>JAZHRO010000067.1:43190000-43632500 GCA_037157565.1 Thalassia testudinum
TTTACACCCAAGAAAATTGGCACCATTGCTGGGGAGGCACAGCGATTCTTGATTTAATAGCTGATTTAGTGTGTTTATCTTTGGTTGCAGGTATGAAACGAGGATCTGTGCACGCATCGAGAGCGAGTGAAGATAATTTGGTGCACGTGATTATCTCAGTAGGATTTTAGAATAGTGTTTTATTAGGATAGGAGTTATTTGAAAAAAAAATTGCTATTTGTTAGGTTGTTAGGAGTTGCTTTTCCTTAAAAAAAAAAAGAAATTTGAAAAAAATTGCTACTACTATTTTTAGAAACTCGGTAATAAACTAAATACGAATTTAAAAATTCATTTACCATGTTTCTAGTCGTCTAAAAATTTTAAAATTCGGGTAGGAACTATATTTACAAACTTTCTTTCCAATGCCACCATTTCCAAGAAAAATTCAATTTGTTGATTTTTGAAAAATCCGTGGAGTACACAGGGGTCAAATAGACTGAAAATTAAATTTTTCTTAGCTTCAAAAATCGATTCCAATCAACACAAATTTGATTGACCCAAAAATAGTAGGGTTTGAAAGATAATCAAGTTACCTTTCATTCCCATATTTTTACCAAATTTTTGGATCAAATTTGATACTTTTCAAAAAGAAAAACCAACTCAGGGTCAAAATCTCAAATCCGTCCCCCTGGTAGTTAAAAGTTTATAAATATTTATTTGAGGTAATAAAAATTCTAAAAAAAATACTCTCTGAAAATCTTGTTGAAAAGGGAATCTTCCTACCAATTTTCAGATCATTTGGACTCCAACTTTATCTGAGAGAGGATGTTCTTTGATTTGTAGTCTATTGCTTTAAAAACTTAGAAGTATATGAGCCTTAGGACAACATTGTACTAACTTGGACTCAATCGAGGATTGTGGTTAGTCGATGAGTTGAGTTACCTTGTGGACTCCACACACACATTGAAGAAAAGGTTAAAGAAAAAGCATAAAGAATATCTTAATAACCTGCCTACTATTGCCCGATTTGCTCTATATCTATTGTGATTTGTGTTTAGTTAGTTCTAAATTAGTATTACAATCAAATCATTTTCTACCTCCTTGAGTACGGCTGTGACTCACATCTCGTTATATTTATTTGTTTTGACGTATTTCAAGCTACACTATGACGTAATCACCTTCAAACATGATTTTACACCCAAGCAAACTGGCACCATTGCTGGGGAGGCATAGCGATTCTTGATTTAATACCTGATTTAGCGTGTTTATCTTTGGTGTGCAGGTATGAAACGAGGATCTGTGCACGCATCGAGAGCGAGTGAAGATAATTTGGTGCACATGATTATCTCAGTAGGATTTTAGAATAGGGTTTTATTAGGATAGGAGTTATTTGAAAAAAAATTGCTATTTGTTAGGTTGTTAGGAGTTGCTTTTCCTTAAAAAAAAAAAGAAATTTGAAAAAAATTGCTACTACTATTTTTAGAAACTCAGTAATAAACTAAATACGAATTTAAAAATTCATTTACCATGTTTCTAGTCGTCTAAAAATTTTGAAATTTAGGTAGGAACTATATTTACAAACTTTCTTTCCAATGCCATCATTTCCAAGAAAAAATCAATTTGTTGATTTTTGAAAAATCCGTGTACACAGGGGTCAAATAGACTAAAAATTAAATTTCTCTTAACTTCAAAAATCGATTCCAATCAACACAAATTTGATTGACCAAAAAATGGTAGGGTTTCAAAGATAATCAAGTTACCTTTCATTCCCATATTTTTACCAAATTTTTGGATCAAATTTGATACTTTTCAAAAAGAAAAACCAACTCGGGGTCAAAATCTCAAATCCGACCCCCTGTTAGTTAAAATTTTATAAATATTTATTTGAGGTAATAAAAATTCTAAAAAAAATACTCTCTGAAAATCCTGTTGAAAAAGGAATCTTCCTACCAATTTTCAGATCATTTGGATTCCAAGTTTATCTGAGAGAAGATTTTCTTCGATTTGTAGTCTATTGCTTTAAAAACTTAGAAGTTTATGAGCCCTAAGACAACATTGGACTAACCTGGACTCAATCGAGGCCAATGGTTAGTCGGTTAGTTGAGTTACCTTGTGGACCCCACACACATATTGAAGAAAAGGTTAAAGAAAAAGCATAAAGAATATCTTAATAACTTGCTTACAATTGCCCGATTTGCTCTATATCTATTGTGATTAGTGTTTAGTTAGTTCTAAATTAGTATTACAATCAAATCATTTTCTACCTCCTTGAGTACGGCTGTGACTCACATCTCGTTATATTTATTTGTTTTGACGTATTTCAAGCTACACTATAACGTAATCACCTTCAAACATGATTTTACACCCAAGCAAATTGGCACCGTTGCTGGGGAGGCACGACGATTCTTGATTTAATACCTGATTTAGCGTATTTATCTTTGGTGTGCAGGTACGAAACGAGGACATGTGCACGCTTCGAGAGCGAGTGAAGATAATTAGGTGCACATTATTATCTCAGTAGGATTTTAGATTAGGGTTTTATTAGGATAGGAGTCATTTGAAAAAAAAATTGCTATTTGTTAGGTAGTTAGGAGTTGCTTTTCCTTAAAAAAAAAAAGAAATTTGAAAAAAATTGCTACTACTATTTTTAGAAACAGGATCATAAACTAAATACGAATTTAAAAATTCATTTACCATGTTTCTAATCGTCTAAAAATTTTGAAATTCGGGTAGGAACTAGATTTACAAACTTTCTTTCCAATGCCACCATTTCCAAGAAAAATTCAATTTGTTGATTTTTGTAAAATCCGTGGAGTACACAAGGGTCAAATAGACTGAAAATTAAATTTTTCTTAGCTTCAAAAATCGATTCCAATCAACACAAATTTGATTGACCCAAAAATGGTAGGGTTTGAAAGATAATCAAGTTACCTTTCATTCCCATATTTTTACCAAATTTTTTGATCAAATTTGACACGTTTCAAAAAGAAAAACCAACTCGGGGTCAAAATCTCAAATCCGACCCCCTGTTAGTTAAAAGTTTATAAATATTTATTTGAGGTAATAAAAATTCTAAAAAAAATACTCTCTGAAAATCTTATTGAAAAAGAAATCTTCCTACCAATTTTCAGATCATTTGGATTCCAACTTTATCTGAGAGAGGATTTTCTTTGATTTGTAGTCTATTGCTTAAAAAACTTAGAAGTGTATGAGCCCTAAGACAACATTGGACTAACCTAGACTCAATTGAGGCCAGTGGTTAGTCGGTGAGTTGAGTTACCTTGTGGACCCCACACACACATTGAGGAAAAGGTTAAAAAAAAGCATAAAGAATATCTTAATAACCTACATTTGTCCTTTGATTACTAAGTGGTCTCAACCTCTGTTGCCAAACCTGGGGGCTAAACCTGCAGGGTAGTGTCAGACGACTGCATCTAACGGGTACAAAGGAAGAAGAGGAGAAAGTCGAAGGAAAAACCTTCCTCTTAGTCCCCTCATAAATAGACTGGCCAGGTTACCTTAAGAGGCAAGGATCCTTTTCAGTCAGCTTCTCGACAAATTTTCTTCAATAATTTAAACCTGAATGAAAAATCTGGTCATCTGATTCTAAAGGACCAATCTAATTAACAAGACCTTAGCCTTGTTTGGCTTGGTTACACCAACCCTTGTTGGTGAATGTAAGGAAGAAGATCTTTAAGACCTAAACTTGTTGGACCTTGGGAACCAAAACCAAGGTGGCAAAGGCGACTTTCACCCAACCCTTCTTCCCAACCCTCATCCTCCTCTCGATTAACTAAGATGGCTAATCCTAGTCCTAGACCCGGTCAGGACCCCGAAAATCTTGACCCAATGGCTCATATGGAAGCCAGGGTCGAGGAATCAGAATAGGGATATGAGCAGAGTATTGACAGGATTCTCATCACATTGGACAAGATGCAGCATCCAACACGTGGAGAACAACTATGGGACTTCTATGATCTGACGACTATGATTTTGGCACCTCAAGGTAGGCTAACCCTTTTGAGGTGTTGAGAGAGGAATTGAAGGAATCTATGGTCAATTTAATTATGACAATTTGAAATTCATGAAAACAATGGTAGATCAGATTCAAAACATTCAGAATATGCAGAACCAGCTGCTACAGGAACATAGAGCGTAAGGAGCATTGCCCTCCCAACCTATCCCTAACCCAAGATATGTACGGAACCATGGCACCCCGCCTAGGTTCCAAGGGCCACAGGGACAGGCACATGCAATATTACAAGCACCTCCTGGCTGTGTATCAGGTCAGCTGGCCTTACCATCTAATCCTGCCCAATCTGCCCCTTCTGCTCCTCCCCCACCTCATAGACAGTATGCCAATGCAAATGCTGCCACCTTAAGGAGCGGAAAAGCTACAAAGGACCCACCAAGTAGGCAGGAGGGTCATGATACCTCTCAGGCTAGCTTCTCTTCCCATTCTATCCCTTCAAAGGAGCACCCTAGGGAAAAGAAACCAATCACTGAGATCACTAACATCTGCTTACCCTTCCCTGAAGCCAGAACTCGTGAACCTAAAGAAAAGATAAAGGGAATCAAAAGCAATGAGGACTTAAAGGAAATCTTCAAAGATGTTCACATTAAGGTTCCCCTCCTTAATGCCATTAATCACATTCCTACTGTCGCTAAATTCTTTAAAGAATATTGTACACCCAAGTGACAGTCGAGGAAGACCAATAAGGTGGTATTGTCCAAGGAAGCTAGTGCAGTCATTTTGTCTAACTTGCCACCTAAGAAGAAAGACCTGGGAGCCCCACTCATTTCCTGTCAGCTACAAGATGCTCCTTTTGACTGGGCCTTGCTTGATTTGGCTTCAGCCATTAACTTAGCCCCTACTATTGTTTTTGACCACTTCCAATTTGGGGAGCTAAAACCCACTTCGGTCACTATCCAGTTGGCTGACAGATCAGTCAACGTGCCTCAAGGTGTGGTAGAGAATATCATTGTAAAAATCCATGGGCTCTGCTTCCCAGCGGATTTTTTCATCTTGGATATGGACATTCCTCCTAGTCTCTGTGATGCACCTATCATTTTAGGCTACCCATTTCTAGCAACCACCCAGGCTAACATTAACTATGCATCTGGGTGTATGGAGATCGTCCTGGGGGATGAAAAACTCAGATTGATATTTTCAGGGCAAACAAGGACCCACATTGCAATTTTATCGAGGACTCAGATGATGATGAACCTAAGCATTGTAGGAACATAGAACTTCTTGGTGAATTAACTCCGCACATAGCTTCTATTGGGCTCATTGATTTGAGTTATAATGATTCTGACACCGTGGTGAATGCTAATCGACCAAAGGCAATTGATGAGATATATGATTTAGATTCCAAGAGATCTGGAGTGGAATTTTCGAAAACCCTCATGATAAGCTTAGATGATAAATACATTGATTTACATGAGATTCCAAGCATCCATGGGGTTGATTTCAAATTGTCAAAGAATCCAATCGAAGTTGAGGAAGAATTTGATAAAAACCCCATTTCTGATTGTGAGGAAAATCTAAAAAATCTTGAGGCATTTTTCGATTTGGAATCAGATGAATTTATTACATCTCCTTTCACATCTTCACTCTTAGATTCTAATATTGAGGATTTCACAAAAGCAATGGATTGAAAAGTGAAAGAATTTGAGGCTTTATTGCATCTAGATTTTGATTTTCCACACCTTGAGGATAATGAACTACCACCCATTATATTGTGGATTCACACCAAGAACAAAATTTGGGGAATTCGTACGAAATTTCTAATCAACCCAGGGATGAGAATAATTTGGGCGAATCTAGAGTTGTTTGAATGGAACACCAAATCTTATTCGACACACCTACTCTACAACCACCCACACCCAAATCCACTCACAAAATGGTTCCTTATACCATTTTAGAATACACCACTCAGGTCCCTCCTTTCATTTTCCACCACTTTCAAGACCCGTATGACTTGTTTCCCACTCCCGACTCTTCATCCACCTCATTTGCATTACTCATACACCACTCTTCAAGGCTGCCACTTTCTACCTATCACCCTGGCACCCGGATTTATTTCTCTTGTAGCACCTGGCTACAACTAATTCCAAGCCCTGATATTTTATTTTGCCGACTTTGTGGGCTTGGTATTCACAGGTAGTTGCTCTACATTTTTGGCCCATTGATGACGATGGAACTCCAAGTACTTACCATCTTGACTCTGTCTGCTGCAATCATTGATCCATCTGATGGAGTTTTGCCCAGCTGGAGGCATTAGACTCAGCATTTAGGCATAGCATTTAGACTCAGCATTTAGACATAGCATTTGCTTCTATACATAGCATATTTCATTCTTGCATATTGTTTTGCATATTGTGATCATCATTGTAGTGTTGGAATGAGTTGAATGACGAATTAAGAGCAATTCTAGGTGATTTCTACCCATTTTCACCCTATCTTACTTTATTTTTCTCTTATTCATGTACGAGGACATGCAAGAACTTAGGCATGAGGGGTAGTACATATAAACTTAAAAATTTTCTACCAACACCTTAGGAAATAGAGCTTTTTATCAAGAGGTTTTATTAGGGATTTATTCTTTAGTTGATTCCTGAACTTAGAATCCAGTATAATTTCACACTTATACGTAGAATTTGTAATGGATCCACTGTAAAGATCGATAGACATCTTTAGTTTGTCGAGAAGAAGCATTGCTTCTTTTCCTGAACCTTTGAACAGTAATTAGGGAGTCAGGTAAACAATCTTCTAGTAGATCCACTGAACAATTGTGAGGTAAGAGTAGAGTGTCTACTGGTGCTCTAAGTCTAGTACGAGGAATCTTAATATCTGGATAATTGGATAATAATACTTAGAGTTAGGCTTAGTTTTCGTTCTCAGTTCCTGCATACAAATTCTTTGTGTTAATCTTTGTGAGAGCCACCAAATAAAGCAAATACATAGAGAGTGGATTCTAATAAAACTATGACTAAGGTAGATGGTCACGACTGTCCTTTACGGAATCCTTAGCTGAAGGAGGGTGTTAATGTCAAGGTCAAAAATACGTTGTCCTATCAATTCCTTTACCGGTGTCGAGAATAGACACTTCCACCAAATAAGCCACCCAATATCCTCTTAAGCATCACCAATCCTGAATAATGCCTCGTAAATAAAAGTGTGTATGTCATGTTGCATTACGTTGTATTGGTAGATATATATGCTAAAATAAAGAGAGAAAAAGAAAAGAAAAAGAAAAAGAAGAAAAAGTATAAAAAAAAAGAGTTTGAAAAAAAAAACGTTGAGTTGCATTTATTTCATTTTATAACAAGCACATTGAGGCAACAATGCCTGCTATCCTTACGATCCACCAAATACTGCCTTGACCTACTTTTCCTGTATTTTTGACCGCCCGAATACTGGCTAAGGATTTTTTACTGAGTTATAAGGTTATCAAAACTTAATTGAAGTGTAATGCCATGGGAGACTACCAAACATATTTACAAATCTAGTGAAATGTAAGATCAAAAAGAAAAGAAAGAAAAAAAATAAAATGAAAAGAGAGAGAATAAGTACAAGGAACTTAAGAGAGCACAGTTTTTTCGCCTCTCTCTAAGTTGATTTATTTGATAGTCTGAAAATCTAAATTCTGAAGTAATAGTCTCTATGTAGCACCAAAGGAGTGTGAGTCACCAAATACAAACCCACTTGACTCAAACATCTTCTACCAAAGCCAAAAGCTGGGCTAAATTATGACCTAGCAATCATAGGTCCTAATTTACCTGAATTAAGTTAGATCTTAGCTTAACCTAGGAATAATGCATGCATAAGTATCTTTTTTTTTTTTTTTGAAATAGAAAGGAAAGCTATCGTGCAACGATAGCAATCCGGGAGAGCATTTTATTAATCAATATAAAACATGATTACAACGTAGACCCCCACATATGTATGAGAGACCAACAAAAATTTATAATTTGCTCCACACATATTGATCTCTCCTGAAACAAAAAATCATTTCTTGCTCTCCACACTCACCACATGACTGCCGCCATGTGATTAGGTAGTTTTTCATGCACATGCATAAGTATCTTATTTAACATCATAGTCGATTGTTAGCTTTGTAAATAATCATGCTATATTATGTTATAATTGTGAGGTAATCATAACTATAGATAATTTGGGATCGCGGATGATGAATCCGACCATACGGATCTGTTCAAAACAACGACAGCAGTCCAACACTTCTAAAATCATCCTGATTGGACTCCCGTAGCATCTTATGAAGTCCGCAGAAGAGTAAGGCCCAAGAAGCAAGGTGGAAAAAACTCGAACCTCAGATGTCAAACCCAACCACACTGATGGATCTGAATCAATGATCGCAGTCCAACGGTGCAAAAATCAACTCGATCGAAGCCCTACAGCATCATCTACAAAGCAAAGAAGATGGACAGCCACAATGGCACCACGTGGCGCCATCATAGTCGCCCAAGACCGCCGCCCCCATCTACTGAAGCACTTGATATGTACTTTGTGGGCCATTGGATCGTCATCCAACGGCCACAAGAGCACCACATCACCTTCCTCACTGCGCCTTCATCAACGAGAAGATCATCTCAGCCGTTGGATCCTCATCCAACGGCCGAGGGCAGCCGAGCAGAAAAGAAGAAACATAATAATCTACTCGTTTAGCACATTGGTTAGCTCACGTGAAGAAGAGTTGGCGGCAAGTGTTCGAAGAGCAACCAGCACAATTCTGAGGTGGTCGCGAGCGCGTACAAAATTGCGATGTGCAATCGCGATCTAATGGCGCGGGTGCAAACATGTGGCATGCAGAGGAGCATCTGATCAATACGCGCAGATGCACACACGTGTCCATGTTCATTGTATGCAGATCAGAGAGGCGGTGCGATGTGCGATCTTAACCGTTGATCTTCACAATTGAACGGTTGAATTTGAACGTGCCCACGTGTGAGAAGAGGCGGTGTGGAGCGTGCTTATAAGCTGTCTAATTGAAAGATCGGACGGCTGAGGAGAGTCCAGCGTGAGCGCGCACGATGGAAGGAGCGAAGAGGTGGGCAGGCAGCTGAGCGATCGACATGTGGTGCAATCCAATGCGTTACGCACATATTAAGCGCATTGGAGGTTCTTTTGAAGTGCAATCTGATCTGTTGATCTCCTGATCGATGGATCTGATCAATCCAAAGATGTTGCACGGTTTGGAGGGCCAAATACCTACTTTGCCCCTCATTTTGGCTATAAAAAGGACCCTAGAACCCCCATTTGAGGCATACATCAAGACCACCTTGGTGCACTGCTGCTGCTCTCCTTAACCTCTCCAAAGGCCACCAAAGACCACCCTTAGTGCCCTTATTCTAGTAGCTTGGATAGTTATCGTCAATTCTAGTTTTAGTAGTGCATGTTCTAGTTCTAATTCTATTTGCAACTCATGATCAAACAATTGTCTGATTTGCTATATATCTATTGTGGTTAGTATTTAGTTAGTTATAAATTAGTATTACAATCAAATCATTTTCTGTCTCCCTAAGTTCGACCGGAACTCACATCTCATTATATTTATATGTTTCGACATATTTTCGTGCAATGCTACGACGTAATCACCTTCAAACGTGATTTTATGCCCGAGCATACCACCACCTAAAAAGATTTCAAAACAAGATTCATTTTTAGGAGTTGCATAACTAGGAATTCGAACTTTAGGGTTTTTTTATTTTCTCTCCTAGTTACATCAATTTTAAATGAATTGACTTCTACCAACAACTTGTTTGTTATTATTTTGTGGAACATCAAAACCATGTTTGAATCATTTCATTAAATATTAATCAAAACCCTAAAACATTTCCACTAAAAAATTCCTTATTTGCAAACACTATTGATTTGGCTTGGGTACCACTTCCTGCCCAATTCGTACTCACAAAAAAAGGAAATAATTGGGCATTACCCCAGACAATGCCCATCACATTCCTTGTGCATCTTAAGCTCCTAGACCTAAGTAAAAATTTGTAGCAATTTGACCCCTAAGGTTTCATCAAACTTAGGCTTGCTACCTAGGTCTTAAGTTTTCTTTAGTTGGTATCAATTCCTTCATCTATATCGGGTGCTAGGCTGAGGTTGTTGGTGCTAGAGCACCACGATCATTTATTTCGATGATAACAAAACACATGTCTTTTAACATTTGCTTTTGAGTCCTAGTTTTTAGGTCAAATGGCAAATGGAGACAGGTGTTTAGACGGAGTTCGAGCTTGAATCCATGGCGGATTGGAGGAGCTTGACAAAGGCGGAGGAGCTTCACGAGGATCGAAAGCTTGAAGATGGAAGGACAAGAAGAATAGGATAGAATTCTTTTTATCTTGTTCTATGTACTTTTGTCTTTCTATTCTTGCTCTTTTATTTCTTAGAACATCTATTAAAGAGCCTCAAAGAATCCTTAAAGTAGTCCTAGGAACACCTGCATTACCCTAGAATACTTAGGTTTTCTGTAAAGAACTTAGAAAATCAAAATAGCCTTATCAGACGTCCAATCTGGAAATCAGACATCTGATATTGACTTTTAAGACGTCTGACTATTTGATCAAACATCCAAAACATCTAGGCTGAACTTAATAGGTTTTGTCTGGTAGAATTAGTCGTCCAAACCTTAGTCCAGACGTCTTAGAAGATATCTGATGCCTTTGCCAGACGTCCAATTAGTGGAACGTTGGCTGCCTACATAAACATTGAGGAAATGACCGTTAGCCTTGTATCAGACATCCGTAGAAGACCTAGTGCCAAACGTCTTATATGTGACCGTTTTACTTTGGCTGACCCAAAATCTCCTTTCAAAGATTTTCTAGCCGTTGTACTTCCATAGGAATCTATTTCCGCAGAATAATAGGTTTCCAGATGTCCAGACCTAGTGCCAAGCATCTTGTATGTCATCTGATGACCATACACTAGAACCCTGTTTAGGTCTTATTCAAGTCAGGAAGGAAACCCGCTTAGAATCTGACATCTGACTTAGTTCCCAGACGTCTTAAACAAGCTTCCCAAACGTCTAATGCCAAGACCAAATGTCTGATGACCCTATCAGAATCATGATTAATTCTAACTACGGCCTGATTTGCCTTGAATTTGCACCCAATGGCTATGGAAGCCTTCCAAGGCCTTCCAAAGCCTTCTTAGGCCCTCTATAAATAGAGGAGAACCCTTGCCACTCTAACAGACACCTTGCAAGAATATTTCCACTCATTTTTGTGTCAAATTGAAGTAGAAGAAGCACTTGCTCTCAAAGGCTTGTTCCACACCCAAGTGCCTCATTCAATTTGTGCACCCGCTCTCCCTCTGCGATTACGAGAGCGACGAAGCGCTGTCGCATGGTTCACACACCCGTGTCATCACATCGACGCATTTCCACCAAAGGGAAGTTTCCTAACTCCTATAGAAGCTAGGTTTAAATATTTATGGCTCTATAGGATTGTTGTACATTTTAGTGTCTTTGGTTGGGTATCCGCTTTGTGAATTCCCATCTCATTTATGAGACAAAATCCTTCTTGTGAAGAGAAGGGGTTTTGAGGTACACTACCCTCAGTCTAAGTAGTGTGGTTGTAAATGAGGTTCAGTCACCCTCATTCAAGTGACTGGGTTTAGTGGATTTGATAGACTAGGTTGATCGAGAAATTCTAACTCGAGAGGGTTAGGTGGTCGTTTTCACCCAGTTTTGGTTTCCACCTAAAAATACTTGTGCCTATTGTGTGATTGCTTATTTTTGAGATTGACTATTTTAATTCCGCACTTTATATTACGTCACGCATATCTCACCCCCCTCCTAGTAGTGAATTACAATTGGTATCAGAGCCAGGTTCTTGCTGTTCTGGTGTAACAACCAAGCAAGAAGATCATGGAGGGAAGCAGTTCTGCGAGCAGGATTTCTGAGGGGAAATCTACGACCCGTCCGCCATTCTTTAACGAGAGCAATTACCCATACTGGAAGCTGAGGATGAAAGCATGGCTTCAAGCCAATGACTTCACAATATAGGACCGATGCGTGACCCCCTTCAACATCTCGGAGAAACCCGCCACAGGATATTCACGACAACATATCCAGGAACTCTCGCTCAACGCAAAAATGATGAACTCATTGTATTGCGCACTCAGCCTGGAGGAGTTCAACAGAATCTCGCAATGCGCCACCGCATACGAGATCTGGCACACACTCAAGGTAACTCACGAAGGTACCTCGAAGGTAAAGACTTCTAAAATAAATTTACTTTCTCAAGAATTTGAGTCTTTTTCAATGAAGTCTAACAATTCTCTAAGTGAGATGAACACTAGGTTCACTCCCATTGTAAATAATTTAAAAGCTTTAGGTAAGACCTTCATCAAGGGGGAGCTTCAAGGAAAACTACTCTGTTCCCTTGGACCAGAATGGGAGCAGAAGGTCACCACGATCGAGAAGGCAAACGAAGTGGAGGAGCTCAATATGGAGGATCTCCGAGGCAACCTAATGGCCTATGAGACGAAACTAAAGCAAAAAAAGGACACACCAGAACCAAAGCTTAAGAAGACTCTCACCTTCAAAGCTACGTCGGATAGCGAGGTAAGTTCCGATGACGAAGACTTTAAAATTTTACTTAAGAAATTTTCAAGGTTTTGTAGAGACTCAAAGAAAGAAAAGAAGGAGAAGGATAGCCCGAGACGTTGCTACCATTGCAACGAAAAAGGTCATTTACGACCAGAATGCCCTCTTCTCAAGAAGGAGAAGAAGGAAAAGGAGAAGAAATCTAAGAAGAAGGCATTCCAAGCAACTTGGTACGACACGAGCTCAAAGGAAGAAAAAGAGGTGAATCCCCAGGAAGAAATCGCCTGCATGGGTTTCGTGACGATAAGGGGCAACAGCGAAAGCGACTCCGATAATGAGGTACATTTCGATTTATAAGAAGCTTTTAATGAACTATTTGATGTTAGTCAATCATTAAAAGTAGAAAACAAACACATGAAAAAGAAATTTAGCATGTTAAAATCTGAAAATGATAGGTTAGAAAAGCTACTTAAGGACCTAGAAACTAGTCCTAAAAATGATGAATTATTGTTAGAAAATCATAACCTAATCTTTGAAAAAAATAAGTTGATTGAGGAAAATACTAGTTTAAAAATAGAAAATTCTGATTTTAAAACTAAGATGCACGTTATAGAAGAGGAAATTACATGTCTTAGAGAAAATTCTAACAACTTAATCAACAATGTAGATAATTTATATAGCCTTAAGATTGAGAAAGGATCTCCGTCAAGGAGACCCGCTAACAAATCCGGATCCAAGCTCACTTGGATACCGAAGAAAGAATTGGAATCTTGTTTTGTAGGTTTCAAAGAGGATATCAACATAAAGGACTAGACCTACAAGATCAAGAATGGTCAACTCAAGCTAGGAGGAACAAGGAGTAGACCAAGGAGGAGAATAAGAAGATCGACGAGACTGCGAACAAATGATGAACCCACCACACATCAACCACTAGACTGAAGACCGACGCCAATGCCTAGACCTCCAAGCTACGAATGGGAACCCCATCCGATGTGGCATCCACCACCTCCATTTGGGGCATTCTATTGGCAATGGTAGGTGAGGTAATCTCTAACCTATCCTTTTTATCATTAACATATAGATAGGGGGAGTTAAAATTTATAAGCTACCTGTCAATCTTTAAGGGGGACTTTCAAATATATGTTAGCTATATTTCCTTTAGAAAGGGGGAGAAAACTATATCACTATCTTGTTATTACAAAAAGGGGGAGAACATTACTCTTGATTAAAAGAAATTTAACCCAAAAACTAGAAGAGCATATTTTAAGGGGGAGTTTAGGAAAATTGAAATCATAACACCTTTTTGATAATGTCAAAAAGGGGGAGTATATTTATGCATTATTTATGATTTTGTCATCATCAAAAAGGGGGAGATTGTTCATGCTAGAGCACCACAATCGTTTATTTTGATGATAACAAAACACGTAACTTTTAACATTTGCTTTTGAGTCCTAGTTTTCAGGTCAAATTGCAAATGGAGACAGGTGTTTAGACGGAGTTCGAGCTTGCATCCATGCTGGATTGGAGGAGCTTGACAGAGGCGGAGGAGCTTCGCGAGGAGCGAAAGCTTGAAGATGGAAGGACAAAAAGAATAGGATAGAATTCTTTTTATCTTGTTCTATGTACTTTTGTCTTTCTATTCTTGCTCTTTTATTTCTTAGAACATCTGTTAAAGAGCCTCAAAGAACCCTTAAAGTAGTCCTAGGAACACCTACACTACCCTAGAATACTTAGGTTTTCTGTAAAGAACTTAGAAAACCAAAATAGCCTTATCAGACGTCCAATCTGGAAATCAGACGTATGATATTGACTTTTAAGACGTCTGACTGTTTGATCAGACGTCTAAAACATCTAGGCTGGACTTAATAGGTTTTGTCTGGTAGAATCAGTCGTCCAGACCTTAGTCCAGATGTCTTAGAAGACATCTGATGCCTTCGCCAGATGTCCAATTAGTGGAACATTGGCTGCCTACATAAACATTGAGGAAATGACCGTTAGCCTTGTATCAGACATCCGTAGAAGACCTAATACCAAACGTCTGATATGTGACCATTTTGTCTCGGCTGACCCAAAATCTCCTTTCAAAGATTTTCTAGCCGTTGTACTTCCTTAGGAATCTATTTCCGCAGAACAATAGGTTTCCAAACGTCTAGACCTAGTGCTAGACGTCCTGTATGTCATCTAATGACCATACACTAGAACCCTGTTTAGGTCTGATTCAAGTCAGGAAGGAAACCTGCTTAGAATCAAACATCTGACTTAGTTCCCAGACATCTTAAACAGGTTTCCCAAACATCTGATGCCAGGACCAGACGTCTAATGACCCTGTTAGAATCATGATTAATTCTAACTACGGCCTGATTTGCCTTGGATTTGCACCCTACGGCTATGGAAGCCTTCCAAGGCCTTCCAAAGCCTTCTTAGGCCCTCTATAAATAGAGGAAAACCCTTGCCACTCTAACAGACACCTTGCAAGAATATTTCCACTCATTTTTGTGTCAAATTGAAGTAGAAGAAGCACTTGCTCTCAAAGGCTTGTTCCACACCCAAGTGCCTCATCCAATTTGCGCACCCGCTCTCCCTCTGCGATTACGAGAGCAACGAAGTGCAGCCACGTGGTTCACGCACCCGTGTCGTCACATCGATGCACTTCCACCAAGGGGAAGTTTCCTAACTCATATAGAAGCTAGGTTTAAATATTTGTGGCTCTATAGGATTGTTGTACATTTTATTGTCTTTGGTTGGGTATCCGCTTTGCGAATCCCGCCTCCTTCGCGAGACAAAATCCTTCTTGTGAAGAGAAGGGATTTTGAGGTACACTACCCTCGATCTAAGTAGTGTGGTTGTAATTGAGGTTCAGTCACCCTCGTTCAAGTGACTGGGTTTAGTGAATTTGATCGACTAGGTCGATCGGGAAATCCTAACTCGAGAGGGTTAGGTGGTGGTTTTCACCCGGTTTGGGTTTCCACCTAAAAATACTTGTGCCTATTGTGTGATTGCTTATTTTTGAGATTGTCTATTTTAATTCTACACTTTATATTACGTCACGCATGTCTTACCCCCTCCTAGTAGTGAATTACAGAGCAGCCGTGTCAAACAACCAGGCGTGGCTTTTCTACAAACCCCCAGCAATTTTACTGGGATGTGCTTGGGCCCAACCCTCCCCTTGTTCAGTCTAGCTAGATTTGTTGACAGAACCGGTATTCACTATTGATTTCTTATTTCCTAGGTAGGCCAAGTCTTAGGTTAATTTTTAGGGAGTCACATTTAAGTTAAGTTTAGAATGTTGTTACTTGATTGCACACTTCTCTCATCTCTCCCTCCTCTCCTGTTTCTTCAACTTTTGCTCGAGCAGTGGTCCTAAAATCCACACTTGGAGAGACCACTTGATTTTTTACCCCTCCCGCACAAAAAGACTTTTCCCGCATTCTTCCCCTTCTTTGCATTTTAAAAAAATGGAAAATCAAAATAGGTCCTCTTATGTACATGCTAATTTTTCCATCCCCCATCTACCTGCCCTAGAGCTACCTAATCAAGCCCCCCCACTCCCCCCCACCTAATCTCTACTCCATGATAGCTGAGCAAATAGCTTAACTACAAGCTAATCAACAACAGTTAACTAGGGTTATAACAAACCTAGCCAACCAAGGGAGACTTACCACACCTACCCAAGCTCCACAGGCTCCACATCTAACTCCACCTAACATCCTCAAGAGAGAAAATTTGCATAAATTAAATACTTCACCTACTGAGTATAATCAATATTCTGAGGCTTTTTATGATTCACCGGGGAATTACACATATCCAAATCATATTCCCACTAAAAATATCCCCACCCCCTAGGAGCAATTTAAAAATTCCTCTAAGTGGAGGAATTACTCGACTGATTCCTGGACCAATCTGGTTCCTCACCAACAATAAAACTCGTTTTGAGGGTATGATTCAAATCAGACTTTCTATCAACTTGGACCATCCCAAGAAGACATTAATGCCCAAATGATGAAAATCCTGTAGGGAATGCAAAGCAAGATGACGGAAGTAACCCGTGTTATTAACAATCTCCATAATCAAGTTGCGGTCACTCCGACCCAGAGACCTGTAGGACATTTACCATCCCAGCCCATATGCAACCCTGTCAATCAAAGGAACCAATATCCAGGCGGAAATCAAAATCTGAACCACACTAATCATCCTCCCATTAACCCGATGCCTCAGTACCAACCCGATTTCTATCAACAACAGGCCCCCCACCTCCTCCCAGTAATAACCAAACTGCACATGTATTTACATTGAGGAGTGAGAAAACAACCACTGATTTAGGGCCTTCACATCAAATTGATGAAACCCACTCTCAACCTATGCAAATTGACTCTCCTAACCCCAATCAAGAAGAAAAAAAAGACACACCAAAAACACAAGATTCAAATCCTATTCCTTACCCTCAAGCACTGCAATCCAATCCTTCTAAGAGAAAGAAATCAAAATCCTCTCACCAAGGTCTTCTAGACTTATTTGGGCAAGTCGAGACTCACATCCCCCTCCTAGATGCCATCCCTGCCTATGATAAAGTTTTGAAAGAAATGTGTACTCTAAAGCCGCAAACCCAGAATCTAGGATGGGTGGTCCTTTCTGAGACAGTAAGCTCAGTTGTCTAAAGCAAGTTGCTTCTCAAGAAAAAGGACTTGGGTGCACCACTCATTTCGATTGTCATACATGACACCACCTTTTATCGTGCCCTCTCAACTTAGGTGCCTCTATTAATCTCAGCCCCTCAGTCTTATTCAAGGAATTTTGATTCGATGAATTAAAACCTATTAAGGTTCAATTTCAATTGGTAGACCAATCTACCATTCAACAATGGGGAGTTGTTGAGGATATTATTGTCAAGGTCCGAAATTGTCTATTTTTGGTTAATTTTCTAGTCCTTGACATAGAGGTACCTAAGGGTCTCACAAATGCCCCTATCATCCTTGGAAAACCTTTTCTGATTATAGTAAAAGCTAATATCAATTGTCATTCCAGAAAAATGGATATAAGTTGTGATAACTAGACTATCTCAGATATTTTCCAAGCTCCCAAGGGGTCCATTGATCATGAATTTTTTGAGGATGTTGATAATAAAATGGAAGCAGTAATTGAGAAATCTATGTTGATCAATTCCCACTTTGTTTTGACCACCACTGATCCAAATTTTATTGATTCATATTCTGAATATGATTATGTGGTTAAAGACATTTCAGATCAATTAGAGTTTGACCTTCATTCTTCAAATCTTCCTGATTTTCCACCCGACCCATTCACACTAGCTTCACCCACCCGTCACCCCATTGACTTCTCTTCCATTCCATAGGACCTACCACCAGACCCACCTGAGTTTGAATTTTATCATGAACACAAACCATGGCCAGACTCTGGTCATTCTTCCATTTTTCTATTTCATTTTGATCCCTATATTTTTACCAATCATCTTTTAGGGGATCCTAAGGAAGACATATTTCTTGAGGATATTCAAGTGTCCAATTATTTACATGACTGTCCGTCTTCCGTGTATCACTCCACGCTCGGCTGAATAGGCGTAAAAGATAGCATTGGATGGGAGGTAACCCATCATTTTCCTGCTTTCCTTTTCTCTTTCTTTTTCCAGGTTTTGACCATCCTGAACCCGATCGCTTTTCACTAAGGTGATCTCTTTTCCTTCCTAATGCATGAGGACATTGCATATCATAAGCATGGGGGGGTATTTTTAAATTTTGATGATCGATTCAGGATTTTCAAAACCTAAAAATATATAATTTTTCTTTTGCATGCATCTTCATAACAGAAAAATTGTAAAACTCTTTGAGGAAAATTTTGAAAATCGAGACTAAAGTTGAAAGATAGGTACAATGGGATTTAATCTTTAACAAATTAGGGACTAGGATGCAGATCCAATTTTTAGAATTTCTGGGTCTATTCTTAGACTAGATCAAGTATCTTTCTCTAAATTCCACCTAAGCTCATGATGATTCAGGTGACTTGATCTCTTGTTGTTACCTGGAAATTACTTGCCATAGTTTCCAACCCAAAAACTTACATCTATTGCAAAACTTCTTGTGTCAAATTTCACACACAGCTAACTCCTAAAAATAAATTAGAAAAAATAGGAAAGCCCTTTGTTTAGTCTTAGTGAAATCTGAAGCAGATCATTGGTTTTAGTTCCCACCGCCAAGGAGGAAAATTCCTCCTTTGAGGACACGATGTCAACATGTTATTGCCTCGGCACTGCTTTATAGCTATATTTCATATCTTTAGATGGAGCATTAAGGTACATTTTGCAGCTCAAGTGTCTTGGATGGTGCTCTACCCATAGCATCGGAGCAAGAGTGTGAGTCTGTTTGGAGCACCCCCTTACACCGCATTGTGCTTTGGGGTTGTGAGCTCCTAGGTGGTGTCGTGGACAGTACTATCTTGAAGTGCTGGTGCCAGAGCCCCCTCGAGGATTGGTAATGAGAATGATAATCCCGACACATCTATTGTAGAATTAAGCTAGGAGTAAGCATGGGGGAGACAAAAAAAAATAAAAAAAGTTTCAAAAAAAAACACGACCTTATAAATGCCTTATAAATGTTGGCATTTACAAAACACCAACACAAGGTTTTAAAAGATTATGCAAGTTGTGAGTCGAATTCAAGAGCCAAGGAAATCCTAACTGTAAAATGATTTCGGGTCATTTGAATTAACAAGGAGTTAACTTGCGAATTTTTGAAAGATAACAAATCCCGATTCTTCTAACTCTTGGATCTAAAGATGAATCCCGATGTTTTATCTTTAACAAATCATGCGCCTTTCATGTTTTCAATCAACCAAGGCCTCGTAATCTTTTTCTCCTCAAAAGTAAAAAAATTAATCTTTCCTAAAAATCCATTTTGTGAAAATAGTTTTACCAAGAGACTAGAAAAAGATAAGCATAGAGGTATGATAAATGTCAGTTTATCATCATTCTTATTCCCTAAAACAGATCTAGCTCTTAGGTTTTTAACTCCATAAATGGGTTTTCGAGCTACATTTAGGCATTTACCTAGGTTAGGCATGCATTGCATTTTAGTTGTATTTTTGATGTGTTTAATTGAGTGTCAGGGATAGATAGAAAGTCAAATCCCACATACCTTGGCACTCAGGAAGGCAGAGGATGAATGAGAAGCTCCTATCAGCTGGATTCCAACTAGATCTAGCTCATCCCATCTAGATCCCAGCTCATTTCAGCTAGATCAACTCATCTTTAGCTTCATTCAGCTCATCTCAGCTGAATGGTAGCTTAAGCTAGTTCACCTCATCTCCATTCAACTCACCTCAACTGGATGGCAACTCAAACTAGCTCAAGACAGTTGATCCCAACTCCACTCCAACTCCTCCAGCTCAGAACAGTTCACCAGCAACTCAACCTGACTAGGACTAGCTACTGCAATCAATTAGCTAGACCTAGTCAGCTGAAGATGACCTCAACCAACTCAGGCCAACTCAAGTCCAGCTCCCGGAGACCTAACTCAACTCAACTTGGTTGAGCTGAGCTACTTGACCTAAGCTAGCTACTCTAGTTAGCTAGGTAATCTCCAGGAAGACTAGACCTAGCTCACTTCAGCTCAAATTAGAAGAATCTAATTTAGATTAGCTTGGCTTAGCTACTAGCAAAGAACTAGCTAACTAAGCTAGCTACTAAGCTCCACTTCAACTCCCTTTAGCAAACATCAGCTCCAGTGCATCTCCTTTCAGTTACTTCCAACTCCTCACCTTCAAAACCCTAGCTCCCTCTACCTCTCTACCCACTCCCTAGTAGCTAAGCTAGCTTAGATTAGCTAGTCACCTCCTTGGCCACCAAAACCTAACCCTAAAACCCATATAACTATCTCCACCAACTAACCTTACCTAAGTCCACCTAAACTACCACCACTCCACCTCAATCTTGGCACCAACCCAACACATCCCTTCACCCCTCTCTACCACCAAAAGACACCACCAAATTCCCTCCAAAACCACCAAGAAATGGAGCCAACTTTTTCCTTCCAAAACCTTTGAAATTGAACCGTACACCTACCCCTTCAACCCATCTCCACCCTCCATTTTTTCCCTCCAAAATCAACACCTTCTAGAAGGCATTTTTGTAGGGAAAACCAAGGCGCCTTTTCATTTTCCTCCCATTTTTCCCTCCAAAAATATCCAAGCACCCCTTCATTTCCCTCCGAAAAAATACAATAACCACCCCCCTTCCCATCCTATAAATACCCTACCCTACCACCACATAATTCCCATCTCTTCCATTAGTTAGGTCCACCATTACTCCACTATATCCCACACAAAGGAAGAAGATGAAGAGAAGAAGATCAAGGGGGCAACCTACCTGCCCCTTTGGTGCTTTCTTCCTCTCTTTCTTCTCCCTTGTACCATGCCCAGGAGGAGGTCATCTACATAGAGGGGATGACTAGGCAGAGGAGGAACCTTAAGGTGGTTGACACCCACCTTGAGGAGAGAGCTTGGAGGAGGACTACATCAAGAAGAAGCAAAGGAGCACCCTTTTTAAGTGTGGGGCAACCACACTTAGAGCAAGGGCTATCCAGGCTTCTACAAAGGATCTCACATTCTTCTTCTTTATCTTGTTTTTGTATTAGCTAGTAGTTTACTATTTTTCTTGTAGAAGCATTCCTCTACCTATAATCAACTTACTAGTAATACAAACTTTCCAATTGCCATCCAATTTCTTGTTTTCTAGCTTAGTGTGTTTTTCTTTCTTCTAATAGTTGTAGAGAACATTCTTCTCTTCTAATTACCCTAGGCGCACTTGCCTAGGCTGAGTTTAGAAGAGAGAATTTATTCTTGTCACTTAGGAATAGTTGATAGGCATAGCTTTAGTTAATCTTCACTTTCAAGTACCCGATTATTTTGAAAAATCATAAAAACAACAAAACCAAAATCACAAAAATACATGTGTTGATTTGAGAAGCGAGAGAGAGAACCATTTTTGTGACTAATAATTTGACCTCCTTGGATGACCTTAGATACTCATCCTATCTAGGAATATAAATTGTAAAAGTTGATTACGAATTTATGCATTACAATGACATCTAAAACCTGCAATTTATAAACTGCGTATTTTCCGCATCAATATTCCTTTTTCTTTCCCTTGATATCTCTCCTATTCCTGATAAACTTTTTAAATTTTTTAGCTAATAACATGAAATCTTCATCATCGGTACTTACCTCATCATCTGAAGTCACTTTGAAGGCCAAGGTCTTCTTCTTCAACTCTAGTGTGATGAACTTTCATCTTTAGTCCAACTTAGTCTCGTAAGCCATTAGATTTCCAGGTAAATCATCCATGTCTAGATCCTCTACTTGGTTTGCTTCTTCTATGGCCATGACCTTTTGCTCCCATTTTAGTCCAAGGGAGCGAAGGAGCTTAGCTTGAAGCTCCCCCCTTGAATGAATGTCTTTCTGAGAGACTTAAGGTTATTCATGATCAACATGAAATGGGTATACATATCCCTAAGTCTCTCATTTTCCTTCATAGTAAAGGCTTCGAACTCCTGTGATAAAAGATTAATTTTAGAAGTTTTGACTTTCAGTGTACCTTCGTGAGTTACCTTGAGAGTCCTCCATATTTCATAGGTGGTTCGGCATTGGCTAATGCAATTGAACTCCTCCAAGCTGAGGGTGCAAAATAGGGAGTTCATTGCCTTAGCATTGAGATTGAGATTGTGGATTTGTTCCACTGTGTATCCCATCTCCAGCTTGTCAAGGATCTCATAGTGGGATTTGCACTTCTCCCAAACAAAGAAGTCATTGGCTTAAAGCCACATCTTCATTCGAAATTTCTAGTATGCCTAGTTGCTCACGTCAAAAAGTGGCAGTCGAGTGGTGGACTAACCCTTTGTATAGCTCGTGGAAATAACCTTCCCCTCCATTTGATCTCCTGCAGATGTTGCTCCAAAGATGTAGGAACCTACTCTAACACCAACTGAAATTGCACTAGAGGGGGGATGAATAGTGAAATGGAAATATCTTAAGCAAATAAAAATTCAATCGCACAAATAAAATAATGATTTTAGGTGAAAATTCAAACTAGGAGAAAACCACCACCTACGTCAACCTTGACTTAAGATTTACGATCACCAAGTGGTCAATCCACTATCTAGACCACTTAAACCGAGGGTGGTGCACCTTAATACAATTTCCACTTTTTCGATCCCTAAACGGAGCTTTCTCCCTTCTCACAGAAGAGATGGGGATCCGATAGGATGGATACCCTAGTACAACGAAGTGTAAAGATGAAAATAAAAGACACCCTATAGAGCTCCATAAATAGATATAAAATTAATCTTAGCAACTAAGGGTGAGTGAACTCCCTGAAGATGATAGAAGCTCAATGGTAAGGGAGTAAGTGTATGCCCAAGGAATATACTTGCACACTAGTAGGGCAAAGAGATGAGTAGCTCTAGAGTTTTTGCTTGTGGATTATCTCTAATTGGTGTGTATAGCCAAAGAGGGGTTAAGGGATATATATAGGCCTCAAAGGAACCTTCAAGAAGGCTTGGGAGGCAACCCCTAGCCATTGGGGACATTTCCTAATTTATTTGGTCAAAATCCAAATCAAATCAGGCAATTAAATTTTCTGACAGCAGAATCAGACATCTAATAGATGGGTTAGACATCTAATGAAAGTTTTGGGCATCTAATATGAAGGGTCAAAGTTCCTGGATTGAATTAGATCTAAACAGGGTTCTAGTCACTAATGGTCAGATGTCATATTTGCTATTTTAAGATGCCTAATGCAATGTTTGGACGTTTAAAAATGTGCAGGTTTGTTCCTAGATTGGATTAGATCCAAACAAGGTTTTAGTGTATAGAGGTCAGATGCCTTACTAGACGTCTGACAATGTGTCTGGACGTCTAGAGGTCATAATGAACTTGGACTTGAGATTTCTTGAGAATCCAATATCATGATTATGTCTAACAAAAATCTCGTTAAGTGGTTTTAGCCCTAATGTTCCATTATTGGATGTCTAGAGTCATGTCCAAATGATTGAGAATATTAATAAAATATGTATGTGTATCTATGTATATCTCGTTCTGTCCAAGAGAGATAAGGTTCAACGATTAGGTTATTAGACGACTAGAAGTATATCCAGACGTTTGGGGTGATCTACATCTGGAATAGTGTCTGGTCGTCTAAAGCCTATGTGTTCAAAGCCCTAAGGCATTGTATATGGTGGTCAGTCATCAAACGTATATATCAGACAACTTATCTTTCAATATCAGATGTCTAGGAATATTTATAGACGTCTGATTCTAAGGTGTATGTTTGTTTTAAAGTTGGGTTTTATTTTTGTGTTTTGCCTAAGTGTTGTGAGCCTAAGTCTAGAGATCCTATATCTAGATGGAGGATCTTTACAACTCATCTAGACTCAACAAAATATAAAATTACAACTCTTTATAAGATTTATACATCAAATCCTAGGACCTAGACTAATGACATCTTCATCCTTCTTTCCTTGTTCTTAAGATTTTGAGATACCTGCAATGGGGTTATGACAAAGATAGAAATAGTGGCTTATCCAATTTTATTTTTCTTTTAGGTATTTTGTAAAATCATCAAAACATAATTAGGAGAGATTGAACTAACACCTCCATCACCAATCTTCCCCCACCGCCACCGCCGGCCTCCTTCCCTCTTGTTCAACCACCGTCCTCCCTCTCGCTGCCACCCTTAGATCGACCCTAGTTGATCTTGGTAACTCTTCTCCATCTCCTAAGCTTTTTCCCTTGATTAACATACCATGTTTTGATGCTTATTGCTTGTTTTGTGGCTCTATTTTTGTTGGTTGCTATGAACCCACTTGTGTTCATTCTACATGTTCTTACCTGTTCTTCATTTCCACTTCGTTTTGATCCGTTTAAACTTATTTTTCACTACGGTCTATTTTCGATCGACCAAACTACTACCTTTGATTGACCAAAAATAGTGAATTTGAAAATTATTCTTTCCACTTTTTTTATCAACCAACCTCTATGTCTTGGTCGACCAATTTCCTCTTTTGATTGATCAACCCAATCTTTTTGATCGACCAAAACAGGACAGTAACTAAAAAATGGCCACAAAACGCTCTCGACATGCCTTTTCCTCCACCCCTCGCAAGGTCAACTTTGACCGTTATTTCATAAATGACAACACAAGGCATAACTTTTTTCTCTATTCCAAATACTCTCCTCACGTGGGTCACCCTATCTACCTCAACTACTACGAGCACGTATTCCCCAGTCGTAGGGATAAGCTCGTATTTCATAAGGTCGAGCATCACTTTAATCGGAATTTCTATGCGAGCGCCAAGGGTAGTAGGATTAACGGCATAGACCCCATGGCTTGTTATCTTTTTTATGTGAACCGTCACAACATCCACGAAGGATTCGATATTCAACTTACTTCAAATGTGTATAGCATTGAGGTCTTGGTCAATGTTGATGTGCTTATGCAGGTCCTTGGTTGTCTTTCTTTTAGTCCCACTTATCTTTGCTCCACCATGATACCTCTATTGAGACCATTCAAGAGACCATGATGACTCCTGAATTCTATGACTTGGGCAAGCCAACCAAGTCTCCCTACTTTCATCCTCTCCCACGATTTCTTAACAGCATATTTTTGTGGAACTTTATGTCCAAGTCTACATCTTTTAAGAACTGTCATGGTCTCATGCTTGTGACTCTCTACACCTTCATGACTAACAAGGAGTTTAATTGGAACCGCTACATCCTCACCTTTATGAAGAGGAAACCCACAAGCTTCTTCCCCTTTGTCACCCTTCTATCCCACATCTTCTATCATTTTAGTGTGTCAATGGATATTAATCACAACCAATTCATCACCCTCAGTATCTTTAGAGTGCTCACTTACTCCAAGGTGGAGCAAGACCACCCAAGATGACAGGATCCCCCTCAAGCAGGTTCTACTACTTCTACTTCTACTTCTTCGTAACCTCAACCTCCATAGGCTGGACCCTCTATTGTTCCACCCTCATACACCCCCTACCATCACTTTTAGTTCTACTGCCCTCCTTCTGTAAGACCTACTCCGTCCTTCTTTGAACACAAGTGGCCCTACCTTGATAGGTAGTTTATCAGGCATGACTCGATATACAGGGCATCACTGACAGCATCTCTCTCATGATGCACAAACAGAGAGAGACAACCATGACGATGATGGAGCACTGGATCAGGTACCCGACTACCTGAGTAGGCAAGGATAATTTCTAGATTAGCTGCGAGAGCAGATCCACACCTTGCAGTTCCTTGCCCAGTGGCCTCCTACAGCCTAACAAGCAGCAACAGCAATAGTAGCAGCACCTCCTCCTCAATAGCAGCAAACCAACACTCTAGTCACTCTGTCCTACACAGCACTGAAGATGAGTCAACTATCACCTATTTTGAGACATCGACTGCGATTTCATGCATCATCCTTTGTAGAACCCACCACTGCCAGCTATTCTCTCGATGACTTAGGTATGGATGCAGAGTTTCCCTCTCATATAGAGGCTTTTCTTAGTTTCTTCTAGCTTGTTTCTTTATTTCCAATACTTTTGTTTGCAATACATTATATTATGTGATTTGACTATTACTCTATCTATTTCTACTTATCTTTGTAGCTCTCTATTATGATGAACTTTGATTATCTTGATTAATACTATCCAATTTTCATTATCTTGATTATCTTGATTAACAAAAAGTAGCATGGCATGAATTGCATTAGACATAATGTTATAGTTTATTTGCTTTGGAACTTAAATTTCTCATAAGCTTTTTGTTAATGACAACAAGGGAGAAAAAATCTATATGCACTTAATTACAAGAGCAGCATGAGTCATATATTTTTTAAAAAATTTCATGCATATATAATATAATTTTGTTATCATCAAAAAGGGAGGGAATGTTGATATCTTGTTTTGATATTACAAAATTATGTTTTATTGTGGCCTATTCATTTCAGGTTACTTAAAGACAAATTATCAAGAAATGATTTTGTACCAAGGATATTTGAGCCTTTCCAACTTAGAGTTGTCTCTTTTCACTTTTATTGAGTGTAGAAAATTTGTATGGAACCTCAATTATATCAATCGATTCATTTTGAACCTTGATAGATTATAAACTTAGGTTAAATTCTAAGTTTTTAACACTATTGATCGACCAGCTTTCTTAACTTGATCAACCAAATTATTTTGATCAACCAAACCTATATTTCTAATCGACCAAAATCCTCTAATGGTCAAATCCTAAATTTGTGCTTCAAGTCAATCAAACTTCTAGGTTAATTAATCAACATAGAATCGATCAAAATTTTATTTTAATTGACTAAAGTTCATTTTCATCGACCAATGCTTTATTTTGATCAATCAACGTCGTATTTATAAACTTTCTAAATCAAACCTAAAAATAAAATGGATCCCACGACCCTCACTTCAAAACACACCTCTAAGAGCTTCTAAAAAGCAAAACTCTCTCTTTCTCTCTAGTGCTTTCGTGCCTCTGTGTCTGCAATCACTGCTTTCTAAACAACATTCTTCTGCAACCTCAAAATACTCAGTTTGCATATTTCATTGAGATTTCATAGGAATTATTGTTATTTTATATTCCTATTATTTTGAATTGGGACCGAAGTTGTTCGGAGTCTCATTATTCTTCTGTTGTTTAAGTGTAAAAGAGAAGAAAGGTTTTGTAAAGAGGTTGTGCCACTCTTGTTGAAGTGGTGCATTAGTGGATTTTACTAGCGTCAACTAGTCATAAAATCCTAAGCTGGGAGGCTTAGGTAGTGGTGTTTACTCGGAAGGGTTTCCACTCTAAAATCCAAGTGTGATCTCTCTAGTTTGCTGTGATTGATTCATATTTCTATTGATCTATGGTGAATGTTCTTTAAATCTTACATTTTTCTATAAGTACACTATTCACCCCCTAGTGTAAACATTAAATCTTATAGGCTCTGCGTGCACTCACACAGACATCCAGTAGAAGTATCAGACATCCTACAGACATCTGATCCCTATATACATGTACATTATTTGGATTTGATCAACATTGAGATAGTACCAGGAACCAATCCTCCCATTTCAAACATCTAATTTTCTTTCCAGATGTCTTAAAATGTGGATCCAGACATCCAAACAACTTTGACAAGTACATTGTCTACATCTAATTAATTCCAGGGAAACAACCCTTTGCTTTCAGACGACCAATATTTTCTTCAAACATCCAAACCCTTCATACCAGATGTCCGACACTTTTATCAATCATCTGATTTTTCTATCAGACTTAATATTTTCGTAATCTCATTAGGATTTCAACCAAATCTTGTAGGATTTGCCTCCAATGGCTAGGACAAGCCTCGCAAGCATTCTTGAAGGGTCTCTTTGTTAGTTCAACCTCTCCTAATATATGTTTTGATGATTTTACAAAATATCAAAAAGAAAAATAAAATTGAATAAACCATTATTTCTATCTCTATCATAACTCAATTGTGGGTCATATTTTCATCTCATCATCTCAAAGACAAGGACCGAAGGATGAAGATGACAAATGTCTAGGTTTTACGACAATATGTATATGAGTATGAAAAGAGTTGTAATTCTTATATTTATTGTGTTTGGAAGAGTTGTAAAGAGCCTCTATCTAGATATAGGAACTATAGACTTAGGCTCACAACACTTAGGAAAAAGTTAGAAATAAAATCCAATTTTAAAACCAACATATACCTTAATATCAGACATCTGATGGTGTTGCCAGACGTCTGATATAGAAAGTTAAGTCATCTAATACTTCGATCAAATGATCTTAAGAGATTAAACACTTATGCTTCAAACTAACATACTCAATTCCAGGCATCCATAATTCACTATAGATGTCTAGACACTCCTTCAGTCATCTAAATTCCTAACCGTTGAGCCTAAATCTACCTTGATCAAAACAAAATCTTCACAATCATACTTAGGAATATTTTAATATTACTTCCAAACATCCATACACGGTTCCAGACATATGATATTGGAATGTTAAGTTAATTTCAACTTAAAGTGAGATTTTTCAAACATAGCCAACCAAAGGGGGAATGTACTACCCGAGGAGCCTGTCATACCTCTTAAGGATTTTTATGATCCTTCCAATTATGAGGAAAGACCTAGGGTAGTGATTCCAAAGGGGTATTTCTAGATCAAGCCTGCTATCTTGAACCTGATTAAACATTTCCATGGCCTTCCAAGAGAGGATCCTTTTAGCCATTTGGAGGAACTAACCATCCTTGCTCAAACCACTTGTTCCTGTAATGTGCGAGAAGACTTATGGCTCATGAGACTCTTTTCTCTTAGCCTCAAAGACAAGGTCACTTACTGGCTCAAGACAATTGGCCAACCCATAACTACTTGGCAACAACTTAAGACTGCATTCTTAAAGAAATCTTTTCCGATTGGTCATACTAATGCAGTAAGAAGATCAATTACGACCTTTCAACAAAAACACAATGAATCTCTCCATAAGTCTTGGGAGAGGTTTCAAGAATTACTTTGAAGTTGTCGACACCATGAGATTCAACTATAGCAGTTAGTGCAGATCTTCTATCATGGATTAGAAGATCAATTGAAATGATTTGTGGATGCCTCATGTGGTGGCAACTTTTTAAACAAGGATGTTGAAAGTGCCTACCAACTATTTGAAGAAATGAGTGAAAACTCATTTAATTTGGCTTCAATGGACACTTTCGGTAGAAATACAAACCCAAGACTCAGAGTTAATGAAATTGACTCCAAATCTGCATCCATTCTAGTCACCCAAGATGACATTCAAATGATAGCCCAAAGACTGGACCATATGCAAATCCACTAGAAGAAATTGAAAGAAAAATTCACTTAGAAACAAGCTCCACATCTAATTCCATCTAACATCCTCAAGAGAGAAAACTTGCACAACATTGGTGTCATCCTGGCTAAGCAGAATTATTTTCCTAAGGTTACATAGGATCTAACTAGGACGTATAATTTTTTGAATCAAAATTCCTTTGGCCCCACTGAGAATATCTTGGCCCTCTAGGAGCATTTTAGAACTTCTTCCAACCAAATTGGAGGAATAACCTGAATCCCTCCTAGAAGGCCCCCAATCATGTTCCTTTACAATGACAATATCAAAATGGGGTTTATGGACAAAATCAATATCAACCTGGGCCATCCCAAGATGATATCAATACCCAGGTTATGAAAACCCTGCAAGGCATGCAAAATAAAATGTCTGAAGTGAAATGGTTACTACCTTGCAAAATCAAATAGGGGTCACTCCTAACCAAAGACCTATAGGTAATTTACCTTCTCAACCTATGCCCAACCCCAACAACCAAAGGAACCAATATTAGTGTAGGAATTCCAATCATCCCATCCACCCAGCCCCTCAGCACCCTCCGGGTTTCCAACAAAATCAAGCCCCCAACCTCCTCTTAAAAATAATCATACTGCCAGTGTAGTCACTTTGAGGAGCGAGAGGACAACTCAAGATCCTGGGCCTTCTACTTCCACACAAGAAGCCCACTCCAAAGAAAAGCAAGTTAACTCTCCCTCTACTCTGATTCAAGAACCTTCAACTGCAAAAGAACAAAACCCCATACTTTTTCCACAAGCATTTCATTCCACCAGCAAAAAGAAAAAGAAATCCAAGCCCTCTGATAAAGAATTGATGGAACTTTTTTAGCACGTAAAAATAAACATCCCTCTCCTAGATGCAATTAAATACATCCCTGCCTATGCTAAGTTTTAAAAAAGGTTTATGCACTCCGAAAAGGTAGTCTAGAAACTTAGGAAAGGTGATCCTCTCAGAGACAGTTAGCTCAGTTGTGGATAGCAAACTGCCTCTGAAAAAGAAAGATTCGGTCACTCCTCTAATTCAAGTTGTCATTAATGACACCTCTTTTAATCGTGCCCTTCTAAATCTTCGTGCCTCCATAAATCTTATCCCCATAGTTGTCTTTGAGGAATTTAAAATCGGTGAATTAAAACCCTTTGAGGTTACTTTACAATTAGCTGATTGATCCATAATCAAACCAAAGGGGATTGTTGAGGATGTCATTGTCCAAGTCCAGAATTCGCCGTAGACTTTCTAGTCCTGGATATCGAAGTACCAGAAGCCTTAGAGAATGGCCCGATTATTCTTGGAAGACCCTTTTTAGCCACCACAAAGGCAAATATTGATTGTGATTCTGGAAAGATGAAGATCACTTGCGGTGGTGAATCAATTACTTTGGATATTTTTCAAACTTCAAGGAGATTCCAAGAACCAAATTTCTTTGATGATTCAAATTCTGAAATAGATAACCTAGTGGAAGAAACCACGCAAATTTCATACATGGGCTTTTGCTTTGCAGTTGAATTCATTCCTAAATCCCTTCTTGAATCACCTCACCCTCCTACCCTAACTTCACCATCCACAATTGACTCTTCCCTTAACTCCTCTTTCTCTTCCCCCTTAGACTTAAATTCTGAATCTATTTATGAGTCAAGCCTGCAATTGGAGTTAAAACCTTTGCCTAACTTTCTGAACCATGGCTTTCTAGGACAAAAACACACTATGCCCTTGATTATCAATTCCAATCTTTCTAGGAAACAAGAGGAAAAACTTCTCCAAGTTTTAAGCAAAAATCACAAAGCTATTGGTTGGACTTTAACTGATCTAAAGGGTATTAATCAGTCCTATTACACTTATCATATTTATCTTGAGGAGGACTATCGTCCCTCCTACTAGCCTCAAAGGAGATTGAATCCTAACATGCAAGAGGTGGTAAAAAAGAAGATCAAGTGGCTAGATGTTGGCATTATTTATCCTATCTCTGATAGCAACTAAGTTAGTCCTATTCAAGTTGTTCCTAAAAATGCGGGACTGATCGTCATCACAAATGAGAAAGGGGAAAATATTGCCACTAAGACTGCTTCTTCTTGGCAGGTGTGTATTGATTACAGAAAACTAAACACCACCACCAAGAAAGATCATTTTCCACTCCCATTTATTGATCAAATCTTGTAGTGCTTAGCCAAACAAGAGTTTTCCTATTTCCTTGATAGACAGTCTGGCTATAATCAAGTTCCAATCCACCTTGAGGACCAAGAAAAAACTACATTCACCTGCCCCTTCTGAACCTTTTCTTTCCAAAGAATGCCCTTCAATCTTTACAATGCACCAACGACTTTTCAAATGTGTATGCTTGCAATATCTTCTGACCTGGTAGGCGATTGTTTAGAGGTTTTTATGGATGACTTCTCCATTTTTGGAGATTCTTTTGATTTATGTCTTAAGAATCTTGACATGACTTCCAAAAATGTATAGAAGTCAATTTAGTCCTTTGAGAGAAGCCACTTCATGGTCTAGAAAGGCATCATCCTTGGCCATGTTATTTCTAAAGATGGAATCGCACTAGATAGAGCTAAGATCGATGTAATTTCTAGACTTCCCTCACTGAACGCCATTTAATAGATTTGCTCATTTCTGGGCCACATGAGTTTCTCCAAAATCTCCAAAACCTTAAGTCAGCTTTTCACCAAAGACCAACCTTTCGACTTTACTGATCAATGCTTGAAGAGTTTTAATAAATTGATGAAAGAAGTGAGTAAGGCACCGATTTTACAGGACCTGATTAGAATGATCCCTTTGAATTAATAACGAATGCCTCCGATTTTGCCATTGGGGCCATTTTAGGATAGCGCATTGACAAGAAGCCCATTGTGATCTACTATCCAAGTAAAAACTTAGATAATACATAATGGAACTACATTATCATTAAGAAAGAACTTCTTACCATTGCTTTTACCATAGAAAAATTTTGGTCATAACTATTGCGGTCACATGTTATTGCTTATACAAACCACTCAGCATTAAAATACTTGCTAAATAAGAAAGATACGAAACCCCACCTTATTTGATGGATCCTTTTGCTCTAGGAATTTGACCTAGAATTAAGGATAAGGTAGGTTTGCAAAATATAGTGGCTGCTCATCTCTCTCTTCTCACGACAAATGACATGCTTACCCCACCTGATATCTTTCCAAATGAAACCATCCTGGCTGCCCATACACTCCCCTAGTTTGCTACCATAGCAAACTATTTGGCGACTAGACAAATCCCTTATGACTGGCCCAAATCCAAAAGGGATAAGTTCTTCGCCGATATTAAATATTTATTTTGGGAGGAGACCGATCTGTTCCACATTTATGCTGACCAGGTCATCCAATGGTGTGTTCCCGACTTAGAATTCCATAATATTTTGACACACTATCATACGATGGCTTGTGGTGGACACTTTTCGAGCAAGAAAACTGCAGCCAAAATTCTCAATTCTAGATTCTACTGGCCTAACATACACAAAGATGCTCAAGGCTTTGCTCGATCTTGTGTGTGTTACCAAAGCATTGGCAACATGACTTGAAAGGATATGATGCCCCTTAGCCCTATTTTAGAAGTTGAAATTTTTTATGAATGGGACATCAACTTCATGGGACCGTTCATCAACTCTTGTGGGTACTTATACATTTTACTCCTTGTCAACTACGTATCAAAATGGATTAAAGCAGTACCCACCCGCACCAATGATCATCAGGTTGTGATTGACTTTATCAAAAAAAAAATCTCAAGATTTGGAGTACCAAAGGCCATAATCAGTGATGGAGGATCTCACTTCACCCACTCTCAATTCCATCAACTATTATCCAAATATGGGTTAATCATAAAATCTATACTCCTTGCCACACCCCCAAACTAATGGCCAAGCTGAAGTTTCAAACAAGGAAATTAAAAATATTCTTCAAAAAATGATTCAAACCAATTGAAAAGACTAGTCCAACAAGCTAGACGATGGTTTATGGGCTTATCAAATCACTTTTAAAACCCCGACTGGCATGTCACCTTTTCACCTTATCTACAGTAAACCACGCCATCTCCCAATTAAACTAAAACATAGGGCTCTTTGGATGATTAAACATTACAATTCAGATTTAACTAAAGCTGGTAAACACTGTAAACTGCAATTAACTAAACTGGAAGAAATTCATAATTTTGCTTACGAAAACATGCATGTTTACAAAGATCGAAATAAACTCTTCCATGTTAAATATATAGTTTGGAAATCTTTTGAACTAAATCAATGCATATAGCTTTTTGAAGCGCGATTATGAATTTTTCCAGAAAAGTTCAAATCAAAATGGATCGGCCTTTATATCGTCCTAAAAACACATCTGTATGGAGTCATTGATATTTTTGATCCCAAAATGAATATTTCATTAACTATCACCAGTCAGCGTTTAAAGTCCTATCTTAATAATTCTCCAAATCAACCTTCCGATATTCTTGATTTACATGACCTACCCGATACTTGATGCACTTCACACCCGGCTACAAGGCATAAAAGACAACCCTAGATGGGAGGTAACCCATTGTATTTTCCTATTTTCCTTTTTCCTTTCTTTCCTTAGGTTTTAACCATCCTGATTCCGACCTCCCTTCACTCAAGTGATTTCTTTTACCTTGCTTATGCATGCGAACATTTCATACCTTTTGCAAGAGGGGGGATGTTTTAAATTCTTGGTATTTTCAAGATTTTCAAAATACAAAAATGTCTTCCTTTTGCATGCATTTTTCATAAAAATCTAAAAAATCACAAAACACTTTTTGAGGATTTGTTGAGAACACAGGACTAAGGTTATGACTTTATTTCAATAAAGGTACACATGGGATTTAATTTTTAACAAAACTTAAGGACGAATCCAAGGATCCTTTGGTTAGACCTTTCAGGTCTAAAAATTTAGATTTAATCAAGTGTATCTCCCACAGAAATCCTCCTTGAGTGCTAAAGAAACCAATTGGCCTTGATTCTATCTAGGAGTTTAAATAGTACTTGACTTAGTTTTTGATCCAGAAATTTGAATTTCTTTTGAAACTCAAGTGTCAAAAATTCCACTCACACAAGCCAACAAAAACAAAAAAGTCCAAAAATACATAAATCAATAATTCCTTGTGTTTAACTTAAGGTGAAATTTTAAGCAATTTTGGTTGGATGAGTTCGTACCATGGAGGAGAAAACACTCCTTTGAGGAAGTGATGCCAACATGCTACCCCCTCGATGCTTGCTCCATATCTATATATGAAGCACATAAGTACATATTGTGGTTTAGGTGTCTCAAACAATACTATCCCAAAGTATCGAAGCGAGAGCCTAGATTCGCTAGGAGTTCCTCTCACGATGCCAGAAGGTGTCTAGTTGTAGGGCTCCTAGAGGTGTCTTGGACGATGCTTTTATAGCATCAGAGCAAGAGCCTCCTCGAGGACTAGTAACGGGGACAAGGATTCCAACACAAATTCTACTAAGGTTAATCTGAGACTAACCATGGGGGAGACAACAACAAAAACAACAAAATATAATTTTGCCAAAAAAAAAAAAAAGTTGGCCATTCACAAAGCAATGACACTTGATTTTTCATCGTTACACAAATTCTGGATCAATTTCTTAGGCCAAGGAAGTTTTTACTGCGAAAACAATTGACAGGATAATTGGAATCTGATAGGGTAAATTTGTTGAATTCTTGGGAAGATACATAGATTCTATTTTATGCTAACCCTTGGATCCAAGGATAAATCCTGATGTCTATCTTAAACAAATCCCATACCTTCCTTATTTTTCAATCAACCAAAGTCCCATAAAAGTGTTTTCCTAAAAAAACAAAAAAATTAGTTTTCCTAATACCTTTTGTAAAATAATTTTGCTAAGGGACTAACAAAAAGATAAGCATGGGGGTTTGATAAACACCAGTTTATCATCATTCTTAACCTAAAAATCACATCTAGTTCCTAGGTTTTCCACATTACATTATGGTATTGGGTTGTATTTAGGCATTTCATAGTTTAGACATGCATTGCATTATTTTCCCCTTATTTTTGGTTTTCATACACTTCATGTCATTGTTAGGGATGATCACACAGTGAAGTTCACCTAAACCCTAGCAATGTGAAAGGTAGACTAACAAGAAGAAGATGGAACCCATTCCAGCTTATATCAGCTCAAGGTAGCTCAACACCAGCTCATGAAGACTCACCCTAGCTCAACCTAGTTGAGCTTGTCTATTGGACTTCAGCTAGCTAGGGAGTCTTCAAGAAGATTAGATTCAGCTCAACCCAGCTCCAGAATAGTTGAGACCAACTCAACTCAGCTCAACCTACTCAGCTTAGTAGTTAGTAGAGAATTAGCTAGTTAAGTTAGTAGCTAAGCTCAGAGAAGACCCTCTTCAGCAAACTACCGGCTCCATGAAGCTACATGCAACTCAAGCTCCCTCCTCTCCAGCTAAACCCTAACTTTTCCTCTACTCATCTATTAGCTTAGCGTTAACCCTAGCTTCTACTCCTCTCCACCTCATGGACATCCACCTTCCTTAATCCCACCAAAGTCACCATCTTCTCCCTTCTCTTTTGGCGCCAAAAGAGAATAACCACCATCACCTATGGCATCTCCTCATGTTGGCACCAACATGAGGTACCCTTTCAACCACAACCACCACCATAAGTACCCTAAAGTTGGCGCCAACTTTACCTAGGGAAACCCTTCATGTGGTGCCAACACTCCATCTCCCTTCATCACATAACCACCACCTTATAAGCCTATCCTAGCCTCCAAAAATCCACACCAACCTTAACCCTAACCACACCAAAAATTGGCACCAACCCTACTTAAACCCTACTTCCCTACACCCTTTCATATGATGCCAAAACACCTCCAACCATCAACACAACACCACATCCTAACCCTACAAGTATCCACACCAACCCTTAACCCTAGCCTCCCATTTTTGGCACCAACTCATGGTCCTTAACTACCATAGTTGGAGCTACTTTTGGACTTAACCACCATATTCCCCATCCTATAAATACGCCACATAATTCCATCCTTGGCTACACAGTAATTTCCTACACACTCTACATAGTCGATGATAAGACGGAGAGGAGAGAAGATTAAGGGGGATCCCTTGCCTCCTTGGTGACTTCTTCCTTCTTCCTTGGTCCAAGCCAAGGAGCATCTACCTAGGAGGACGGCCAGGCAAGGAGGAGGTTAAGGGTGGACGTCCACCCTTGGAGGAGACAAAGAGGAGTATCTTGAAGCATCATCAAGTAGAGAAGCAAAGGAGGATCTTCTTCAAATATGAGAGCAGTTGTGTTTGGAGTGAAGGCCCTTCCAAGCTTCATTTGGAGGATTTTTCTATCTTCTTATCTCACCCTTTTGTATTAGCTTTCATTTTGTAATCACAAGCTTTCTTTTACTTGTGACTCTACATGTTTTAGCATTACAAAAACCAAGTTCACCTTTCAATTTTGTGTTTTCATTCAAGTAGTTTATTCGTTACTTTAGTGCACCCACTTTACCCCTCTAATTACCTTAGGCGCACTTGCGTAAGGTGAGTTTAGAGAGGTAGGTTTTCTTTTATCACTTAGGCATATTACTTTCACTATCTTGTTGTCCCGATTACTTCTTCAAAATCCTAAAAATTACAAAGCCAAAATACAAACAAATTGGAGATTTAAGAGAGCGAGAGAAAGAGAATCAATTTATTGACTAAAGTTTCCTCCTTGGACAACCCTAAATACTCCATTATCTAGGTTTTACAAATTTAAAAGATGATTGGAATTTACTCATTACAACAATTTAACAAGCTTTCTTTTACTTGTGACTCTACATGTTTTAGCATTACAAAAACCAAGTTCACCTTTCAATTTTGTGTTTTCATTCAAGTAGTTTATTCGTTACTTTAGTGCACCCACTTTACCCCTCTAATTACCTTAGGCGCACTTGCGTAAGGTGAGTTTAGAGAGGTAGGTTTTCTTTTATCACTTAGGCATATTACTTTCACTATCTTGTTGTCCCAATTACTTCTTCAAAATCCTAAAAATTACAAAGCCAAAATACAAACAAATTGGAGATTTAAGAGAGCGAGAGAAAGAGAATCAATTTATTGACTAAAGTTTCCTCCTTGGACAACCCTAAATACTCCATTATCTAGATTTTACAAATTTAAAAGATGATTGGAATTTACTCATTACAACAATTTAAAAACCCTCTTTACAAAATCGCGTACATTTCATATCAGGGGGAGGCTCCCAAACCTTCTTAAAGGTTCTTTTAAGCCCTATATATACTCCTTAACCCTCCTTAGGCAAAGTGCACCAACTAAAATAAAATTACACGCCAAATACTAGCTCTATATGCTATACTATTATATATTCTGTTGCCCTACTACTGTGCACTCTCAACTGGGCAATCACTCTACCTCCTTCACTGCTACTTTTTCTCATAGGGAGCCTCTAATTCACCCTTAGTAGCTAGACCACTTTAATATCTATTTGGGGTGCTCTATAGGGCATTGTTTACTTTCATTTATCTTGTTTATTGTAATTTGGGTGTTCGACCCGTCGAATCCTCGTCTCTTCCTTATGAAGGGAGAAACCTCCATTTAGGGATTGGAGGTGGACTTTATATTGAGGTACGCCACCCTCATTTCGAGTGGTGTAGTTAATGAATTGATCACATAGTGATCATAAATCCTAAGTCAAGGTTGACTTAGGTGATGGTTTTCTCCTGATTTGAGTTTCCACCTAAAAACCTTTGTGTTCATTATGTGATTGAATTTTTATTAACATATTATATTTCAATTTCACTATTCACCCTCTCTAGTGTAATTTCAGTTGGTATCAGAGCAAGGTTCCCATGCACCTTGGAGTAACTTCCACGGGAAAAAGATTAACGGAGAAGGTCATTGACACTAGCCGAATAGAGGGACAATCCACCACCTGTCCACCACTTTCGACAGGAGCAACTACACGTATTGGAACTGTAGATGAAGATGTGCCTACAAGCCAATGATTTCTTTATTTGGGAGAAGTACGAGACCCAATTAGAGATGCTCGAGAAGCTGGAGATGAGATACTCAATCGAACAAATCCATCATCTCAACCTCAACACTAAGGCAATGAACTCCTTTTATTGTGCCCTTAACTCGGAGGAGTTCAACCGCATTAACCAATGCCAAACCGCATATGAGATATGGAGGACTCTTGAGGTAACTCACGAAGGTACGTCAAAAGTTAAGACTTCTAAGATTAATCTTTTATCTCAGGAGTTCAAAGCCTTCACCATGAAGGAAATGAGAGAATTGGAGATATCTACATCCTATTCATGTTCATCATGAATAACCTCAAGTCTCTAGGAAAGATGTTCATCCAAGGAGACCTTCAAGCCAAGCTCCTTCGCTACCTTGGACCGGAGTGGGAGCAAAAGGTCACAGCGATAGAAGAAGCCAACCAAGTAGAGAATCTAAACATGGATGATCTACTTGGAAATTTGATGGCTTATGAAATGAAGATGGATCAATGATAGAAATCCATCACTCCCGAGCTAAAAAAGAAGACTTTGGCATTCAAGGCAGCTTCCGATAACAAAAATTTCATTTTACTCACTAAAAAGTTTAAAAAGTTACTTAGGAATAGAAGAGAAAGCAAAGAAAAGAGAAAAGAAGAGTCTTATGCTCTACAATTGCAAGAAGAGAGCCCACATGAGGAAGGAATGCCCTTTACTAAAAAGGGATGAAGACAAGAAGAACAAATAGGTAGAGGAGCATAAGAAGACGTCTAGACCAAAATCCTTCAAAAAGAAAGCATTCCAAGCAACTTGGGATGACACAAGTTCTGAGGAAGAAGAAAAAGAGGAAAATTCCAATGAAGAAATCACATGCCTAGGTCTTATGGCAACAAAGGACAACTCCGATTCCGAATTTAATTCTGAAGAAACCAAGGTACCCTCTTGCACTTTTGATGAATTTGAAGAAGCATTTAACTCTCTATTTTCAAACTTTAAAGAACTAAAGATTAAAAATAAATCTTTCAAAGTTGAAAATATTGAAGCTATAGAAACTAATAAACTTCTTAAAGAAAAGAACCTAGGTCTCACAAATGAAATAACTAATCTTGCTAGAAAGGTATGCAATCTCATTATGGAAAATGAATCTTTGAGAAAAGACCTACATACCGCTATGAATGAATAAAAGTTTCTTAATAGAGAAGAATTACTTGACAAAATTTATGTTCTTGAGAAAACTAACTCCTTTGAAAGAGATGAAAATGCATTACTTAAGTTTGAAATTAGAGGTCTAGAAGATAAAATTAACAAAATGAAATCAGAAATAACTCATCTTAAGGAAAAATCAAATCAACTCATTGAAGACCTAACCAAATTTACCAAAGGAAAGGCTAACTTGGATAAGCTCATTTCTCACAAAAACCCTCCTCTAGTAAGTATGGTCTAGGTTACTATGAAGCTAGTAGTAGCCAAAATGACTTGGAAAAGGTCCCTCCCACAAGGAATACTACTAACAAATCCGGATCAACACTCACATGGCTACCAAAAAGATAACTTGAATCTTGTCTTGTAGGATTCAAAGGAGACTATAATGTGAGGGACTAGATTTATAAGTTGAAGGATGGTCAACTCAAATTAAAGAGTCCCAAGAACTCCCAAAGTCATTTTGGCTCTTTTGTAGGAACAAGATCTACATGGAAGATGACGAAGAGATCATCAAGGAGGACGATGGGTTATGGATTCGGAATGCTCCAAACACATGACTGGAGATAAGCACCTATTTTTGGAGCTCCAACCTATGAATGGAGGAATGGTAACGTTTGGCAATAACCACAAGGGCCATATTATTGGCCTTGGTAAGATAACCCTACTTCCCCCATTTCTAATGTTTCATTGGTTAAAGGTCAAAAACATAATTTGCTTAGTGTTAGTCAAATTTGTGATGAGGGATACAAAGTTATCTTCACGTCTAAAATATTTGAAATAATGCATGCTTTGTCAAATGAAACCCTTCTTAAGGGAACTAGGTACAAAGATATCTATAGAGTTGAATTTGATAAAAATGGAACTTATGAATGCCTAGTAGCTAATGAAGTAAATATATGGCATAGGCAACTCAGACATGTTCATATGAGGTTGGTCCACAAACTAGCCAAACAGGAACTAGTTTGGGGTCTCCCTAAAAGGAAATTTATAGACAACTTTACTTGTGATCCATGCCAATTAGGAAAAATTATGAAGTCTAGCTTCAAAAACAAAGAAGTAATATCCACCTCCAGGCCATTAGAATTGCTTCACCTAGGTTTATTTGGACGTAATAAAGGTGAGAGTCTTAGTAGGTGTAAATATTGCCTTGTTATTGTAGATGATTTTTCTCAATTTTCTTGGGTCTCTCCTTAAGATCCAAAGATGGAATGTTTGTCATATTTTCTATTGTTTGTAGGAAGGTTCAAACTAAAAAAGGCTACCATATCACTCGAATTCATAGTGATCATGGGGCCAAGTTTGAGAATTGATTGTTTGTTGATTTGTGTCAAGAGCATAGCATTGCTCATGAGTTTTCTTTTCCCTGAGAACCTCAACAAAATGTAGTTGAGAGAAAGAACCACACTCTTCAAGAGTATGCTCAAACATTGGTCATAGGCTTCGGATTACTGAAGTCCTTTTAGGCCGAGGTGGTTAACACGTCTTGTTACATGTTGAATCGCATCTTAATTCGATTGGGTTGCGAAAAACTTGTTTTGAACTCTATTACTGGAAAATGCCCAAAATAAGCTACTTTAAAGTTTTTGGATGTCGATGTTTTATTTTGAATACTTGTACTAATTTAGATAAATTTGATGTCTAAGGTGAAGAAGTCATCTTCATTGGTTACTCTTCATGTAGTAAGGCATATCGGGTGTTTAAAAAGATTACATTGGTAGTGGAAGAGACCCTCCATGTCTCTTTTGATGAATCACCTGAATCTTCTCCAATTGACCATGTCATTGAAGATGATGAGGATGATTCTCTTATCGATGTATGTAACATACAAAACTCCAATATCCATAATCTTCCAAAAGATTGGGTGTTTCAAAGGGACGGCCCCAAAAGTCAAATCATCGGAAGTGTATCTAATGGTGTTAAAACCCGATCCCATGTTAATTGCTCTCTCGATCTTTCAACCTTTGTATCTCAATTTGAACCAATGAGTGTTGAGAAAGCGTACTGTAATGAGCCTTGGTTGATGGCTATGCAGGAGGAACTCAACCAATTACAAAGAAATGAAGTTTAGGAACTAGTATTTAAGCTTGAAGGGTAATCGATAATAAGAACCAAATGGGTATTTTGAAATAAGTTGGATAAATCTGGTATGGTTATCTATAACAAGGCTAGGTTAGTAGCACAAGGTTAAAACCAAAAAGAAGGCATTGACTTTGACGAGACCTATGCACCTGTGGTTAGACTCAAGTCAATTCACATACTTCTTGCTTATATTGCCTTCCTGGGCTTTAAGCTCTATCAAATGGACGTTAAGAGTACTTTTCTTAATGGTTTCACTAAGGAGGAAGTTTTTGTAAAGCAACCTCCCAATTTTGAGTCTTATGATAAATTAGATTTTGTTTACAAGTTAAATAAGGCACTCTATGGACTTAAGAAAGCTCTTAGAGCTTATGAAAGACACAAGGAATACTTATTAGGTGCAAACTTTGTCATAAGAGAAACCGACTCAACCTTATTTATTAAAAGAAAAGAGAAAGGCATTCTATTAGTTCAAATATATGTGAATGATATTTTATTTGGTGCCACTAGTGAATCACTTTGCCAAGAATTTTCAAAGTTAATGCAGGAAGAATTCGAGATGAGTTTGATAGGTGAACTTAAGTTCTTGGGTTTACAAATCACTCAACTTGAACATAGCACCTTTGTGAACCAATCAAAGTACAAAAAAGAAATGTTGAGAAAATTCGAAATGGACAAGAACAATGGTAAAAACACTCCCATGAGTGTTTCCACCTCACTAGACTTGGACGAATCAAGTACGCCTATTAATCAAAAACTTTATCATGATGTGATAGGCTCCTTAATATATTTAACTACTAGTAGACCTGATATATTATTTAGTAGTTGCTTGTGTGCTAGATTTCAATCCAACCCTAAGCAATCACGTCTAAATGCAGTTAAAAGGATATTTAGGTATCTAGTAGACAGTTTTGATTTTGGCCTATTCTACCTTAGAAGTAGTGATTTCAACCTAGTGGCCTATAGCAACGCAGACTACACAGGTAGTCACATTGATAGAAAGAGTACTGGTGGAATGTGACAATTTTTAGGTGATTCATTAGTCTCTTGGTTCTCCAAAAAGTAATCTAGTGTAGCCCTATCAACTAGGAGACTGATTATATAGCCGTTGCACTATCTTGTTCCCATGTGTTATGGATGAAGGATACTTTAAAAGATTTTGACTTGATATTTAGTAAAATAAAAATATTGTGTGATAATACTAGTGCTATCAACCTTTCAATGAACCCTGTACACCATTCTTGTATGAAGCATATTGATGTTAGAAATCATTTTTTGAGGGATAATGTACCAAAATGGGAAATTAAGGTTGAATTTATTTGTACTGCAAACCTTTAATTCTATCCATAGAAAATTAGGCATATGTAAGTTCTTTAATATTTAAAGGATTTAGTATGTTAGGTGTTAATATTGTTTGCCAATGAACAATAAAGGAATGTTGACTTTATCAAGTCAAGACTCCTTCAAATCAGTTCAAAAATTGATCTGCACAATATGTGATAAATCAGACGTCTGACCCAACTTCCAGACGTCTTAGCTTTTTGAATTAGATGTCTAATTACCATTTTCTCATGATACCTCTTTTTGGCCATCAGTCATCTACCATGTATTCTCGACGACTTGATTTTGAAAATAAATTCAATAATAAATTACTTTTTAGTCACCTGGAACTATGTCCAAACGTTTGATCCAGTTGATCAGACAACAACTTGGATTTGGGGTCTGATCTCAATAGCTCCTGGATTTAGAGATTGGATGTTTGACCTCATATGTCAGATGTCTAATAATAGATGGTTGGACGTCTGATAGAAAAATTAGACGAAAACCTCTAGCTAGGGTAGAATGTTACAATCCCTGACCCTCGAATCCGGACATCTGATAAAATCATCAGAAGTCTGATTTCCTACAGAACTGTGGTTTGCACTTCCTGATTTAAGACGGTTCTTGGGGGTAAATAACCCAAACTTCGAGGGAACTCTTACATGACCCCATGAGACCACTTAAATCCCTAGGATCTAAACCCCACCCCTCTCATATCCCCAAATCAAAACCCTTAAATCCTCTTCCAAGACCTTCAGTCATCGACCCTCCTTCCTACCCTAGCCTTGCTGGTCAACTATCGAACCTCCCCGTCATCTGATCACCACAACCACTACCCTCTTTGCGTCAACTAAAGTCCCATACCTGTGATATAAAGCCCTTGCCTCTTCTCTCTTCAAGTTTTCTTCGATTCGAGCTTCTCTTCATGCAAGGTTTTTAACAAACCCTTGTTGGGTTCTTGTGATTTCCTAAAGCTCTCTCTTAAACTTTTCGCTTGATGTGTTTTGCTCTACAACGCCTTCAATCCTTTGCAACTATAAGCTTTTGTCATTCCTAGGTGTTTGTGACCTAGGTTTTCATGTCAAATGTGATGCCCAAGTGTGCTTGCTTAAATATTTTAATGCAAGGGTACTTCGCAAGAGCTTTAAGCTTGATGGGTCTCTTAGTTTTCCGGAATGGCAAAAGTACTACCCACAAACCATCTTATGATTTCAGTGATTCGATGCATTTGAGCTTGTGATTTGATCAAGGTAGGGCTACCCTATCTTCGACATCGGATTTTTAAATCGATTAATTTTTGATGGAATGTTTAAGGCAGGAGTACTACCCATTTGATTAAATGTGCTTTTCACAAAGTTTGTTGAGTGAATACAGGTGTGCTGCCCATTTAGGATAGATAAATTTTTGTACTTCTATTGAATGGCATGTAAATTTGTTTTGCAAGTGACCTACCAAACCCAAATCCCACCCATTCCCAACCATGCCTCCCCATAAGAAATCAAGAAAGGCCTCCTCTTCCCAATCCCAATTTGCCTTCCTTGCCAACCAACTTAGGAGCCAATCCACTAGGGAAAGGTTCTATAGTTTTGCCATGGGTTAAAACCCCCTAGATATATCGTCTGGTCGGATTTTGCCCATCTCAATCTCTGTGAACAATTCAAACATCTTCACATTTTCAAATGCTTTGATCAGACATTACACCTAGGTGTAGGTTGCATTGGCATATATCCAGATCCAATCTGCCTTTTCTACTCCAATATTATAAGGGACCACACCCTAGACCACCTCCAACTCCACTCCCAAGTCCTTGGTGTTAAAATCACTATCACCACGGACTTTATCTCTAAGCTCCTTGACATTCCCAATGAAGGGAATGACTATGATCTTGAGGTCATCAATCAAGAGCTCATTCTCCTAGAGAAGTACGAATAGAATCTTGGCACGCTCTCGTGCAAAAACCTCAAACCACTTCCCCACCTTTTGTCCTGCATCTTTGAATGGGACTTACTCAACAAATCCGAGGGTTTTGACTATATCTCCCGTCAACACAAGGCCCTCCTATTTGACATCTTCTGACATATTCCATTTAACTTATGTTGTCTCATCGTTCAAGTTATGAACGAAGACCATTCTACCTCTCTTTCATTTGACTCACTCCTCTCTCACATCTTTGACCGCAATCGTGTACATCTTGCAAATCAAGCCGTTGAGAAGAAGGTTGAACCCTACAACTAGGCCATCGCTGCCAAAATGCACATTTTTCCTATGGAAGGCCCCCAAGAGGCACCCAAGCCAAACCTATCTCCTTAACCTGACCTATATGCACAGTGCCCTCTCATGATCGAGGCTCCTACCATGGGCTTCGATTCCAGCTAGGGTCCTGATGAGGAGCATCTTGCCGACGGTATTTCCCTTCTCCTACATCACCAAGATGATATCTACCACTATCTGGGACACATGCACTTAGATATTCATGAGATGCGTGAAGACATTCATGTGCTCCAGTTGGGACATGGATTGCCACGACGTCGACGACAGGATGGCCAAAAGCCACACTAGCTCTGTGGATGTTTCTTAGTTCTTTTTCTTTTTGTTTGATCTTTTCTTTTTTCTAGATGGTTGGATGTATGGTTGTTAGTGCCTATTTTTACTCGGCTTGTACTGAGGGGTTACAGCCCCCTATTTATCATGTAGATGGGAACAATGTTAGGCTATCATAGGGCACATACATATTTTGGACAATGTACTATCTTCTATTTTTTTAGTCTAATTAGCATCCTTAGCTCTTTGAGTTTATAATACATGATTCTATTATCTCATGCCCATTTATCTCACATGACTCTCGATTCCAGATTATTTTCTCATATGCTTTGATCACCTCTCATTAATTCTTTTGATGATATTCAAAAGGGAGGAGAATAACTTAGGATAAACAAAACCTAACATGTGAATACAAATTTATTGATGATAAACTCATTCTTTCCAAAATATCTGCATTCTCAAAAATACAAACTTTCCCAAAATTAACGAGTTGATTTTCACTAGATGTTAGGAATAGTGCATCTACCACCTTAATAAGGGGGAGGCAAAAGTATCCTAAGAAAAGATTTTGAAAATCATAAAAAAGGGGGAGATTGTTAGTTCAACCTCCCATTCATAAATATTTTGATGATTTTACAAAATAATAGAAAGATAGAAAATATGATTGATCCACTATTTCCCTATTTAAATCAACTCTAAATTGCAGGTATCAAGCAAACTTTCAAGAGCAAGACTCGAAGTCAAGGAAGTGTGGTCTAGGGATCTTAGGTTATTGTACATTATTCAAGAGTTCTAATTTTTTCTTTTGTTGAGTCTAGAAAAGTTGTAATAAAGCCCCCAACTAGATATAACATCCCCATCATAGTCTCTCAACACGTAAGCAAAAACTTAGAATCAAATCCCAATTCAAATCAAACACACACTTAAGTATCAAACATTTGACATAGTTATCAGACATATGAATTGTCAATTTAAGTCGTCTAATATCTAGATCAGACATCCAATAGCCAAATAGAGAGTCTTAGTAAACTCTACTAAAAGGCATCAGTCGATCCACTCTCATCCCAGTGACCCTGAGTCCACATGAGGCATCTGGACACACTATCAGACATCCAATATTGGACCATTAGCATAAATCTCAGCCTAAATCACACTCTGTCAAAGTAGAATCCTCTCAAATCAATTTAGAAATATTTTATTATTTATTCCAGGCATCTAATACTTGAACATTAGGCCTAATCTTATGAAAAGATTAATTTGTCAAAGTAAATCATGATTATAAGATTCTCTAAAAATCTGCATTTGAGGGCTATCATTAGGTTCAAACGTCCAGTAGAAGTACCAGACTTCCTATAGACATTCAATCCCTATATACATGTACACTGTTTGGATCTAATCAAGATTGAGACAGTTCCATGAACCAATCCTCCCATTTTTAGATGTCCAATTTTCCTTTCAAACATCTTAAAATGTGGATCCAGTTTGACGAGTACACTATCTACATCTAATTAATTCCAAGGAAACAACCCCTTTCTTTCAAATGACCAAAATTTTCTACAGATGTCCAAACCCTTCATACCAGACGTCTAATACTTTTATCAGCCGGCTAATTCTGCTGTCAAACTTAATTATTGTCTGATTTCATTAGGATTTCAATCAAATCTTGTGGGACTTGCCTCCAACGGCTAGGACAAGCCTCCTAAGCTTTCTTGAAGGTTCTCCTGAGGCCTATAAATATTCCCTAACATCTCATAAGGTAGACATACCCATTGGAGATAGAATTCAAGTATTACACCTCACTTTGCTCGATACAATTCTTGTCCAACTGTTGTGCTACCAATTTCACTTGGGCAAAACTCTATCTCCCACACTACTCACCATTTAGTAATCATCTCAAGGAGTTATTCATTACCTATAGTAGCTAGATTATATTCTTGTTGGGTGCTCTATAAGTTGTGCTAAATTTATCTTTTATTTTCATATTATTGCATTTGGGTGTCCGGCTTATCGGATCCCCGTCTCTTCCTAGTAGAAGGGAGGTACCTCCGTTTAGAGATCAGAGGTAGGTTTTGTAATTGAGGTACACCACCCTCAATTTGAAGTAATGTGGTTATTAGTTTGATCACTTGGTGATCAATAAATCCTAAGTCAAGTTAACATAAGTGGTGATTTTCACCCGGTTTGGATTTCCACCTAAAAATGTTAGTGATCAATTTGTTTGATTGCATTTTATTTAGCTATTATTTTCTAAATTACACTATTCACCCCCCTCCCCCCACCCTCTAGTGTATTTTCATGATTGCCTAATTCCTCTCCCAACTTAAAGCAGTTTGCCTCCATTAAAGGATCAATGGCGAAGAAGTCCATTACGAGATCTAGGTGAATCCCTTGTCGCTTTTCGCTTTTTAGCCAATGGATCTCGTCTGACAGTTCTTCATCTAAAGTCGCACCAACCTTAGCATCCTTCTCCAATAGCTAGATCTTCCCCTCAAGGTGGGACACTACCACCTCAACCTCATCTCTCGCAGCTTGAGCCTCCTTCACGATGTTCACAAGGTCAAAATAGTTCCTTTCATGCAACTCTATCCAAGTCCGATACTAAGCAGATAACCCCTCAATTACCTCCTTCAGCTTGTGAGATAGCTAGATCGCTTTATCCATTTTAACAGAATGATCTTCCATAGCGAAAGTTAGTTTGGCCAGGCCCCTATCCTGGAGCCTCGTAAATCAACAAAGCTCCTTATGCACCTCCCGAGAGTTATCCAGCTCTTTCTGATAGCAGGACATGCTTGCCTCAGCCTTGGCCAAGGCCTCCTTCATACAAGCAACCTCTACCCCTTCCAAACTCTCTAGGGCAACCCGTTCTTCCTCGACCTTCTCCCTGGCAACTACTTCCATGTCAAGCTTCACTTGGAGGACTTAAGCATTTGTGTAAACCACATCTGCCAAGGATGCCTCTTGCTCCGTGGCAAAGACTCAATCTTGCTAAAATCTAGCAAGCGAGACCACAGATAGGATGCCACCATAGAGATTGTCCTACCTAATTACCTCAACCTGCAAATAATGTGCAAATAAAAGGGCCATCTTAGATGGAGCAAGAGCAGTGTTTGCAAGAGTTGAGTACTTACCAACCAAAGGCAATTGTGATAAATTTTCAACAAATGGGTAGGTGCGCATGGCAAGGTTTCCCATTCGACGTTGGAAGCCAACAACTCCAGCACCTTGTTCTCCATCTGAAGGTTTATACACTCGAAAGCATTCAAGCGAACCTCTAAAACCTTATGGGATGAGCCAGCACCAAAGGCCTGCTCCCACAACTCCTGTGTACCCTCTGAAAAACCTTCGCTGCCTTTGACGAATCTACTTCATTAATTATCAAATGTGAGGATGGTCTCGTGTTCTTACTCCTGCCATAGCACACAAAATTCAAGGTCCTCCCCTCCAAATGGCAAGCATGGAGGGAGATTGGACACGACTCGCTCAATAACCACCACCAACTTTTCCCACCCAGACAGCGAAACCTCAACGGAAGACAGGGTTAGAGAATCCCCTACCCTAGAGGTCAGCACCTCAAGCCGATGAGGAGCATGAAATCCAAATGCCCCACATCGAAATGATGATAGCACCGGTGGCATAGACAGCCAATCTTCTGGCATCTCCTACTTCGGATGATGGTAATCAATTGGCCAACCTAGCAAAAGCACCCCTACTTCGATCGGGTTGTCTGCGCAAGCTACCTCTTCCCTTCAAATTGACCACTCGAAGGTCTCCACTACAACCTCCTCCACTAGGATAAGCTCAAATGGACCATGACTGCACCTATCTCGAAAGAAGGCATAAGTACATCATTCACAAAATTGACTCATGCCCACCTTAACACAGAGTCTTCCTATGAATCGGCTACCCCCCCTATGTTTCGTTGATGAACACTTCCCCCATTAGAGGAGGAGCTAGAGTCCCTCTATTTCTTCTTCGACCCCTTAGGGCGTGAAGTCTTAAAGGCAAGGAAAGCTACAAAGAAAAGAAGTTAGATAGCAAGACACTACCAAGGGATAGGAGGCTCATGGTCACTTGTTGTCGTCTAGGTAATCATCCCCAGTCTAGGATAATATATTCCAAACGAACTGACATGCTAATTCCTAAAGGATGAGAATGCCAAACTCTCTGTGGTTTCTAAGTCGCGTATCGTCTAAAGATTCAGGCCCAAGTAGACATCACACTCAAGCAAGCCCCACCACCAGTTTGGGGCCCAAAGAGGCTACCCGTTTTTAATAACAAAGTACCGATCCTAACCCTTCAGGTTGTCCGGCAATGTGACAGGATGAAAGCCCTCTTACAAGGCAAGAGAGAGTATGTCCCAAATCGAGGATCCCCCCCCTCCCTCCCCTCTCTACCTTCTAAGGGGAAAGGCCATAAAGTTGGTGGAACAAGTCTAAAATAGGACTTATCCTAAGCTTAAGGCAAATAACCACAAAAGCATTTAGCACGGGCTAACAATCCAAGCCCAAATGAGAAGAGGCAAGATCGTAATCAGAAAGGAAAGAAACAAGGAAGGGGTTTAGAAGGAGGCGAAGGCCATGCTCAATGGCATACCAACACATAAGGAAGTTGTCCCCCCACCCGGGTGTGCACAACTACAACCAGTTGCCCGCTACAAAATACCCAAACACACCCAGGTCCTGCCTTCTAAGTAGCTTACCTATTTCCTCATCCTTTGAAGAGAGGAACAAAAACCATAAAGGGATAGGGTGGCCTCACTCAACCACCCCAACAAGGAGTCTCATCACCTCGATCAATGGGTGGCATCCTCTCCTCCTAGGCAAGTATTGGTAAAGGCTTTGTTATAACCATACTTCAAGCTTAGGTGGATGTGATACCTATCCCACCCCAGGCCTTGGAATGGCTAAACAACATAACGACATCATTAGCCCAACCGTTGTGAACGAAAGGCATGAGATGATGGTTGGCCACCATCGACCCTAAAAATCAAGCAAGCAGACCGCAAAATACAAGCAACACAATCCCCAGAGAGGGAGTAAGACACGGCAGCGCTACGTGTGGCAAAAACCCACCAAGTGCGAAGAAGAGGCAAGTCCAAAGGGGCATTGCCCAACTAACCAAGACCCCACCCAAGAAAACCACCGAAACAGTGCCCCCCTCCCCCAAGGAAGAGAGGGTAAGGAAACAACCCTCAACTAGTCAGACCATCAAAACCCCCTAACAAAAAGGGGGCAGAGAGGGAAGGAAGCACCTATCCCTCAGCAAAACCAAACAATACCCTAAAAAAAACAAACAAAGAAGAGAGAGAAGTAGATTACTCTCGAAGTCGGCACAGTAGACTACAAGAATGGGGACAATTGACAAGAGAAAAAAAGTCAAGCCCACTAGAAGCTAGCTTGTAAAGCAAGCAAGCCCAAGTGAGGCCCAGAAGGCTAGTAGGCCCAAACCAAAGATGTAGAACCCCCTACAGGTTGGGGAGGGGAGCCTCACGGGCAAACCACCCAAATCTAACCAGCTGATTTGTCTGCCAAAAGCACCTAAGAGTGATTGCCCAACCTGGCTACCCAAGAGACTGAAACCCGTTGAGCCTACCACTATGCCAAGCAAAAAGGGCACCAGTAGTTTGTCGACTAAGGCAACAACATGAGGATCATGGTTGTGACGTAAGAATCAAGGAAGTAACACGAGCGAGGCAACGAAACCAAAGGCAAAGCGATTCTTGAGTCAATTGACTTTAATAAAAAGTAATAATGAGCCTTTATTACAACCAATAATCCCCTATAAAGTGGAGATCATGTACCCAGAAAAATGAGAGTCCCCTATTCTATAAGAAAAAGAATCACTAGTGGATAATTGAGAGTTAGAACCCCTCAAACGCACACCGATGCAATAGAACTGGGTCACCAAATCCCCGAATTCCTTCACCCCACTTGCTCTCTAGTAGCACCCCCTTCTCTTCCACTTCCTGTCGGGCTCCATAGGCCTGGTCAATTTCAAATCATTGTGATACCTTAAGTCAATATCACCTATTCCATGCTTGTTTGTACTATAGCCTTCAAATGTTACCTCCTGATATTGTCATGCCTCACGCAGTTATTTTAACTCTTCTAATAAACTAACACTTCAACCACATTTTCTACCACATTACAAATAATATGTTTATGCTTTTCTCAAAAGGAGGAGAAAAAAACTTATTCCGCTCTACTTTACTCATACCCTCCACTCCACTTACCTGGGAGTTGGTGGAAAGGATGCCACTTTTCCCTCACTTTGCTATGCCCTTACCATCACTTAGGGGTGGCTCTCCAACTCGAACTCGATCAAACTCAAACTCATCATGATAGAGAATCACGAGTCCGATTCATTGAGTTTTCAAGTTGAGTTTGAGTTGAGCTTGACTCAACTCTTCAACTCAATTCGATAATACATAAAATTTATCATTTATATTATATATTTGAATATAAGGGCAGAGAGCATGCAACTTTCCTGCACCAAACTTACATGTAGCTTAAGCATATTTCTATACATAATCAATATTTTAAAATAAAAACTTAGAGATTAAAATCATTTGGTAAAAACATAAAATGTGTAAAATTTTATTAAAATTAGACAACCGTAAGTAAAGTCAAATTTCATAATACTTAAACCATCGAAATTGCACCTCCTTCAATGTAGGGGGTAAGAGCATCAAATTGATTTAAAATTTTGTAAATAACATATTCATATAAAATAAGCTCAATCCCCAAATTTTAACTCTAGCACATTACTCATAATGAAAGATATTAATTAAACTTCACCTAAGTTATATGTAGCCAAGCTTCATGCTCCCTTTTCTCTTTGAATATGGTACTTTGAACTAAGCCTCATAAAGAATAAACCCTCATTTAAATGTCAATAAGGTTACCTCAGCTATTTTTGTTGGATAAAATTTAATTAAAGGTCAATTTTTTCAAAATTAACACAAAAATAAGGTTAAATTAGGCTCATTAAGTGATGGTAAATCCATTTGACTCTTGAGCCCAATTGGACTTAGCATTCCAACTTGAGTTAACAAGTCAACTCGAGTTCAAGAGCTAATTCAAGTTCAAATGAGTCTCAAATTAAGCTCGTATAAGTAATGACTTACATGTTATTGAGTTGACTCTAACTTGACAACTTGAGTTCAAATTGACTTGTTTAAACTCAACAAAGTTTGAGTCCAAATCCACAATAGCTTATCTAACTCATGTTCGAGTTAGACCCAACTCGACTTGATATCCACCCCTACCATCCCTAGGTGACATGGACCCATAGTACCCAAGTTGTGAAAAAGCCAATGTCCTATGCAATCTCCATCTGTAATCCTTTTCCATCATTGGTGTTTGTTAGTATCCAGTAAATGAAGGTAAGAATGGATCGCTTTGAACTGCAGACTTTCTATAGCTTATATCAGACGCTCCCATAACCAAAAAGATATCTACCAACTTGTCATTAAAAGTGATAGCTGGCCAATCGTCGCTTTCTATAGCTTTGGGGGTTCAGTGCTCTGATGGTACCGTAGAAGCAAACTTTAGAATATTGACGAGTAAGCTTAGAACATTGGTGTATGCTGATTGATACATGCTGCTAGGTTCTTCTATTTAAACACTAATGATCATTACATTTCCATCTTATGATTCTGTTTTACCTCTTTTTACATAAGTACCGGTATTACCTGCACTTCATAACAATGAAGGGAGAAAGTTTTATTCCAATTGCAATTGATAATCGAAGCAAATTTCTAGCCAAAAGTCAAATTCCCACCAAACCAAAATTTTCTGGGGAAAAAGAAGTGCAAGTTTACGGCCCTCTTGAGGGAACCAGATCACAGTTCCCCAGAAACGGACGGATAAAAAAACCCAAGGTACAGAACGAGATCTCTAATTTTTCTTGAACAATATCCCAAAAGGCTAAGAGGTTGGTTGGCTTTTTCCAGACCGATCGAAGAGCAACCGTCCAAAAGAAAACTTTTAATCTAATATAGAAAATTTTGTCCAGTCTATCTCTATTTCGATTAGATGTGAAGTGAGTCGTTCTGATTGCTGTTTTGTTACTATATTTTAGATCTAATGTAGACTTAAAGATCAATTTTTTTATAATATAATTGAGGTGATTATCATTTTGATAACCATCCTTTTTCACTTTCCTTTTTCAAAATCCCAATCACGGTCTAGTGCATCCAAAGGAATACGATTCAGAAACATCCAATCTACCGGAAACAAAAATCCCGCAATACTAACAGCAACAAGTAGAGGGTTACAGGCAAGTTGTTTAACTGTAAGTTACAAATAATGCCAGAACAGAAAACCGTCATAAGCCTAAGCAGAGAGAGAACGTAAAAAGGGCACCCCTAGCCCAAATAAGGAAAGCATCAACACCCTCCTTAGGTTCTAAATCCATGGTTCCTTCGGCTGTATTATCACCATCCTCTCCAAACTATGTCCGCTTAGCTTCTTCTGGTGTTGATGGGAAAAGCTCTACGTACCTTGACCCAATGCTCATCCTGTCCTTCACCATTGCCTTCTTCGCTTCATCTGTGGAATCAAACTCTACAAAGGCTTCACCTGTAGCTTTGCCATCAGGCCTGTATACGATGTTCACGTGATCTTCACTCACATCGTATTCCTGGAAGAACTCTACTATATCACTCTTTGTCACTGAATATGGCAGACCCCGGAGCTTGAGGAACTCTGTGTACTCCATCTGGTCCTTGGTGCTATCATAGGTTCTCTTTGGACGTGGAGGAGAGCTATGGCGGTAATCATGATCGAATCCTCCTTCGGCATTCACCTCTGCAGCTATTGCTTGGTAATAGTCGTGCTTCTTGCACTTGAAGACTTCGACATACCTGCGTCCCATGTTTTGCCTGTCCCTCTGAAGTGCAAACTCAGCCTGCATGGGGGAGGCGAAGACAACGTATGCATCACCAGAGAAACGCCCATTCTTGGTTACCAGGAGACAGTCCACCACATCTAAACCAACAAAGAACTTGTAGATGTCGAGCTTGGTACAGTTAAATGGGAGCCCCCTCAAACGAACCACAGGAAAGTTGTAGACGGTGCTACTTCCTGGGCCTCCTCCACCATAACTGCTGCTGTATGACTGATGATAGCCACTGCTCACTGCGAAGTAGGGATTTGATTCCATCATTCGTTGTCTCTTTGAGCCGACCTCGTACCCGTCCGAAACCCCCCCAGCTCCCAACATTGCCCTTCATTATCCAAAATCCCAAAACAGAAAAAGGAGAATATGCCCTCCCTCAATCCCCATTCAGTGAACAAAACCCAACCCACATTTTTATGGAACTATGAATTGCATGAATTAAAACAACCGGCACTTCAGCATGAAAAACTACGGCTTCTACAAATTGAGAAACTCAGAAAAGTTGAGCTCCATAACTACAATGTGGGGCTGTTAACATCGTAGAGCCAGGTAAGTTTGATTATCTATTAAGGAACAAAACTTATGGCATGAGAAGCATGCCAAGCAAACTCACTACAAATTGAATTTGTTTCAATTTAGGAAATTCCTACCCTTCATCAATAAGGCAAATTTTCAGTAAATACTAAAATTATGATAAAAGTTTCAATATTCCAAGAATTTTTGAAGGTTGCAGGAGAGGGTGACAAGATATATACTTCCAACAGGAGATCTCAAAAATGGGATGGCAGACATCACTCTAATGAAACAAAACAGGTAAATCTGTAATTCTATTCAGTCTGCCACTATCAGATTGGATCAGATCAACTTTTTTCAACTCCAATAATTGGTATGATATCAAGAACCAACCCAGTCTTCTCTGCACTGCATAAATTCAAACCCCAAGTTGTCCCCTATAGGTGCATGTCATATTGGGTTTAAGGTTTAAGATCGCACTGCTGAAAGTACTCAATTCCTAAACCTAACTACAAGCATTACGTTAAATTCCCAAACAAACTATACTGAGGTATTTTTTTTATTCTTTAAAAAGTTCAATTGAAACCTTCGGTTATCTTTCAACATATTTCATAGGGGTTTTCTAATTAGAACTTATTTAATTGATTTTATCATGCTATGGAATGAAAAACAAGAAACCAAAACAATCTTTTGTATCTTTGTTTTTAGATTTTCCAATATTAATTAGGAAAACATTACAAACAGGCTTACCTTCCGAATATGATGCAAACAAAAACCCATTATATTGGATTGGGCCTTAATTGGATTCATCCAGAATGGAAAATTCCTATTCAGTAAGACCAGCTTAGATTGGCTTATCTCATCTTGCTGGAGGATCAATCCTTTTACATATACGAGAGAAGCAATTTGCCAAGATGATATCCCTTCGGTAATGTCTTCCATAGATAGTTTTCTTCACGTTGAAAGGGACAATGCCCAATAGCAATTACTACAAATTCTCAATCGTGCCCAGAAGCAATGTTGCTCAAAGCGAATACTTCTTTCTCAACTGTACCATTGTCAAATCAATTGTCGGCTTGTCACTAACATCAAGTGATTGTTAAAATCGATATAGTCATGAAGGCACTAGGTAGAAATACCTTCATTCACCTTCACCCTCAACAAGTTTGATTACAATTTGGTGATTGTTTCAAGGATGGTTGCCTGCGGATTTCAGCAGAAAGATTTAAAAAGGATCAAACATTTTCTGTTTTTGATGTTACTGCCAGTTTCTGGAGATAGCTATCCAATGATGGGAAAAATTTTAATGAATTTCATGATAATCAAAGCCATCATCCACTTTTGAAAACTTACCAGTAGCCCATATGGAAAGCTATTTTATCATTCAAACAGGTATAAAGACTCTAGTGAGAAAAGATTTATAAAATTCTATTTCTCAGGGTTCCAACTACTCATTTGAATAGATACGAAATTGAGCAAAAAAAAGTGGTGCAGAGTGAGTACCATTGCATCATTTTATCCCATTTAGCAATAACTGAAGATTACTATCAGTGTATTGCATACGGATAATCTAGTAATTAACAAAGAAAAACCCTGTGCTTGTTGGATAGCCTACACAATAACCTAGACCCATCTGAGTACTGGAGAAAAAAAGTAAACAGAATACATGCAACAACTCCTGCACCAGATAGACTACACTAGGCAAAGGAACAGAAGGTAATGCTGACAGTTGAAGACATACTTTGTTGAATAGAAACACAGGTCCTCTAGCAACCAGAGAAGTCAAATGCTGACTCGGAACTCACAGGGGCACTCAGGCGATGAACAGAAAGGCCAAGATGGGAACACCAGTAAGGTTTTCACCTTAGGGAGTAGCAAGTGAGACGGAAAAAAAAAAAAAGAGTTCAAGGACAACCGAATTGATACCTTGATAGGCATAGAGAAAAGTTCAAAATCAACTAACTGCATAATAGAGAAGAGAAAGATGTAGAGATCATGGAAATGAAATGAGGTCAGGACTTTCAAGGCCTTACTTTGATTCGTAATTCAATATTCCAAACATACTTTGGATGTGTCATAAAGCAGCTCTTATAGGACCAAGTTAGACTACACAAAAACCCTAGCTTATCTTATAAATACAAGCCATAAACCTCTAGACACATCAAAAAACATTTTTTTATCAATTTCTACTCCCAAAAAGAATGCAGGATTAACTTTGAAAAATTAAGGGAACCTCCCAAAACGGTTTCATGTCGGAAACGCGAAGGACAGATTTATAACATAGGCTTCAAATCTTTGATTACTTAATGGAACAAGCTTCATTTTCACTTTCAAAAAAAGAGAGCAAGCATCATTCATCTGTAAATTGAACTAAAATCATAAATAGGTATGTCAAATGAGTCAGTTCGGATCCAACCTGAGCCAATTCATGCTGGATCCAGCCACGGATCAGAGCCAACCCATTAACCAAGTGGGTCCACAATCCTCATCCACAACCCAATTTGCAAACCAAATGTGTCCAAACAGTTCCACAGGTCCACATTTTGTACCTTGGCTCAAGCTATTAACCAAACAAGTTCATGTTGTTCACCTGAACCCAACCTGTAACCAAACAAGATGGGTTCGGGTCAGGTCTATATGGTCGAGTTAATTTTGGAATCCCTAACCACAATATAGTACATGTCTTAGAGGACTACCACAGTAGCATTTAGGGTCTTAACCTATACCATTCATTAGGATTTACAGTCCCACGACACTAATTCACAATTTCAAATTCAAACCGTAAACAACATGGACCTGATGTAACTGATCTGATAAGTGCAAGATCAAGTTGCAACTAGTTATACTATCTACAAGTACATAGCTCACTTTTATCTCAATAGTAAGGTACTTGGAATCATACCATGATGCCTCAATCTCCCAGGCATAGTCTAATATCCTGAAAATCATGCAATCAGCCTGATGCCCATAACCACAATGATTGCCTGTACAAGCTCCAGATAATTACAACCATCACTTCAGAGCAATAACTTACCCTCGCACAAGTCCTTACAACCTGAGCCCTATAACTAGCTTGAAAGATAGCATCACGGTTCCTACCAGCCTTCAAAAAATTCCTCAAGTTTACACCAGCATCTAAATGGCCCAACCCTAAGACAGGCTACTGGCATATACGAACCGAAACAAACTAAGTACAAACAGTCACTGCTGGGAGCAAGCAATTAACAACTTTCAGGCCAGAATTAATCCCATTTGAAGACAGTGCTCACTCCCCACGTAACCACCAGAACACAGAAAGTCAACTATTTCTTCAAGATCAAACACTTCTTTTGCTCACCTTGATTTATATATTTCACCAATATTCTCATACAATCATTTTTCATGAGAAGCAACACCAGCCAATACCAGCAAAAATTGACGATTTCCATCTTGGAGAATCTTTTCCATATAAATCCTATTCGTTTCCCATACAAAAGCACAGACACATCCAATTCCCTAACTCCGAAGCCCTGAAGAAGAACAAACGTCAAAGACGTAATTAACACTAGAAACCCTAATCCTGCAAGAAGCACGCTCAGATCCTCCTCCCCTACCCCCGGTCGGATAACCCTAACCCTAGATTCAGCAGCACAAACACAGCAAAGAACAGTCTTTTGCAAAGGCAAGAACAAACCATCGCAATCTCAACCTTTTCCATCGATTTAAGATCGTAAAGGTGAGACTTTGCTAACGGAAATATCGAGAAATCCCCTGAAAGAGTAGCGAAACGAAAGAAAAGGAGGATTTTTGACGGTGGAAACGAACTTACCCCCTGGAGCCGTACATGGCTGCGGCCTTTCGGAAGCCCCTGATTCGAAATCGCCAGAGAGAGAGAGAGAGACGAGATGGACAGGAAGCAGAAGACAGAGCGGAGCCCTAATTTTGGGCGCCGCCGTCGTTAAAATAGAACGCGAGACGGATTGACCCGGCTAAGAATCCGATTATAACAAATGTCGTTCGATTTCAATTTTCCTTCCTTTTATTTTTTTTATTTTAAATGACAAGACTTGAAAATTAGATTTAATTAAGTGGTAATAATATCTATTTCTATATCTTATGAATTTATGCAAATAGGATTTGTATACGTCACTATTTATATCAATTTTTTATTTTCCTTTTACATTATTTATTTATTTTTTTATTTGCTACAATCACCTCACCTCCTCTCTCATCTCTTTTTCTTTCTTTTTCTTTTTTTTTCATTTTTCTTGTACACTAATTAGCATGTATGTCTATTTCAAATTATGTCTCCGTACATCAGATTCCTCATCTTTTACTCTTCCAATGAAGACGAATATTGAGTACGTTCCTATAAGAGAATGAAATAATATATATACAAAATCAGGTAGTGCAAATGTAATCTAAGACACTGATTAGAAATCAAAATACACTATACAATTCATTTTAAAATGCATGCATGTATTTTGATTTACGATCAGTGTTTTTTATTTTTCATTGGTAAAAATTCAAAATATACTGACAATGCACTTTGCAATGCGCATGGTGTTTGTTTTCTACCGATAGAAAATCAAGATTTACCGATTGAAAATCATATTAGACTTTCATATGATTAACTTTTACACTCCAACGATGATTAACTTTTAAACTCCCGCAGCAACAAATGAGCTAAAAACTTGTAATATTTTAAATATGTTATTAGTTTACCAAACACTCTTATCCATACAATTTTCCCTACACAATTATCAAAATCTTGTCCTTGGTATCTATTTTTTTATTTTCTTTTCCCTTTTTATTTTTTAAAATAGTGTATCCCACAATCTCCCCAAGGAGGGGGATAGGATATGATATCTCTCAAGGCATAGTTTTATAATTTTTTCTTATACATATTTTAATCAAGTGTCACACCCCAAAAGCCCAGACTATAAAGAGGTGCTAATTTATGTAATTCAGGTTGTATCAAACTAAGTTGAGTTATCAAAAAGTTCCATTTAATAAGAAATGGAAGAAAATATCAGGAGAGTGACACATAAATGAAAATGTACAGAACAAACTAAACATATACTAAGTTAGCAAATTAAAATAGAAATCCACATTAACACCAAAGCATAAAAGTTACCTGTCAAAAATCCCAACAAACCTCGCATAGCAACAATTCTCGTATGCCAAAGTCTCACGATAGCAACAACCTAAAATTAGGTCACAAGATAGGGACGAGCTAATCAACTCGTTAGGGAGCAAACAACCAATGTATCACAATAAAAAACATAGGGTAATGTACAGTTTCGCTAATTGGCTAGATCTCTAGCCCAACTCAACACCCCAGGTTTCGTCTCCCGAACCCGATCAAAGCTTAGCAACCACCGTGGTCTAAACCTATTAATCGAGTTGTCTCTTTTTCCCATTATTTAACATTACAAAATTTATTCCCCCACTCGCCTCAGCGATCATATTTTAGAAATCATCTCCTATATTAGAGAAGATTAAGATGCATCCTTTTCTTAGATTTCCAGCTTGATAGTCTCGCCTTTGCAAGGGGAGAGGTTAGCAAGTCTGTTGATCCTCAAAAAGATGTGCTTGTCTCGATGTATCGAGAACATTGCTAACCTCAGTTAGAAAAGTTGGGCCTCTTAGGAGCTACCCAAGCTGTTATGACCCGTGCTGTTTGAGCCTTTTAAGACATCTGGACTGTGGGTCAGACGTCTGGTCAGATGTCTGGAACACCTTCCTAGACGTCTAGAAATCAAAAATTTTGAGTACGAGCTCGTGTCTGCACGCGGGCTACGCGCAAACAGTACTCTCGTTTTTCCTCCCCTTCTTCTCTCTCTTCCAGCCCCCAGCAAACCCTAAAACCCCAACTTTATAAACCCCTCCCCCTCTCTCGTTCTCCCCCCCCCCAACACCAGCCATCTTCCCCTCTTCTCCACTCTAGCGAGAGAGCCAGCTCGAGCGAGAGCGCGAGAGCGGCATCGAGGAGGAGCAGCGTTAGGAGAGGAGAGTGAGCTCGTGAACTCACGTGGGAGCTCACCGGTGCACGCACGGCCGGAGTGGCTCGTGCGTGAGGAGTGCGTCGGGGAGATCATCCTCGACACTACTGCAGCCTGAGCTGCAGGCGACGAGGCGAGCCACGGCCGTGCGCGGCAGGAGAAAGCGAGAGCAGGTTTTGGTTATGGGCTTTTCCCAAAATCAGACATCTAGAGTGACGTCCAGACGACGGAGAGGGCATCTGAAGGCGGTTCCCGACGTTTGAGGAGAGGGCTTCGCAAAGGTACGTCCTCTTTGAGGATATGGCCATGCAGGCCGCTCCGCTGCTACCCTGTTGCATGCCTATTTTGAGGAGATTGTGTGGATTTCATGCAGGATTCACTTCGGGAAGGTGCGGGACACGCCCTCCCATGCATTTCAGACATCTGGGAAGCTTACTAGACGACTAGGAGCACTTCCAGACGTCCGAAGAGGTGGTCGGACGTCTAGAGCTAGGTCCAGACGGTCCAGAAGAGTTCCTAGATGTCTGAGGATTGGCGCAAAACTAGATGTATGATACTAGACACTTTTAAGACATCTAAAAGTTGTTCCAGACGTCTGATTTGAGTTAGAAACCCTATTTTTGACCCATTTAGGGTCCATTTGAGGTCCAATTTCCGCAAAGAAGATACTGATGTGTTCCTTGTGAGTTCCTTTACTTGTTAGAAGGCTTTCCATACTGTTCTGATAGTTCCCTTGTGATTGTTCCTTGTTATAGGACTTCGTTCCGTTGCGGGTTCGGGACTTTCTGAGGCACATAAGCCTGCCGTTCAAGCCTCCAATACTTCTGGGTTTACTGGTAGAGTGGCTTCCTCTAATTTAATTACAAACATGAATGCATGTGTGGAATGAATGATTAAAACTTAGGATATGGCATGAATCCTAGGACGAGAAATATTGGAAATGTCTGTATCAGATGAATGAATTGCAATCTTGAATGAGTAGATAGAAATGATAACAACTGTCTGTAAATGAATAACAGCTGCTTGTGAAATATGAAGTACTTGTGCTGGTCAACTGTTGCATGTAACTTTCCTGTTGTATACGTTAAATGACATAATACGAGCTGCATGTATATAAATTGAGAATGGTAATGTGAATGATGGAATTACGAGCTACCTGTGTATAGCCTGAAAATAGAAATGTGAATGATAGCAATACAAGTTGCATGTGCATAACTTGAGAATGGAAATGGAAATGATGAAACCTGGTATGGAATGGCATGAGGCATTTGAACATGAACCCTATTGGGAGATTAGGAGTAGATGTAACGACCCGATTCCCGAATCCCTACGAGATACGAGAATCAGACCGACTTGACTGATCCCAAGACCCAGTCGTCCAACGAGAAAGTAACCAAAAGAGCAGTAAAATAAACCACACTCACCATGTATATAACTAGCAGTAACGAAATACAGTAGTAAAGAAAGGAAATACTACAGTATACACCACCACAACAGTAGAGAATTAAACATGTACATAAACATGAAGCTTACAATGAAAAGAGTACAGGGGTAACAGAAACTACTCACAACAACAGCAAGAAAAGTACAATGGGTACTACAAGTAACACTACTGTGCTCTACTAGGCCCAGCGCCCTCTGCAGCCGCCGACTCTGGCTACTCAACACTTGGTCCTGAAAAGGTAACAAAGGTAACACATCAGCGAAACGCTGAGTAGAGTGGCAACTAAAAGCTAAGAAGCAGTAAGGTGGACAGTAGCTGTTATATTTTTAATTTCTTTCTTTATATTTTTCCCATTTAATTAAATACAGCACTTGCGGATGGTTCTTGACACACTGAGACGACGTAGGCTGTACGCCAAATACAGCAAGTGCGAGTTTTGGTTGAGGGAGGTGACCTTCTTAGAGTGACATTCCGGATCTGAGTACTTCTCTTGAATGAGTGTCCACGACTCCTCATCCATTTCCTTGAGGAAGACTTGGATCCTCCTCTTCCAATACCCATTGTCTGTCCCATCAAAATAGGGAGGATGGGTCGATGATTGTCCTTCGGTACGCCATGAGGCTGATGCCATCGCAAGCAAGAGTTCTTACATCTTCTCGCAACTCGCTCTGATACCACCTGATAGGATCTATAAAAAGATGGCTATGTGCACAAACACTTAAACACAATATTAGTAATAACAAGAAAGATTTGCACAATTAACAATCATAGAAATAGGCACAAGATGTATAGTGGTTCCCCACTCACTTGGGTACTCCACTAACTAAGCCTCCCACCTTAGGGTTTTTAACCCTATTCCCTCAACCCCGAGGAAATCAATTTCCTATAAATAGAGGTAATTCACGGGTTACCTCAACCCAATTACAACAACGGGCTTGTTACAACCCAATGAGCAACAAGCTCAATTACAATTAAGAGAATAGGTGTAAGACAAAAGAAATCTTACAACTAAATACCTAAGCCTCTCAACAAATATATATAAATGATATTACCGATTTGAGAGCATAGAATGAACGATATTTGCTTTGTGAAACGTGAACAAAACACATTGAGGAGTTTGCAAAACATAGAGAGATTTGAGGGCAGCAAACACTTCTCTTCAAATATGGTGGAAAAATGAAATTCAAAGCTCTATAATTTTCCTTGTCTCTCTTAGTGGGTCGTCTACTAGATGTTGGGATTTAAATCCTAATGTTCAAACTGACAAAATCAATTTTTTAGCCATTCGATTTTGAGACAATGACTAACTGGTACCGGTACTAAAGTATGGGTAACGGTACTCGTTACTTCCAGATTTGGGTTTCAAACACTTAACACAAATCTATAACATGCTTGTACCAGTACTGATAATGAGTACCGGTACTCATTGCCTCCAGTATCGTACTAATAATGAGTACCGGTACTCGCGGGGTATAAGTTTGTTTCTTTGAAAAAATCCAAACCTGTAACTCACATGTACCAGTAGTAAACTTTAGTATGGCTACTTGTGGGTTAACAAGTACCTTTTTTAAGAGAATTATTTAATTATGTTTTTTGAAAATGATCGTAGTATAAATCCTAGTTTATCTCTAATTAATTTTATGATCTAAGTTGATTCTTTGTTAAGAGGCATACATTCTATAAATTAGAAAAACTTAAACTAAAACCTAAAGAACGAAAATGATCTTCTCCTCTTCGACTCCTTGTCATCTTGCCTCCTTCATGTCATGATCTTCTCGTTCTCATCATCATGCATCCATCAATTCCTATTTTCCTTGATCTTCACCTAAAGTTGAAAAGCACTCAATTACAAACATTAATCCATAATAATTTTGTTAACACCAAAATAAGATGTGGAACAAGGTTCCAACAATCTCCTCCTTTTTGGTGTCGACAAAACTATCTTGCAGATAATAAATAATTTTTAGCAATGATACATGAAGGAAAAAATATTTAATTTAATCCTCCCCCTCAATATATGCACCCCCTAAAAATATCACTATTTGCACTTTATTTTTCTCCCCCTTTTTGTCATTCATAAAAAAAAATGAAGGGGTAAAAAATATCATATTGTAAAATTACCAATAGTAGAATGGTGCTTGTGGATATCAAGCTATAAATCCATACTTGGAGGGGGTAAGATATGCGTGACGTAAAAAATGCGGAATTAAAAAGATAATAATCTCACAAAAATGAGCAATCACACAATAGGCATAAGTATTTTTAGGTGGAAACCCAAATCGGGTGAAAACCACCACCTAACCCTCTCGAGTTAGGATTTCTCGATCGAAAAAGTCGATCAAATCCACTAAACCCAGTCGCTTGAACGAGGGTGACTGAACTTCAATTACAACAACACTACTTAGATCAAGGGTAGTGTACCTCAAAATCCCTTCTCTTCACAAGAAGGATTTTGTCTCGCGAAGGAGACGGGAATTCGCAATGCGAATACCCAACACAAATAACAAAGATATATTACAAAATAACCTATAGAGCCAACAAAGATGAACCTAGCTACTATAGGTAAAGATGCTTCCCTTTACTTGGAAGTGCGTCGGCGTGATGACGCGGGTGCGTGAACCATGCTTTGACACAATGACGCTCTCGTAAACGCGGAGGGAGAGCGGGTGCACAACTCAGATGAAGCTCTCTGGATGTAGAACTAGGCTTGGAGAGCTAGAGCTTTCTTCTCAAGATCAAAAGACACAAATTGATATGAAAGTGTGTTGCTTGGTGTGTCTTGGTGTTTGTTTCAAAACAAGGGGTCCTTCTCTATTTATAGAGGGCTTAAGAAGGCTTTGGAAGGCCTTAGAAGGCTTCCATAGCCGTTGGGGTTGAACCCAAGGCAAAATAGGCTGTAATCAGAATCAATCATGATTCTGACAGGGTCATCAGATGTCTGGTCCTGGCATCAGATGTCTGGAAAACCTATTTAAGATGTCTGGGAACTAAGTCAGACGTCTGATTCTAGGGGGTTTCTTTCCTGACTTGAATCAGACCTAAATAGGGTTCTACTGTATGGCCATCAGATGACATACAAGACGTTTGGCACTAGGTCAGGACGTCTGGAAACCTATTTGTTCAGCGGAAATGGATTCCCAAGAAAGGTAATGGCTAGAAAATATCTCAAAGGAGATTTTGGGTCAGTCAAGGCAAAACGACCACATATCAGACGTCTGGGGTCCTCTATAGACATCTGATATAAGGCTAATGGTCATTTTCCTCAATGTTTATATAGGCAGCCAACGTTCCACTAATTGGACGTCTGGAAAAGGCTATATATTTTTCTCCTCCTTTCTAAAGGAAATATAGCTAACTTAACACCTCCCCCTAAATAAGCTCATAATTTTAACTCCCCCTATCTATATGCTAATGATAAAAGATAGGGTTAAGGATTTTACCTCACCTACCATGGCCAATAAAATGGCCCAAATGGAGGTGGATGCCAAATCGGATGGGGTTCCCATCCGTAGCTTAGAGGTCTGGGCATCGGCGTCGATCTCCAATCTGGCGGTCAATGTGTGGCGGGTTCATCATTTGTTCGCCATCTCGTTGGTCTTCTTGTTTTCCTCCTTGGTCTACTCCTTGGTCCTCCCAACTCGAGTTGACCATTCTTAAGCTTGTAGGTCCAGTCCTTTACGTTGATATCTTCTTTGAAACCTATAAAATAGGATTCCAATTCTTTCTTCGATATCAAAGTGAGCTTGGATCCGGATCCATTAGTAAGTCCCCTTGATGGAGATCCTTTCTCAATCTTAGGGTTATACAAGTTATCTACCTTATTGATTAAGTTGTTAGAATTTTCCCTAAGACATGCAATTTCCTCTTTTATAACATGCATCTTAGTTTTTAAATCAAAAATTTCTATTTTTAAACTAGTATTTTCCTCAATCAACTTATTATTTTCAATGATTAGGTTATGATTTTCTAACAATAAGTCATCATTTTTAGGACTAGTTTCTAGGTCCTTAAGTAGCTTCTCTAACCTATCATTTTTAGATTTTAACATGCTAAGTTTCTCTTTCATGCTTTTATTTTCTACTTTTAATGATTGACTAACATCAAATAGTTCATTAAAAGCTTCTTGTAAATCCGAGTTTATCTCATTGTCGGAGTGGCTTTCGTTGTCGCCTGCTATTGCCATGAAACCCATGCAGGCGGTTTCATTCTTCTCAGGATTTTCTTCTTCTTCCTCCGAGCTCGAGTCATCCCAAGTCGCTTGGAACACCTTCTTCTTATACTTTTCCTTCTCCTTCTTCTTCTCCTTCTTGAGAAGAGGGCACTCGAGTCGAAGATGACCCTTTTCGTTGCAGTGGTAGCAACATCTCGGACTTTCCTTTTCCTTCTCCTTTTCTTCCCTACAAAACTTGGAAACTTTTTCAAGTAAGAATTTAAAATCTTCATCATCAGAACTTACCTCGCTATCTGATGCAGCTCTGAATGCGAGGGTCTTCTTTGGTTTTGGCTTCGGTGTATCCTTCTTCTTCTACTTCAGCTTTGTCTCATAGGCCATTAGATTGCCTAGGAGATCCTCCATGTTTAGCTCCTCCACTTCGTTTGCCTCTTCAATGGTGGTGACCTTTTGCTCCCATTCTGGTCCAAGGGAGCGGAGAAGTTTCCCTTGAAGTTTCCCCTTGATAAAGGTCTTACCTAAAGCTTTTAAACTATTTACAATGAGAGTGAACCTAGTGTTCATCTCACTTAGAGATTCGTTAGACTTCATTGAAAAATACTCAAATTCTTGAGAAAGTAAGTTGATTTTGGAAGTCTTTACCTTAGAGGTACCCTTGTGAGTTACCTCGAGTGTGTGCCAAATCTCGTATGCGATGGCGCATTGAGAGATTCTGTTGAACTCCTCCAGGCTCAACATGCAATACAATGAGTTCATTGTTTTTGTGTTGAGAGAGAGCTCACGGATTTGTTGTTGTGAGTAGCCGCCCGCGAGTTTTTCCGGGATGTCAAACAGTGTCTTGCATCTGGCCCAAATCGTGAAGTCGTTGGCTTGTAGCCAAGTCTTCATTCACAGCTTCTAGTAGGGGTAGTTGCTCCCGTTGAAGAAAGGTGGACAAGTCGTGGAGTGTCCCTCGAGAATCCTCATCGCAGAGCTGCTTCCCTCCATGATCTTCTTGCTGGGTGTTACTCCAATCTTGCAAGAACCTACTCTGATACCAATTGTAAATCCCTACTTGGAGGGGGTGAGATATGCGTGACGTAAAAAATGCAGAATTAAAAAGATAACAATCTCACAAAAATGAGCAATCACACAATAGGCACAAGTATTTTTAGGTGGAAACCCAAACCGAGTGAAAACCACCACCTAACCCTCTCAAGTTAGGATTTCCCGATAGACAAAGTCGATCAAATCCACTAAACCCAGTCACTTGAACGAGGGTGATTGAACCTCAATTACAACAACACTACTTAGACCGAGGGTAGTGTACCTCAAAACCCCTTCTCTTCACAAGAAGGATTTTGTCTCGCGAAGGAGATGGGAATTCGCAATGCGAATACCCAACACAAATAACAAAGATATATTACAAAATAACCTATAGAGCCAACAAAGATGAACCTAGCTACTATAGGTAAAGATGCTTCCCTTTACTTGGAAGTGCGTCGGCGTGACGATGCGGGTGCGTGAACCACGCTTTGGCATAACGACGCTCTCGTAAACGCGGAGGGAGAGCGGGTGCACAACTCAGATGAAGCTCTCTGAATGTAGAACTAGGCTTGGAGACCTAGAGCTTTCTTCTCAAGATCAAAAGACACAAATTGATATGAAAGTGTGTTGCTTGGTGTGTCTTGGTGTTTGTTTCAAAACAAGGGGTCCTCCTCTATTTATAGAGGGCTTAAGAAGGCTTTGGAAGGCCTTAGAAGGCTTCCATAGTCGTTGGGGTTGAACCCAAGGTAAAATAGGCCGTAATCAGAATCAATCATGATTCTGACAGGGTCGTTAGACATCTGGTCCTGGCATCAGATGTCTGGAAAACCTATTTAAGATGTCTGGGAACTAAGTCAGACATCTGATTCTAGGTGGGTTTCTTTCCTGACTTGAATCAGACCTAAACAGGGTTCTACTGTATGGCCATCAGACGACATACAAGACGTCTGACACTAGGTCAGGACGTCTGGAAACCTATTTGTTCAGCGGAAATGGATTCCCAAGAAAGGTAATGGCTAGAAAATATCTCAAAGGAGATTTTGGGTCAGTCGAGGCAAAACGGTCACATATCAAACGTCTGGGGTCCTCTATAGACATCTGATATAAGGCTAATGGTCATTTTCCTCAACGTTTACATAGGCAGCTAACGTTCCACTAATTGGACATTTGGACTAAGGTCTGGACGACGGATTCTAACAAACAGAACCTATTAAGTCCAACTTAGATGTTTTGGACGTCTGATCAAATAGTCAGACATCTTAAAAGTCACTATCAGACGTCTAATTTCCAGATTGGATGTCTGATAAGGCTGTCTGAATCCTATCTTAGTTTTCTAAGTTCTCTATAGAAAACCTGGGTATCTTAGGGTAGTGCAGGTATTCCTAGGACTACTTTAAGGGTTCTTTAAGGCTCTTTAACATAAGATCTAAGAAAGAAAGAAATAAAGAGCAAAACAAAATTACATAGAACAAGATAAAAGGAAATCTATCATATTCTTGTTTTCACGCTTCTTCAGGCTATCATTCCTCGTGAAGTTCCTCTGTTCTTCGTCAAGCTCCTCCAATCTGCCATGGATGCGAGCTAGAACTCCATCTAAACACGTCTCCATTTGCAATTATCCTGAAATCTAAGGCTTCAAGTGCAAATGTTAAATAACACATGTTTTGTTATCATCAAAATAAATGATCGTGGTACTCTAGCACTAACACAAGCTCCACTAGTCCACCTTTCTTGATCTTCATGTAATTTGTAAAATAGTCAGAGTGTTCCATTTTGTGCATTGAACACCCATTGATCACTTTGATCCCATTGATCTACTCCTGCAAAATAGTGTAAAATGTCTTTTCTAGGTACCCATTTTCTTGTAGATCCTCTTAAGTTAGCACCTTTCAAACCCTGAGACTTATAGATCTCTCTTGTGTTAGATCTATAATTTTTGGGATTTTTTGCCTTTTGGTACATATATACATGCCTAGGTGCATGCGATTTATTTTGTGTATTCTTTTTACTCTTAAATTTTGATTTTAAAGAATCACAAAATTCAATGTTTAGCCTAGTAGTTGTTTTGAGATTATTTAAAGTCTCCTCAAAATGCTCATAAATATCTTCTAGCTCTACTATCTTTGCGTGCAACTGATTATTAGTCTCTTTTGCCATTTCTAATTCTATTTCTAAGCATGATTTGTCAATTTCTAATGTTTGATAATTACTCTTTAAAACTTTATTTTCCTTTTTAAACAACCTAGCTTTATGATATAATTCTTTATAAGCTTCAAGTAATTCTTCAAAAGAAAAGTTAGGATTTACCTCATCTTCTGTGTTTCTGTATTGGCTACCAAGCAAAGGTATGCAACCTCATCGTCATCGGAATCGATGTCCATGTCGGAGTCGCTATCACTCCACGTCACTTTAAGAGCTTTCTTCTTCTTCTTCTTGTTCTCTCCTTTTGTGTCTTCCTTCTTCTTATCTATAGGGCAATCATTTCTCAAGTGTCCCTTTTTCTTGCACTCATAACAAATAATATTAGATGAAATTTTATTCACTTGCTTACCTTGCTTCCAGAGAAATTTCTGAAATTTTTTTCTGAGCATCTCCATTTCTTCGTCATCTTTAGATTCTGAGATGCTTGAATCCGTGTCATTAATTGCTCTAAAGGCGATACACTTCTTGTTTGACGTCTTCTCCTCATTCTTTTTCATGTTCTCTAGTTGGACCTCATATGCCATGAGGCTTCCAATCAAGTCATCAAGAGAAAGAACTGAAAGATCCTTTGCCTCTTGAATCGCTATCGATTTTGGTGACCAATCACTTGTAAGGGATCTCAAGATCTTCCATATAAGCTACACCTCTTTCAGCTTGACTCCTAGATTCTTCATGGGATTCACGATCTCACAAAATCTTGTGTACATATCTTTGATTGTTTCACCATTCTCTATCCTGAAACACTCATAACTTTCTATTAGAATAGATATGCGTGTTTCTTTAACTTTACTAGTACCTTCGTAGGTGACTTGTAGTGTGTTCCATATCTCATATGCGGACTCGCAATCCGAGATACGGTTGAATTCTTCCCTTGACAACGCACAATAAAGTGCGTTCATCGCCTTCGCATTGCCGACAATTTTCTTCTTTTTATTTGTTGTCAATGCTACTCCTTCTGGCTTCAGATTCGAGTACTTCTCTTGAATGAGTGTCCACGACTCCTCATCCATTGCCATGAGGAAGACTTGCATCCTCCTCTTCCAATACCCATAGTCCGTCCCATCGAAATAGGGAGGACGGGTCAACGATTGTCCTTCGGTGCACCAAGAGGCTGATGCCATCGTGAGCAAGAGTTTTTACATCTTCTCACAACTCACTCTGATACCACCTGATAGGATCTATAAAAAGATGGCTATGCGCACAAACACTCAAACACAATATCACTAATAACAAGAAAGATTTTCACAAATAACAATCACAGAAATGGGCACAAGATGTATAGTGGTTCCCCACTCACTTGAGTATTCCACTACCTAAGCCTCCCAGCTTAGGATTTTTAACCCAATTCCCTCGACCCCGAGGAAATCAATTTGCTATAAACGAAGGTAATTCACGGGTTACCTCAACCCATTTACAACAACAGGTTTGTTGCAACCCAATGAGCAACAAGCTCAATTACAAATAAGAGAACAGGTGTAAGACAAAAGAAATCTTACAACTAAATACCTAAGCCTCTTAACAAATATACATAAATGATATTACTGATTTGAGAGCCTAGAATGAACGATATTTGCTTTATGAATGCGTGAACAAAACACATTGTGGAGTTTGCAAAATGTAGAGAGATTTTAGGGTAGCAAACACTTCTCTTCTCTTCAATATGGTGGAAAAATGAAATTCAAAGCTCTAGAATTTTCCTTGTCTCTCTTTTGTGCAAACTAAGAGTCCAACACTCATTTTATAGAGTTAGGACCTTAGTAGGTCATCTACTAGACGTTGGCGTTTAAATCCCAATGTCCAAACCGCCAAAACCAATTTTCTAGCCGTTTAGTTTTGAGCAAATGGCTAACTAGTACCGATACTAAAGTATGGGTAATGGTACTCGTTGCTTCCAGATTTGGGTTTCAAACACTTAAAACAAATCTATAACCCATTTGTATCGGTACTGATAATGAGTACCGGTACTAGTTGCCTCCAGTACCGTACTAATAATGAGTACCGATACTCCCGGTGTATAGGTTTGTTTCTTTGAAAAAATCCAAACATGTAACTCACATGTATCAGTACTAAACTTTGGTACGGGTACTTATGAGTTAACAAGTACCTTTTTTAAGAGAATTATTTAATTATGTTCTTTGAAAATGATCGTAATATAAATCCTAGTTTATCTCTAATTAATTTTATGATCTAAGTTGATTCTTTATTAAGAGGCATACATTCTATAAATTAGAAAAACCTAAACTAAAAATTAAAGGACGAAAATGATCTTCTCCTTCTCATCATCATGCCTCCATCATGTTACGACCTAGTTCCCGAATCCCTACAGGACACGTGACCGAACCGACTCGACTGATCCCAAGACCCAGTAGTCCAACGAGAAAGTAACCAAAATGCAGTAAAGTAAACTACATTCACCATGCTAAGCAACTAACAGTAACAAAAGGACAACAGTAAAGAAGTAAACTACTACAGTACACACCACCACAACAGTAGGAAAGTAAACAGGTACAGGAATATAAGGTGCAGAATGAAAAAGTATAGAATATAAAAGTACAAGAGGCTACTCACTACTACAAACAAGTACAAAAGAATTACAACTACTGGCCTCTACTAGGCCCAGCACCCTCTGTAGTCGTAGGCTCTAGCTGCTCAACGCCTGGACCTGAAAAGGGTTATGAGTACACGAAATCAGCGAATGCTGAGTAGAGTGGCAACCAACTAACTAAAGCAGTAAAGGTGGACAGGTAGCTGTTATTTTTCAATTTCTTTCTTTCTTTAACTAATTATTCTTTCTTTCACCACTTGATTTATTTATTAGGTCTCTTGATCTCGCATGTTCCTTGTGGGAACGATCTTGATTGCAGTCTTTTCCGAAGAGTAGAAGTTGCATGTGGTGCTCTCCTGGCCGGGAGAATTCCCCGTGGTGGTCCTACACCTAGTCAACCACCCCAAGCTCATGGACAGACGTAACGGTGACTGCGGCAAGTGCAATAAGCGCACGGGTAGCTACCCCGCACTGGTGCGTGGTCAGTCATTTAAGTTAGCAGGTGCACCCAAAGCACAGCACAGAACCAGTATAGGGCATAACCCTCTCAGTAACAGGGGTCTAGCCCCTAAGAACCAAATAAGGGTCTCGCCCCTCCACAGTCCGCGCACCCTTGCCTGACTACCTTGGTTTGCCCAGTGGGCCTAACAAGACGGTGTAGGGCGGCTAGCTGAACCCCGGGTCCCGTGGGGTGGCTAGCTCTCTCCTTACACTAGTAGCTCTCCCCGTTACAGTGTACACGAGAGCCAAAAAGTCGGTACAGAGTGGCCAATCTTAACCCCATGTCCCAACCCAAGGGCGGCTAGCTCCGCTTTGCACTAAACAGGGGGGACAATTGCTCTCCTTGGTACTCCATACTCACGGTCCAGCTCACTTCCCCACTCATATTTCTAGTTCCATTCCAATTATTTCCAGGATCTCTACTCCTAATTCCCCGTAGGGTTCATGCTCATATTCCTCAGGCCATTCCATACCAGGTTTCATCATTTCTATTTCTATTTCTCAGGTTCTATACATGTAACATGTAACTCTATTGTTCACATTTCAGGTTTATTCGTAGGTAGCTCATGTTTCCAACATTCACCTTTCCATTTTGAAATGATATACATGCAGCTCATATTATGTCATTTCACGTGTGCGACAGGAAAATTACATACAATAATTATTTAGCACAAGCACTACATATTTCGCAGGCAACTGTACTTTCATTTACAGGCAATTGTTATCATTCTATCTACTCATTCAAGACAGTAATTCATTTATTTAATACAGACAATCTAGTATTTCCAGTCCTAGGATTCATGCCATATCCTAGGTTCTAATCAATCATTACACACATGCAATTAGGTTGTAATTAAATTAAGGGGAAGCCACTCTACCAGTAAACCCAGGAGTAGTGGGGGCTTGATCGGCAGGTCCACGTGCTTCAGCAAACCCTAAACCCGCAACGGAACGAGGTCCTATCACAAGGATCAATCACAAGAGACTACTCAGAACAGTATAGAAAGTATTTCGACAAGTAGGGGAAAACATACGGGAAACAACGGTATCTTAATTGCGGAAATCGAACCTCAAATGGAACCTAAACGGGTCAAAAACAGTAATTCTAACTCAAATCAGATGTCTGAAACACCTTCCGGACATCTTAAAAGAGTCCAGAGCCATACCTCAAGTCCTGCACCACTCCTCAGAGGTCCAGGAACTCCTCTGGACCGTCTGGACCTAGTTCTAGACGTCCAACCACCTCTCTGGATGTCTGGAAACACTTCCCGTTGTCTGGTGCCTTGCCCAGACGTCCGAACTGTGTGGGAGGACGTGTCCCGTGCCTTCCCGAAGCAACCTCTGTGCAAATCAAGCGAAATCTTCTCAATAAGGCATGAAACAACACCTCAGCAGAATGGCCTACATGGCTATATCAGCAAAGGAGACATACCTTCGCGAAGCTTACCTGTCAGTCATCTGGAACCTCTTCTAGATGTCGGCTACGTTGTTGTCACTCCAGACGTCTGATTCTGGGAAAATCCCAGAACTAGAACCTACTTCCACCTTCTCGCGCCGCGTGTGGCCGCGTCGTGCCCGATCGTCTGTTGCTCCGACTGCAGCAGTGTCGGGGAGGATCTCCCTGATGCACTCCTCTACCTTACGCATGCGCCGATCGGCTGTGAGCTCACCGGCGAGCTCCCACGCGAGCTCGCAAGCCTTCTCTCCTCTCCTTCTCACGCTACTCCTTTTCTCCTCTCACGTCGCTCGCCTGCTCTCGTTGGAGGGTGGAGGAAGGTGGCTACGAAGTGGGTGAAATGAGGGAGAGGAGGGGGGCTTATATAAGGTGTGGGGTTAGGGTTTTCGTCGGGCAAGAGGAGAGAGAAGGAGAAGAAAACGAGGGACACGTACTATCTGCGCGCAGCACGCGCGCAGACACGACCTTGTACATGAAAATTTTGATTTTCAGACATCTGGGAATGAGTCTAGACGTCTTGCAAGACGTCTGACCCTCAGTCTAGACGTCTTACCAGACGTCTGACCTAAAGTACGGACGTCTTAAAAAAGCTTAATAACACAGGTCTTAACACATCATTTACTATTTACCTTGATCTTCACCTAAATATGAAAAGCACTCAATTGCAAACATTAATTAACAATAATTTTGTTAACACCAAAATAAGATGTGGAACAAGGTTTCAACAATCTTCCCCTTTTTGGTGCAATCTTCCCCTTTTTAGTGTTGACAAAACTATCTTGCAAATAGATAATAAATAATATTTAGCAATGATATATGAAGGAAAAAATATTTAATTTAATCCTCACCCTCAATATATGCTCCCCTAAAAATATCACTATTTGCCCTTTATTTTTCTACCCCTTTTTGTCAATCATCAAAAAAAGTGAAGGGGCAAAAAATATCATACCGTAAAATTACCAATAGTAGAATGGTGCTTGTGGATACCAAGCTTCACTAGTCCACCTTTCTTGATCTTCATGTAATTTGTAAAATGGTCGGAGTGTTCTATTTTGTGCCTTGAACATCCACTGATCACTTTGATCCCATTGATTTACTCCTACAAAACAGTGTAAAATGTCTTTTCTAGGTACACATTTTCTTGTGGGTCCTTTCAGGTTAGCACCTTTCAAACCCTGAGACTTATAGACCTCTCTTGTGTTAGATCTATAATTCTTGGGATTTTTGGCCTTTTGGTATATATATGCATGCCTAGGTGCATGTGATTTATTTTGTATATTCTTTTTACTCTTAAATTTTGATTTTAAAGAATCACAAAATTCATTGTTTAGCCTAGTAGTTGTTTTAAGATTATTTAAAGTCTCCTCAAAAAGCTCATAATTATCTTCTAGCTCTACTATCTTTGCGTGCAACTGATTATTAGTCTCTTTTGCCATTTCTAATTCTATTTCTAAGCATGATTTGTCAATTTCTAATGTTTGATAATTACTCATTAAAACTTTATTTTCCTTTTTAAGCAACCTAGCTTTATAACATAATTCTTCATAAGCTTCAAGTAATTCTTCAAAAGAAAAGTTAGGATTTACCTCATCTTTTGTGTCTTCTGTAGTGGCTACCAAGCAAAGGTGTGCGACTTCATCATCATCAGAATCGATGTCCATGTTGGAGTCACTATCACTCCACGTCACTTCTTGTTCGCTTCTTTTGTGTCTTCCTTCTTCTTGTTTATAGGTTAATCCTTTCTCAAGTGTCTTTTTTTCTTGCACTCATAACAAATAATATTAGTTGAAATTTTATTCACTTGCTTACCTTGCTTCCAGAGAAATTTATGAAATTTTCTTGTGAGCATCTCCATTTCTTCATCATCTTTGGATTCCAAGGTGCTTGAATTCGTGTCCTTGTTAATTGCTCTAAAGGCAATACTCTACTTCTTGCTTGACATCTCCTCATTCTTCTTCATGTTCTCTAGTTGGAACTCATACACCATGAGGCTTCCAATCAAGTCGTTAAGAGAAAGGACTGAAAGATCCTTTGCCTCTTGAATCGCTATCGATTTTGGAGACTAATCATGTGTAAGGGATCTCAAGATCTTCCTTACAAGCTGCTCCTCTTTCAGCTTGACTCCTAGATTCTTCATGGGATTCACGCTCTCTCCAAATCTTGTGTACATATCTTTGATTGTTTCACCAGTCTCCATCTTGAAACACTCATAACTTTCTGTTAGAATAGATATGCGTGTTTCTTTAACTTTACTAGTACCTTCGTAGGTGACTTGTAGTGTGTTCCATATCTCGTATGCGGACTCGCAAGCCGAGATACAGTTGAATTCTTCCCTTGATAACGCAAAATAAAGTGCGTTCATCGCCTTTGCGTTGCCGGCAATTTTCTTCTTTTGATTCGCCATCCATGCTACTCCTTCTTGCGGCTCCGGATCTGAGTACTTCTCTTGAATGAGTGTCCACGACTCCTCATCCATTGCCTTGAGGAAGACTTGCATCCTCCTCTTCCAATACCCGTTGTCCGTCCCATCGAAATAGGGAGGATGGGTCGACGATTGTCCTTCGGTACGCCATGAGGCTGATGCCATCGCAAGCAAGAGTTCTTACATCTTCTCGCAACCCGCTCTGATACCACCTGATATGATCTATAAAAAGATGGCTATGCGCACAAACACTCAAACACAATATTAGTAATAACAAGAAAGATTTGCACAATTAACAATCATAGAAATGGGCACAAGATGTATAGTGGTTCCCCACTCACTTGGGTACTCCATTAACTAAGCCTCCCACCTTAGGGTTTTTAACCCTATTCCCTCAACCCTGAGGAAATCAATTTCCTATAACAGAGGTAATTCACGGGTTACCTCAACTCAATTACAACGGGTTTGTTACAACCCAATGAGCAACAAGCTCAATTACAATTAAGAGAACAGGTGTAAGATAAAAGAAATCTTACAACTAAATACCTAAGCCTCTCAACAAATATATATAAATGATATTGCCAATTTGAGAGCATAGAATGAACAATATTTGCTTTGTGAAACGTGAACAAAACACGTTGAGGAGTTTGCAAAACATAGAGAGATTTGAGGGCAGCAAACACTTCTTCTCTTCAAATATGGTGGAAAAATGAAATTCAAAGCTCTAGAATTTTCCTTGTCTCTCTTAGTGGGTCGTCTACTAGATGTTGGGGTTTAAATCCCAATGTTCAAACTGACAAAATCAATTTTTTAGCAATTCGATTTTGAGACAATAACTAACTGGTACCTGTACTAAAGTATGGGTAACGGTACTCGTTACTTCTAGATTTGGGTTTCAAACACTTAACACAAATCTATAACCTGCTTGTACCGGTACTGATAATGAGTACCGGTACTCGTTGCCTCCAGTACCGTACTAATAATGAGTATCGGTACTCGCGGCGTATAGGTTTGTTTCTTTGAAAAAATCCAAACCTGTAACTCACATGTACCAGTAGTAAACTTTAGTATGGCTACTTGTGGGTTAACAAGTACCTTTTTTAAGAGAATTATTTAATTATGTTCTTTGAAAATGATCATAGTATAAATCCTAGTTTATCTTTAATTAATTTTATGATCTAAGTTGATTCTTTGTTAAGAGGCATACATTCTATAAATTAGAAAAACCTAAACTAAAAACTAAAGGACGAAAATGATCTTCTCCTCTTCGACTCCTCCTTGTCATCTTGCCACCTTCATGTCATGATCTTCTCCTTCTCATCATCATGCCTCCATGTTCGAACGCTCTCGATCGGGTTTTAAAGAATGTCACGTTGTAGTATAGTCGACAAAGTGTTCAAACAAATAGAGTTTTTTATTACTTGAAAATCGGAGTATCCGAGGTCGAACACAGGGAGCAATTGGAATTTGCTACTAATCTCAAATGTAATTGAACACTCTAATTTACTCAAAACTTTAATTCAAATATGAATGTATGTGGTTAAAGAGTAATTAGGACAAAAGAGTAAAATTGGACGTCTGATCATAAGATCAGACGTCTTAAAAGTGTTCTCCCTTTTTCTTTTGCTTATTCTTCTTCTTCTGATCTTGCTTTCTTTCTTCTTCTGCAGTCTCTTTTTCTTCTTCGTCTTCTGTCTTGGCCTCTCTTCTTCTTTCTCTTCTCTCTTCTGCAAAGGCTTCTTCTCTGCCTTTGCTTCTTTGGCTAAGTTTCTTCTCTTCAACGCCTGACCTGCCTGCACAGAGAGAAAAACCTACCCTTTTCCCTCTACCCACACATCTCTCTCTCTCTGAAATTCACTCAAGGACGCTCTCCCAGAGCCATGGGTAATCGGGTCGGATTTTGCACCCGGGACCAGGCGCACCGGCAGGTGGGTGATGCGCGAGGTGTGCTCAGAATGGGTCGGGTCGGAGCCTGCCAGATCCGCGAGGTGAAACCGCGGACGAGGCGAGCGTGGGTCAGGTGAGGGACCTCACCCCTGTGCGTTCGGAGGCGAATAGCGTATAACACAAAAATAATTTATACCGCACCTGCACTTCGTATTTCAACGATGTGGGACTAAAGTCCCGCCTTCTTTCGCTCGTGCCCGCAGACGATTCTTCTTCGATTGCCAAGGCTGCGGACGTCGCTGCGCTCCTTGCTGAGCCAGATCACTTCGCATTACTCGTGCGAGTCCGCTGCACCTGAAGCCTGGAGCTGCTGACGCCTGGATTTGCTTTGAAGCTTCTTCAACCATCGTCAATGGCGGCAGGGGCTTCGATACTGTCACACACAAAACAAGCCTTTCGGCTCAATCAGACCAGCTGGGGACCTTCGCCGTGGCACGGCGAAGGTCACGCACGGTGAAGCAGGTCGTGGGACGGCCTAGGCGTGCATGCCTAGGTCGTCCTGTGACCGGAAGTGTGGGGGTGTTCGGGGGGCTGTGGTGGAGGCGTAGAGGGATGGTGGATGGGCGGAGATTGTTCCTTGTGGTGAGGCGGAGCTTATGAGACGGTTGGCGAGCCGTGTGGAGGGGCGGAATGGTGGGAGCGGCTCGCCGGAGGTCGGTCGGAGGCGAGGAAGATGGAGGTGGTCAGCGATGGTCGAGGGTCAATTAAATGAAATAAAAGGGGGAAAAGAGAGAGGGGAAGATGGAGAATGTATTAAGCCTAACTACAGGGATGAAGGGGGACGGAGAGGCGGACAGTTGTACCTGCTGTCGCCGGAGAAGAAGTTGCCCAGTGGAGGAAGACGGCGGCGACGACGGGGCTGAGGCGGCGTGCGCGGGTATTGCGCGACGCGGAGGAGAATCAGGAAGATGTCTCTGCCATTGGTTTTGTGGCAGAGCGAAGAGGGAGGGGAGGGGGGCTCGCCGGAGCTCGCTGGACCCTTGGCCAGAGAAGGAAGAGAAGAAGTTGAGGTAGAAGTCCGGCCAAGTCAAACTGAAATTGGGCGGCCGGGTTTGGAGGTTCTTTTATAGGCACTGGGTCGTGCTTTCAGAGTGTGGAGGGCATGCCATCGTCTCCGATGGCTCGCCGGAGAAGGAAAGTGGGTGGATACCCAAATCCCTCGTGCGTTCGCACGAGAGATTGGGTTCACACCAGGGATCGTGATTGGCCTTAGATGGAAGGGAATTCCCTAGAGAATCTCCCTTCCATTTCTGGGAGGGGATCTCTAAGGAATCAGAGAGTATTCCCTCTCTAATCCTCGCCGGAGTGGGATTCTTCCCCAACAATGGCGGAAGGACCTGATTGCAAAGGTGGCGAGGAAGTTAGGGGGCTCTCTGCGATGATTTCAAAAGATAGGGACTAAATTATGATTTGGGTGTACTAAATTGCAAAGTAGGTCAAGATGACCTCCCCTTAGGTCTAAATTTTGGTACAAACATAATTTGGACCTAAGGAATCCAATGGTGAAGTTGGATTTTAGGTTTGACCTCGTTTGACTGGACATTTTGCGTAAAAACCCAAATTAGGTCAATTAATGAGCTAGGACCCTATTCTAGGTCAAAATAGGTTCCATAGGCCAAATTGAATGTTCTAAACCCTAGAGGATATTTTTTCATGATTTTTAGAGAGTTTAATTAATTTTTATCCTGACCAAAACCTTGTTGAATTAAGCGGGTCTGTTTTAGGGTTACCAAATGTCATTTAATTCCTAGATTGCACATGAACCCATTTCTGATTGATTCAACCCACTTTTTATTTCATTTAGACCTTTTGACCTATGTTTTGCCTCTGAGAAATCCTGTTTATGCACTGTAATTGTAAAATTACAGTTTTAACCTTTATTTCATGTTTTCTTCTCAAAGCACTTATTCCTTCATTTAGGCCTTCTTCTAGGTTATGTAGGAGCTTTTATCTTCTTTATTGGGTCAAAATGAGTTAGTTATGGCTCATGATGAGGCTCTCATTACTCCATCATTTACTATTTTCCTTGATCTTCACTTAAATCTGAAAAGCACTCAAGTGCAAACATTAATTAATAATAATTTTGTTAACATCAAGACAAGATGTGGAACAAGGTTCCAACAATCTTCTCCTTTTTGGTGTGACAAAACTATCTTACAAATAGATAATAAATAACTTTTAGTAATGATATATGAAGGAAAAAATATTTAATTTAATCCTCACCCTCAATATATGCTCCTTTAAAAGTATCACTATTTGCCCTTTGTTTTTCTCCCTCTTTTTGTTAATCATCAAAAAAAATGAAGAGGTAAAAAATATCATATCGTAAAAGTTTCAATAGTAGAATGGTGCTTGTGGATACTAAGCTCCACTAGTCCACCTTTCTTAATCTTCATGTAATTTGTAAAATGGTCGGAGTGTTCCATTTTGTGCCTTGAACACCCACTGATCACTTTGATCCCATTGATTTACTCGTGCAAAATAGTGTAAAATGTCTTTTTTAGGTACCCATTTTCTTGTGGGTCCTTTTAGGTTAGCACCTTTCAAACCTTGAGACTTATAGATCTCTCTTGTGTTAGATCTATAATTCTTGGGATTTTTGGCCTTTTGGTATATATATGCATGCCTAGGTGCATGTGATTTATTTTGTGTATTATTTTTACTCTTAAATTTTGATCTTAAAGAATCACAAAATTAAGTGTTTAGCCTAGTAATTGTTTTGTGATTATTTAAAGTCTCCTCAAAATGATCATAAATATCTTCTAGCTCTACTATCTTTGCGTGCAACTGATTATTAGTCTCTTTTGACATTTCTAATTCTATTTCTAAAAATGATTTGTCGATTTCTAATGTTTGATAATTACTTTTTAAGACTTTATGTTCCTATTTAAACAACCTAGCTTTATAATATAATTCTTCATAAGCTTCAAGTAATTCTTCAAAGGAAAAGTCAGAATTTACCTCATCCTTGGTGTCTTCTGTAGTGGCTACCAAGGAAGGTGTACGACCTCATCGTCATCGGAATCGATGTCTATGTCGGAGTCGCTATCACTCCACGTCACTTTAAGAGCTTTCTTCTTCTTGTTTGCTTTGTGTCTTCCTGTTTCTTGTTTATAAGGCAATCCTTTCTCAAGTGTTCCTCTTTCTTGCACTCATAACAAATAATATTAGATGAGATTTTATTCACTTGCTTACCTTGCTTCCGGAGAAATTTATGAAATTTTCTTGTGAGCATCTCCATTTCTTCGTCATCTACAGATTCCGAGGTGCTTGAATCTGTGTCCTCTTTAATTGCTCTTATCACGACCCAGTCCCAAATCCCTACAGGATCTAAGACTGGCTCGCTTCGGTTTATCCCAAGATCTAGTCGCCCAACAAGAAATAACCAAGTAACATTCAACAAACCACAATTACACAAGTACAGTAACTAAGCAAAAGAAAGTTTCAACAGGGGGAAAGAGAACAGTGATATTACAGCCATCACATTAAAGAGTACATGTAACAGAATACAAGCTATAACAACTCACTATCAAGCAGTAGAACTAAAACTAGGCTCGACTAGGCCCAGCATCCTCAGCAGCCGGCGGCTCGGGCTGCTCAAGTCCCTGACCTGTACAGAATATATTTGACTGGAGTCAGCTAACGCTGAGTAGAGTGGTGGCTAAGAAGTAACATGCATTTAACATAGAATTTTTTCCATTTTTCAATTATATTATACATGTGGGTGCATAGAGATCTCTAATTAGGATTTGTTAATTAATCTTTTGGTTCCCTATAGGAACGATTTTGCTTGCAGCTTCTCGTGATATAGATGCCCACATGGCACTCTCTTGGCCGGGGGAGTCCCACTGTGGTAGTCCTATACTCGGTCTACTACCCCGAGGTCACGGTCGTGACGTAGCGGTGACTATGGCACACGTGGTAAGTGCGCGGGTAGCTACCCCGCACTGGCACGTGGTCAGTCATTTTTGCTAGCGGGTACGCCTCAACGTACAGTGCGGAATAGTGTAGGGCCTTGCCCTCTCAGAACAGAACAGGGGTCTTGCCCCTCCTCAGTCCACATACCCTCGTTCGACTACCCTAGTTTACCCAACGAGCTGACGAGAGTCGGTGTAGGGTGGCCATACCTAGCCCCAGGCCCCCTGGGGTGGATAGCTCCCCCCTACACTAAGTAGCTCACCTCGGTACCACGTACACGAGGGCCAGTAAGAGTCGTCGTAGAGTGGCTAAACCCACCCCGGGTCCCAACTCAAGGGCAGCAAGCTCCCCTCTACACTACAAGGGATAGTTGCTCTCTTCGGTACCACGTACACAAAGGTCAGCTTACCTCCCTTAACAGCTGTCCATAGGCAGCAAATTCCTAGAACCATCTGGTTCTTCGAGGTACGGTGCTCATGTTTACATTCCCCGTGGGGTTCGTACAGGAATTTCTTTATCACATCTGGGTTGGAATGTTCGGGACAACAATTCAATTTCCATTTTATTATAGTAGGGGTCCATTTTAGCTAAAAACAGGCAGTTTCCGATTACTTGATTATTCACATGCAGTAGGGGTCCATTTTAGCTAAAAACAGGCAGCTCTTGATTACTCAATCATTCATATGCAGTTTCTTCTAACCCTAGTGTTCATGCTAAGACCTAGGGTTCAAGAATTTATTCTCGAATATACGTTTATTCTTTCCTAGGGTTCATCTCAAGTCCTAGGATTACTTACTCGCATGTATTAAATTAGAGATTAAGGTTGTAACCACTCTATCTGGGTAACCGGGTGGAATGGGGGCTCGTACAATGGCTCCCGATGTCTCCACAGGTCCCGTACACTCTACGGACTGGAGACCTAAAACATGGATTGATGGGCCAAAAGGTTCAGAAAGATATAAACAAGGTATCATTATACAGAGAAACTCATATGAAAAATAGAGATGGTTCGTTTGCGAAAAAGCGATAATAATAGGGCCTTATACGGCCTAAAACATGCTATCAGATGGAAATCAGACATCTGGGAAAGGTCCCAGATGTCCTTTCCCAGATGTCTTAAAACAGATCTCAGAGATACCTCTCTTGGTGTTCCGCTATCAGACGTCTGGAACTCAATGCCGACGTCCAAGGACTTTGTCAGACGTCTGGGGGTGCTCCCAAACATCTGAAACCACCTCGGCTATGCTCTCGCCCTCTGACACATACGTACGCTATCAGGACTTGTCAGAGAGGAAAAGTACGGAAAGTAGATCTCTACCAGATGTCTTGCCCTACCTTCGGATGTCCGATAAGACGTTTGGGTGTCTCCCTGGCCATCTGATTCCGTGGAAAAAGGTCTTCACGGATCCGGTCTTGGCTCCCCTTGCCTGCAGGTGCCGTGGCAGAACGGCGCTGCGCCCTCCACTCTCGCGCTTCCTCTCACTCGGGTGCTCCGCTCTCACTTCGCTCTCACTCACTCTCGGCTATCGGGTGGCAACGAAGGGGAGGGGGGAGAGGTATATAAAGGGAGAGGAGGTAAGGGGAACGGAGAGGCGAGCATGGCGCGGAGTGGCAACGTAGGAGAGGGCACGGTGAGGCATGGTGAGGGAGGAAGTATGGCGCACGCACGTTGCACGCTAAAAGCATTTTCAGACGTCTGGTGAACATCCCAGACGTCCTGACAGACGTTTGATGAACATCCCAGACGTCTGGACAGACGTTTGGTGAACATCCCAAACATCTTAAATGGCCAAAGTGGTGGGTCGTTTCAGCTCTAAAGGCAATACTCTTCTTCTTCCTTAACATCTTCTCCTCATTCTTCTTCATGTTCTCTAGTTAGACCTCATACACCATGAGGCTTCCAATCAAGTCATCAACAGAAAGGACCAAAAGATCCTTTGTCTCTTGAATCGCTGTCGATTTTGGAGACCAATCACTTGAAAGGGATCTCAAGATCTTCCTTTCAAGTTGCACCTCTTTCTGCTTGACTCCTAGATTCTTCATGGGATTCACGATCTCTCCAAATATTGTGTACATATCTTTGATTGTTTCACCATTCTCCATCCCGAAACACTCATAACTTTCTGTTAGAATAGATATGCGTGTTTCTTTAACTTTACTAGTACCTTCATAGGTGACTTGTAGTGCGTTCCATATCTCGTATGCAGACTCACAAGCTAAGATACAGTTGAATTCTTCCCTTGACAATGCACAATAAAGTGCGTTCATCACCTTCGCGTTGCCGACAATTTTCTTCTTTTGATCCACCGTCTATGCTACTCTTTCTTGAGGCTCCGGATTCGAGTACTTCTCTTGAATGAGTGTCCATAACTCCTCATCCATTGCCTTGAGGAAGACTTGCATCCTCCTCTTCCAATACCGGTAGTTCGTCCCATTGAAATAGGGAGGACGGGTCGACGATTGTCCTTCGGTGCTCCATGAGGCTGATGCCATCGCGAGCAAGAGTTTTTACATCTTCTCGCAACCCGCTCTGATACCACCTGAAAGGATCTATAAAATGATGGCTACATGCACAAACACTCAAACACAATATCAGTAATAACAAGAAAGATTTGCATAAATAACAATCACAGAAATTGGCAGAAGATATATAGTGATTCCCCACTCACTTGGGTACTCTACTACCTAAGTCTCCCAGCTTATGCTTTTTAACCCGATTCTCTCAACCCCGAGGAAATCAATTTGCTATAAACGGAGGTAATTCACGGATTACCTCAACCCAATTACAATGGATTTGTTATAACCCAATGAGTAACAAGCTCAATTACAAACAAGAGAATAGGTGTAAGATAAAAGAAATCTTACAACTAAATACCTAAGCCTCTCAACAAATATATATAAATGATATTACCGATTTGAGAGCTTAAAATGAATGATATTTGCTTTGTGAATGTGTGAACAAAACACATTGAGGACTTTGAAAAACGTAGAGAGATTTAAGGGCAGCAAACATTTTTCTTCTCTTCAAATATGGTGGAAAAATGAAATTCAAAGCTCTAGAATTTTCCTTGTCTCTCTTGTGTGCAAACTAATGGTCCAAGACTCATTTTATAGAGTTAAGACCTTCGTGGGTCGTCTACTAGACATTGGGGTTTAAATTCCAATGTTCAAATTGCCAAAATCAATTTTATAGCTGTTTAGTTTTGAGCCAACGACTAACTGGTACCAGTACTAAAGGATAGGCACTGGTACTCATTGCTTCTAGATTTGGGTTTCAAAAACTTAACACAAATCTGTAACCCACTTGTACCGGTACTGATCATGAGTATCGATACTCGTTGCGTCCAGTACCGGTATTAATTGTGAGTACCGGTACTCGCGAGGTACAGGTTTGTTAATTATGAGTACCGGTACTCGCGAGGTAAAGGTTTGTTTCTTTAGAAAAACCCAAACCTGTAACTCACATGTACCAATACTAAACTTTGGTATCGGTACTTGTGGGTTAAAAAGTGTCTTTTTTAAGAGAATTATTCAATTACGTTCTTTGAAAATGATCGTAGTATAAATCTTAGTTTATCTCTAATTAATTTTATGATCTAAGTTGATTCTTTGTTAAGAGGCATACATTCTATAAATTAGAAAAACCTAAACTAAAAGCTAAAGGACGAAAATGATCTTCTCCTCTTCAACTCCTCCTTGTCATCTCGCCTCCTTCATGTCATGATCTTCTCCTTCTCATCATCATGCCTCCATCATTTACTATTTTCCTTGATCTTCACCTAAATCTAAAAAGTACTCAATTGCAAACATTAATCAATAATAATTTTGTTAACATCAAAATAAGATGTTGAACAAGGTTCCAACAATCTTCCTCTTTTTGGTGTTGACAAAACTATCTTGTAAATAGATAATAAATAATTTTTAGCAATGATATATGAAGGAAAAAATATTTAATTTAATTCTCACCCTCAATATATGCTTCCCTTAAAAATATCATTATTTGCACTTTATTTTTCTCCCCCTTTTTGTCAATTATTGAAAAAAAATGAAGGGGCAAAAAATATCATACTGTAAAATTACCAATAGTATATTGGTGCTTGTGGATACTAAGCTCCACTAGTCCACCTTTCCTGATCTTCATGTAATTTGTAAAATGGTCGGAATGTTCCATTTTGTGCCTTGAACTCCTACTGATCACTTTGATCCCATTGATTTACTCTTGCAAAACAGTGTAAAATGACTTTTCTAGGTACCCATTTTCTTGTGGGTCCTTTCAGGTTAGCACCTTTCAAACCATGAGACATATAGACCTCTCTTGTGTTAGATCTATAATTCTTGGGATTTTTGGCTTTTTGGTACATCCATGCATACCTAGGTGCATGTGATTTATTTTGTGTATTCTTTTTACTCTTAAATTTTGATTTTAAAGAATCACAAAATTCAGTGTTTAGCCTAGTAATTGTTTTGAGATTATTTAAAGTCTCCTCAAAATGCTCATAAATATCTTTTAGCTCTACTATCTTTGCGTGCAACTGATTATTAGTCTCTTTTGTCATTTCTAATTCTATTTCTAAGCATGATTTGTCAATTTCTAATGTTTGATAGTTACTCTTTAAACTTTATTTTCCTTTTTAAACAACCTTGCTTTATGATATAATTCTTCATAAGCTTCAAGTAATTCTTCAAAAGAAAAGTTGGGGTTTACCTCATCTTCTGTGTGTTTGTATTGGCTACCAAGCAAAGGTATGCGACCTCATCGTCATCGGAATCGATGTCCATGTCGGAGTCGCTATCACTCCACGTTGCTTTAAGAGCTTTCTTCTTCTTCTTCTTGTTCGCTCCTTTTGTGTCTTCCTTCTTCTTGTCTATAGGGCAATCATTTCTCAAGTGTCCATTTTTCTTGCACTCATAACAAATAATATTAGATGAAATTTTATTCACTTGCTTACCTTGCTTCCAGAGAAATTTCTGAAATTTTTTTGTGAGCATCTCCATTTCTTTGTCATCTTCAGATTTCGAGATGCTTGAATCCATGTCCTCCTTAATTGCTCTAAAGGCGATACACTTCTTGTTTGACGTCTTCTCCTCATTCTTTTTCATGTTCTCTAGTTGGACCTCATACGCCATGAGGCTTCCAATCAAGTCATCAAGAGAAAGGATTGAAAGATCCTTTGCCTCTTGAATCACTATCAATTTTGGAGACCAATCACTTGTAAGGGATCTCAAGATCTTCCTTATAAGCTACACCTCTTTCAGCTTGACTCCTAGATTCTTCATGGGATTCACAATCTCTCCAAATATTGTGTACATATATTTGATTGTTTCACCATTCTCCATCCTGAAACACTCATAACTTTCTATTAGAATAGATATGCGTGTTTCTTTGACTTTACTAGTACCTTCGTAGATGACTTGTAGTGTGTTCCATATCTTGTATGTGGACTCGCAAGCTGAGATACGGTTGAATTCTTCACTTGATAATGCACAATAAAGTGCATTCATCGCCTTTGCGTTGCCGACAATTTTCTTCTTTTGATCTGCCATCTATGCTACTCCTTTTTGTGGCTCTGGATCTGAGTACTTCTCTTGAATGAGTGTCCACGACTCCTCATCCATTGCCTTGAGGAAGACTTGCATCCTCCTCTTCCAATACCCGTAGTCTGTCCCATCAAAATAGGGAGGATGGGTCGACGATTGTCCTTCGGTGCGCCATGAGGCTGATGCCATCGTGAGCAAGAGTTTTTACATCTTCTCGCAACTCGCTCTGATACCACCTGATAGGATCTATAAAAAGATGGCTACGCGAACAAACACTTAAACACAATATCAGTAATAATAAGAAAGATTTGCACAAATAACAATCATAGAAATGGGCATAAGATGTATAGTGGTTCCCCACTCACTTGGGTGCTCCACTACCTAAGCCTCCTAGCTTAGGGCTTTTAACCTGATTCCCTCAACCCTGAGGAAATCAATTTGCTATAAACGGAGGTAATTCACGGGTTACCTTAGCCCAATTACAACAATGGGTTTGTTACAACCCAATGAGCATCAAGTTTAATTACAAATAAGAGAACAGGTGTAAGACAAAATAAATCTTACAACTAAATACCTAAACCTCTCAACAAATATACATAAATGATATTATCGATTTGAGAGCCTAGAATGAATGATATTTGCTTTGTGAATGCGTGAACAAAACACGTTGAGGACTTTGCAAAACATAGAGAGATTTGAGGGCAGCAAACACTTTTCTTCTCTTCAAATATGGTGGAAAAATGAAATTCAAAGCTTTAGAATTTTCCTTGTCTCTCTTGTGTGCAAACTAAGAGTCCAAGACTCATTTTATAGAGTTAGGACCTTAGTGGGTCGTCTACTAGACGTTGGGGTTTAAATCCCAACATTCAAATTGACAAAATCAATTTTCTAGCCATTCGATTTTGAGCCAACGGCTAACTGGTACCGGTACTAAAGTATGGGTAATGGTACTCGTTGCTTCCAGATTTGGGTTTCAAACACTTCACACAAATCTATAACTTACTTGTACTGGTACTGATAATGAGTATCGGTACTCGTTGCCTCTAGTACTGGTACTAATAATGAGTACCGGTACTCGCGGGGTATAGGTTTGTTTCTTTGAAAAATCCAAACCTGTAACTCACATGTACCAGTACTGAACTTTAGTACGGGTACTTGTGATTTAACAAGTACCTTTTTTAAGAGAATTATTTAATTATGTTCTTTGAAAATGATCATAATATAAATCCTAGTTTATCTCTAATTAATTTTACTATATAAGTTGATTCTTTGTTAAGAGGCATACATTCTATAAATTAGAAAAACCTAAACTGAAAACTAAAGGACGAAAATGATTTTCTCCTCTTCGACTCCTCCTTGTCATCTTGCCACCTTCATGTCATGATATGCTCCTTCTCATCATCATGCCTCCACCATTTACTATTTGCCTTGATCTTCACCTAAATCTGAAAAGCACTCAATTGCAAACATTAATCCATAGTAATTTTGTTAAGACCAAAACAAGATGTGGAACAAGGTTCCAACAACATTTAGGTCCATATTACTTATTTAATCCTTCACATATTCTTCACTTAAAAGTTGTCAGGGACTTGTTTGAATGCTTTCAAGGGCCCTCTGGTCATAATCTTCTCCACTTATGGGCTCCCTTGTTTTTCCCCCACCGTTTCACTATAAGGGCTTCTAGACAATTTAACCAACACACCTACAACTGCAGGTGTTCTTGCGAGATGAACTCACACAACCACAGCCATTCGTTCCAATTCATAATGATCCAATGGCTGATCTTGATCCTCCTGTTTAATGCCGGTGCACACACACTCATATAGATCACATTTTACGATTAGTATTCACTCTAGATGTTCCTGCCCCTCCAGAACCCATCCTAGCCCTTAATATCCAACGTCTTGTCACTCCCTATACCCGGTCATCCAAGCTCACAAAGCCTATTTAAGGAGCTCCATAGACACCCTTGGCTTCTTTACCAACTCCCCTCCTACATTTCTTGAGCTTGGTCAGTTCTTCCCACATCAGTTTCCCTTCCTCTTCATCTGCTACCTGTGACAGGGGTAGCATCTCCTTTCCCCAGGTCCTCCTTGCCACTAGGGATCGCGAAACAGTTGAAGGCAACTCTGGAGTTCCACTAGTGGACTCTTCATCACTGGACCTTTCTTCCTCCTTTGTTATCACTGACTGTCAGTCATGGTTTCCTTGAGATCCCATTCTTCCCTTAGAATAGATTTATTGCTTTTTAGATAGATTTTATCGCTTTCTAGATTAGTTTAGATAGTTTAGATCATAAATTCACTAATTGATTGCATAGCTTAGGAGTAGAATAGCATAATTGTAGTTAGTCTTAGATTCACCCTCTTTGATCAATTCAGATCAAAGAGGTGAATTTTCACCTCCATTTTGATTCATATATCTTCCATCACATCTCACGATTGCTTCTTATTCATTCCCTCGATGTTTTGATTCACTGAACATCTCCTCCATCAAAGTCGATTTGGACCTGAAGCTCTCTAGCTTTCAAATCTAAATCACGCTTAATTCTACATGAGGGTTATCCCATTCACTTCATCTGATCATAATAACCCTCCCCATGCTCTGAATTGTGCTAATTTGATCAATTGAGTTTGATAGAATTTTTGGATCTGATTGAGAGTTTTTTGATGCAATAATGTTTTTATCAGATCTAATTGATCAAATTGAGCTAACATTTGTTTAATTAGATTTATTGTGAATGATCTGGGCTCTTTTAATTTGAATCTTATCGCTTAATTGAGTTGCACCTAAATTCTGGCTTAGGTACTATTTTGTTCTTCACTGAGAGAGCGGAGACTTGTGAAAATCCAAGCACAGATTTGAGGTTTTCATGATGATCTATCTGATCTTAAAGGATCGCCTACGACACTTACACACCAATCAATGGTGTGCAGGTCTTCTAGGTGATAAAATCACCTTGGTGGATCCAGATCAATAGCCCACCTAGGGCGACAGTTGGGATTTATTGAAAATAATTTTAAATCAGTTATTTGAGTGTTTGATTGAGTTTGAAAGGTCCTAATGAAGGTCTGAAGTTGTATTTAGAGTTTTTAGAAAGTTTACATTGAATTCTGATCTTCACACTGTCTATAGTGTAAGAGCAGGATTAGATTAGGGTTTCTATGGCCTTTTGACCTTGAGATTGATTCTTATGGAGTTCTATGTTCCTTAAAGATGAAATGCGATGACTGAAATACAGAGTTAAATGATTCAAGTATGATCTAGATTTCCTAGGTCATAATCTTCAGTTCCCAGATCTGTATGGGAGCTTTGAAGGTTATATTAATTTCTTAGTGTTTTTAAAAGGATTTCAAATGAGTTCTTAGACCTATGTCATAATTTGAACGAGTTCAAATGATTTTTGAGCCGTGAGTCGATCACGAGAAACTTGTTAGTAGCATTATTTATTCTATCTGAATGGAATTTCTAAATGAAACCTTGATCAATATATATCATGGTTTTTGGATGTTCTGAATTAGGTAATGAGATCTTTGAAAAGAAAGCTTGCATAGATTTAATCCTCAAGTGTACTTGAATTAGCTTTGAAATGTATAGATCAGACTTCATACAGTTTGATTCAAGGTATGAAGTTTTTAACCCTGATTTGAAACATCTATCAGCAGCAATAATAAAGGACTGATAAGTTGAATTGGAAGTTCTAATATGAGAAGTGGATGAAATTTTGATCCTACTTGAGGTTCTAGACGAATCTTAAGGATAATTTTATGTTAGAATTACATGGAAGAAGTATTCATATATTCCTTAGTTATTTGAAACTGAATAGGAATTAATGTAGAATTCTGTCAATAAAAACAAGTTCTAGTAACTGTTCAAATTTACGTTTCTTGGTGATTATAATGTCTTAACTAAGATTGAGTGTGAATCAGGTTTTAACTGATAGTTGGAAGTTTATATTGCTTATGTTTTCAATTCCAACACTTTTTAGATAACTTTTAAGTCCTGAATTCCATTTTCTACTCATTGTATAACCCGTTTCCAGCATCTTTTGTAAATACTTGGAAAATACAAAAATAATTGTAAATAAATAAATAAAAGGTGTCTTGATTTATACTAGGATTAGTTTTAGGTGTGTGAAGTCCTTAGATTTAGAATTTGAATGTGCTTGTATATAGAACATACCTGCAGAAGTTCATACTTCTCAGGTGTTGTCAATAAGAAAAACAAAACAAAACCAAACTAAAAAGAGTCTTCTCTCCTTCTTCCTAACTTTCTCTCCTCCCCTCTATTTCTATAAAATGTAAAAAAAAATAAAAATTTGAAAAATTCAAAAATCCTATAAAAACACCTATTTGTATAATGTAAATACTTGTAAATATGCATAACTTAAGTATATATTAACTTATATGTACATATGTGTATATATAAGTTATATCTATACTATTTATATGTAAATAAGCTATGTTGACTATTTATATTAAGTTACATAATATAATATATTTATGTGTATATTGTATATTTATTTATACTATATGTAAATAACTTATATGTATATATAACTATATATATGTACACTAGTATATATTTGTAGATTCATACATATAACTGCATATATAATTTATAGTAATTATTATGTATAGTAATTTATCTATATTTATTTATTTATATAATGTACATATTTATATTTATGCAAGTTAATAACTATATTATTAAGTTAATGTAATGTAGATTAGTAAATTAATAAGTTAATGAAGTAAATTTACTATATTCTTGTATATTATAATTTAAACTATTTTAATTATATTTTTGACCCTATTTATACTACAGAATAATATGTAAATTGTATAATATATGTAATATATATAAATCATGTATTTAAATGTGTAAATATATAAATTAATCATTAAAAATAAATTAAAAATCTTTATTAATTATGTAATATTGTAAATTAACTAAATTAATATTCAATTGTACCATTAATTCATTAATTTATACTTTAATTAAGAAGTAAACACTTAATTAAAAGTGTATTTCTCATGAACTTTAACTAATTTTTAAATATATTTATATATTTAATTAAGGTAAATAAATTATATCATAAGAAGCCCTATGTATTGGCTATGTGTATATATAATTTAATTATAAAATAAATAATTAATTAACCTTTAATTAAGACCTCAAAATCTCTAATAAATCATGTGTTGTCGCTAGATTCAGCGTTAATTAGCGCCTGCAGTTAGTCCCACATCATAGGCTAACAAGTGGTTGCAACACTATATTAACAATTGCATTCTGAGGCTTATTGCCTGAGACACTGGGATGGGCTCCCAAGTGCACGTGCACGTGTGTGTGCGTGCATGCGTGTGTGTGTGCGCATGTGTGCGTAGCCTTGCGAGGTGGCCTCCGAGTGCCAAGTGGTGGATGGTGGGTTATTTGGGCTAACGTAGTAGTGGTACCGATCCAGCCCCATAAGGGGACATTGATTCTACGAACGGTTGGCCCAAAACCCAAATTTTTTTTGGGCCCAAAGCTAAACATTTAACTTAAATTAACTTAAGTGTTTAGTGTGTGTGTGTTATGTTATGTACATATGTGTGTGTATATACATACATGTTTAATGCATGCGTGTGTGTGTGTGTGTTATATGTATATAAGTTTAAGTGTTGTATGTTAATGTGTTATGTATATGTGTTAAGAGTTAGTAAGTTATAAGTTATGCATATATGTGTATGTTAAGTAATAACTAAGTATTATATATATAAGTATTGTATATATGTGTATGTATATATATATATTATGTGATTATAAACTAAGTAATTATTATTAAGTGTAATATGTTTGTACTAAGTTATGTATATATATTAACTAAGTATTTACAATGTACTAGTGTTATTTATAAGTATTAAGTGTTATATGTGTGTGATATACTTATTAAGTATTGTAAATTAACTCTTATTTATGGCCTTATTTTGTATATATGTTTTTAAGGCTTCAGTATATATATGTAAGTATTAATGTATATATTAGTAGTATGTACATATGTAGTGTATATATATATATATATATATGATGGTATTATATATATATATATGTTGTATATTATGTATGTTAGTATAATAACTAAGTTACTTAGCTTAGTATTATTGTGTATATATATATTAGATGTCTATAATTGTTATCATGTTTTTGTTCCTTGATTGTACATAGCTTTAAGGCATAACTTAATGTTGTATATAATTAGATAGAGATACTTAGGTATTGTGTACATGATTAACATAGTTTAGTTTAGAGTAGTTTTTGATACCTTTAATCTTGTATATATTCTTGAGGCATTGTCATTAACATTCATTCATTCATTCATTTTTGTACATAATTGGCGTAGATTAGTTCATTCTTTCATTTATAATTTATTCTGTTATGAATAATGTAACGAACGCGTGCCCCAGACGTCTTTTAAGACGTCTGGGAGGAGGTCCAGACGTCTGAACAGACGTCTGGGATCGTTTCCAGACGTCTGGAAAATAGTTATTTTCGCACGGGAGAGTCGTCTGCGCGCCTGTGCGCGCAGACCCGCGATTCCTCTCTCTCTCTCTTTTTCCCTCTCTCTCTCTACGGCTACAGGCGGCCTGCCACCTCCTCTCTCCTCCTCGCGCGGCCTTAAAAGGGCCACGCCTCCCCTCCCGTCTCCACCGTCTCCTCCTTCTTCTCCTTCCTGTGTGCGAGAGCGAGTGGATGCGAGGGCAGCAGCGACGGCCGCAGTGAGCGCGGAGGTGCGGCGTGCGAGGGCGGAGCTCTGCCGTGAGGGCGAGCTCGCCGGAGCGGCTTGGCCGGCCGGCGGAGGGCGCAGGGGGCGCGGAGCGACGCGGAGAGGGACCTGCTGCGGTCTGAGCAGCAGGAGCGCGAGGTGCGACGCGGGCGGCGTCGCGAGCAGAGTCCGGGTCGCGCCCTGATTCTGGAAAAATTTCCAGAATCAGACGTCTGGGTTGACAGCCAGACGGCGAGATAGACGTCTTGAAGCTCATACAGACGTCTGAAAGGTGAGTTTACCGCCTTCTCCTTCCTTCCTGTCGACTGACCGTACTGAGGGAGGGAGTTGGCTGTGCGCAGGTTCGCTGATTCGCCATCCATTGCGAATCAGACGTCTGGAAGTTGTACCAGACGGCTGGAGTGACCTACAGACGTCCGGAGTGACCATCGGACGTCTGGGAGCTAGGCAGACGTCCCCACAGACTTCTGGACGTCTGGGAAACCACGCTGAACAGGTAATTCTCTGATCCACTTTTTAAGACGTCTGGAAGGAGTTCCAGACGTCTGATTTTGCACAGTATCGTCTTTTTCGACCCGTTTAGGGCCCGTTCGGGCTCCGTTTTCAGCGATTCGAGTTGCGTTCTTTTCAGAATTAATTTCTCTACCCGTCTACAGTAGCTATACGCTATTTTGAGACACTCCTTGTGTTTGATCCTTGTGATAGGACCTCGTTCGGTTGCAGTCTTGAGAGTCGCGAAGGCACGTGGGATTCCCGATCACGCCCCCATTACTCCCGTTGTACCTGGTAGAGTGGCTTTAAGTATTAATAAAATTTGTTAAAGTATGGAACCATAACTAGAACCTAGGACATTGCATGAATCCTAGGAATGAGAAATATATGGAATGATAGTTCCTAGGTGTTGCATGAATCCTAGGGCCGGAAAACTAGATTGTATGATAGACCCTAGGATATGGCATGAATCCTAGGATGGAAAAACTAGTGGAATGTATAATAATGCAGTCTTGGAAAAATGGAAAGGAATATATGAAGCTGCCTGTAAATTGAATTCACAGCTGCCTGTTATGAATAAAGAAACATGATTGGGATCATGGTTGGTAAGAACGTGAAACTGGAAAGTAAGACATAAGATGTTCTGGAACCCTACGGGGAAGTAGGAGTAGAACTCCTGGAAAGCGAATGGAGTAGAATTGGGGAAGCGAGCTGGCCCTTGAGTACGGAGTACCAAGGAGAGCGACTGTCCCCCTGTTTAGTGTAGAGCTGAGCTAGCCACCCCAGGGACCCGGGGGTTAGGACTGGCCACTCTGTACCAACTTGTTGGCCCTCGTGTACGTAGTACCAAGGAGAGCTAGTAGTGTTAGGAGAGTACTAGCTACCCCACGGGCCCCGGGGTTCTGCTAGCCTCCTTCACCGACTTGTTAGGCCCACCAGGGCAAACCAGGGTAGTCAGGCGAGGGTGCGCGGACTGTGGAGGGGCAAGGCCCCGGTTTGGTTACTGTGGAGGGGTTGGACCCCTGTTACTGAGAGGGCTCTGCCCTGGTTCCGTGCTGTGCTTTGGGCACACCCGTTAACGGAAACGACTGACCGCGTGCCAGTGCGGGCTAGCTACCTGTGCGTTTATCGCGCGTGCCGTAGTCATCGTTACGTCTGTCAGTGACCTTGGGGTGGTTGATTGAGGGTAGGATCACCACGGGGGACTCTCCCGGCCAGGAGAGCACCACGTGCTACTTCTACTTTTGGAAAAGACTGCAATCAAGATCGTTCCCACGAGGACATTCGAGATCAAGTAAAGGATCTGAGAAACAAATGAAATAGTGAGAAAAATTGAAAGATGTGAATAAAGGAAGTAATAGAACATAACAGCTACTGTACACTCTACTGTTGCCTTTAGTTAGTTTGCCACTCTACTCAGCGTTTTGCTGACGTGTTACACTCGTTACCTTTTTCAGGACCAGGTGTTGAGCAGCCAGGGTCGGCGGCTGCAGAGGACGCTGGGCCGAGTAGGGTCCAGTAGAGTTACCACAGCCTTTTGTACCTCTTTTGTTTCTGTTCTAGTGAGTAGTTTTTGTTTCCGCTGTACCTTCTTTACCTGCAGTTCTTGTTATATGATAAATGTTGTTTTACTGTTGTGGTGGTACCTACTGTAGTAGTTTCTTTCCTTACTGCTGTACTTTCTTACTGTTAGTTATATTCATGTTGAATGTGGTTTATTTTACTGTCTTTTGGTTACTTCCTCGTTGAACAACTAGGTCTTGGGATTAGTCGAGTCGGTCCGGTTCTCGTGTCTCGTAGGGACTCGGGAACCGGGTCGTTACAAATAAACTTAACATTTTTGGAATAAAAGATGATTTTTGGATAATAGAGAGTAATGTATATTAATAACTGCCTCCTAATGAATGACTTGGAATAAAACCAGTAAAAATTATATATAAATAAATGACATCTGTTTGGATTGTGATACTATACTAGGATGCGATAATTAACCCTAATTAACTAGCTCTCTAGATCGTTGATTAGACACCCACAACACAATCCCACAATACTAGCCAGTACCAATATTGAGTACCAGTATTGGTACTCAGTATGATTCACACCTCTCAAAGTATTCTAGCAAGTACCAGTATTGGGCACTAGTACCGGTACTAGACACCCACTATCATGGCTACTGCACTCATCCAGTACTAGTATGGGTCATTGATACTGATACAAGGTGCTTTCAGTACCAAACTTAAGTCCCCTTATAGCTCGTGCGGAGCCAACTAGTACCGTTACTAGTCACTGGTAATCGTACTAGATGTCTTTAGCACCCAGTTCCAAACTTTAAACCTTCCATTTGATTTCCCCATGTTTACCCCTTAACACCACACATTTAGAACACCATTTCGGGTATTTACAAGCATGGAAAGAACACAAGCAACTAGAGATGATCAAGGGAAACACTCATCCATTGTTTATCCACATTCACCACCAGATTTCACAAATAACCAAGAAGTAGGTACACCCCACGAATTTACAACATAACTGCACAGTTTAAAGGTAATGATCTAATTAAAACTCATAATGACAACCCATTGGTTGACCTAACCCTCTTCCCCAATCAGTACCTAAACAAGATACAAATGTACATCCCATGGCATAAGGCCTAGGACCCATACCATACCCTTACGATCACTAGAGTTCCTAATAGGACCTTCACTCTACCATTCCAGAGTCTTGCTCAGCCAATTAGGATCCCTATACATTTGCTAGGACTTTTAAAACTTAGTTTAAACCATACATTAGACCATGTAGGTATCCTTGCAACTTAGCCTTATGCATCCACATTCAAGTCTTCCCTTTAGAGCTAACCATTATAGGACCTAATTGTACCCCAAAAATCCAAGTTTCTAACACTTGTACTTTAATTAGGATGCAATTGCATGTGCTCATGGATATGTGGCCCAATATGACAAGGCAATAGTCCATGTCATAGGACAAACTAGTGTGCGCACTGCACAAGTTAATTTTCAAAGGACAATGGCAAGCTCAAATCAAAAGAATTGAACCTAGTTTATATATATATATATATATATATATAGGTAATTAGCTTTGGGATTAAGCTCCATGTGTGACATAGGTTCATGTGAAAAAGGGATCTTGTGTGGATATATCAGTCCTAAACAGGAACCATTTTACTCCAACACTGAAAGCTAGTAGAGTTAGAATAATGAGGGTATCTATAATTTGATATGTAACAGGAGTACCGCCAAGGAAGAAACTGTGTAGTTGTAGCAGATGGTCTACAAACCACATAAATCATTTTGTCCTTTCTTTTAGTTTTGATTTCTATCACCATATCTTAATAAGAAAGACACAACCATCTCCAACAGTTATATCTTCAATCAAGAAACCAATTTCCTTCTTTGCTTCTTAAAAATGGAAATGTCCTTTTCGAGCTAAAGCAAATATAGATATCATGGCAAATCAAATTGCCATATGCATTTATAACATTCTAAATGTAATAGGAAATATCCCCAAGACAAACAAAAACACTAACACAATTACTGTTGGCAAAATTATCAATAGAGACAACAAGGCCATACCATAACTATATTTAAGCTATTTTGTGTACACCTTGTGGTGAATCAACAGGTTGGAGGTTCAAACTACCTAATCTTTGCTGTTATTCCAAAGAATGGCTGAAATGACCCTTTCCAAGGGTCGTTTGGATTTTTCCAAACTTTAGGGACTTTATCATAATTTTTGTGCACTAAAGGATCCCGTGAAAACTATTTTAGTTTTTGAGGAGTTTTTACGAAATTAACCCCATATCCCCCACCATACCCCATACACCTCACCCATACTCCCCTCCATGCCACCAAACTTCCCCCCATCCCCATGCACCCTTAAATGCCCCCCCTCCTCCATTTTGTTCCCCACCAAAGCAATCGAGTGAGGGAGAAGGAGAGGGAGAGTGGGGAGTAGAAGGAGATTGGAGGAGAGGAGGGTGTGTGGGAGGTAGAGGGAGGGTGGCAGGAGGTCCTAAGTAGCCATCGCAGGGAGTTGTTGTAGCTCCAGGCATGAGAGGAGGGCTCGCGAGGTGGTTCTGCGGGCATTATTTCCACAGATTCAGATGTCTGCAACACTTGTCAGATGTTCGAAAGGGTCACTGGATGTTTGGGATGGACTCAGGATGTCTAGTAAGCACACAGAGTGCCGAGGTGCCAGAGACATTAGGAAGGCACGTTGGCACAACGTTTGAGGCACTTTAGGACATCTAGAGGCATCGTCAGATGTTCGATTGATCTCCCAGATGACTGGGAGCAGTGCCAGACATCTGGAGACACCCTCAGACAACTGTGAGGGAAAGCAGATGACAGGGATAGATGCAGGAATGCAAGATGAGTTCCTACGCTCAGTTAAGACGTCTGGGACTCTTCCTAGAAGTCTGATTTTGGTCAGGGTGTGCGTGTTTAGGTCGATTCAGGGACCAAATGAAGTCGATTTTGTGTAAACAAAGCACCGTTGCTTTTCTTTCAGAATTTCCTATGTATTAGGGTCATATCCATACTGTTTTGAGCTTGTTTGACATAATGGTTAACAATGTTAATGACTGGTGTGATCAATTGTTTGGAATAGGTTTCCAGTCTGTGTGCACATAGGACCCACGGATACATTGGGATCTATTGTTCGAGCACCCATATCTCCCATACACTTTGGTAGAGTGGTCCCCTCTACTCCTGTAGTTTAAATTATTAAAGTGCATGATAGATTAGAAATATCTGCTTGAAACCTAGGATATGAGATGAACCCTAGGATTGAGAATGTGATTGTTTATGTTCGATGTATGAAAGGCTAGAAATATCTACTCGAAACCTAGGATATGGGATGAACCCTAGGACCGAGAATGTGATTGTTTATGTTCGATGTATGAACCTCTCTTGCTATAAACTGAGAATGCATGCTATTAAATTCCTTTCTGTAAGAAATGGAATGTTAAAAATGATGATTGTTTATCCTGTTAATTCACAAGCTGCCTGTTATATGAATAAGAAACAAGAATGAGAGACAGATACATGCCATGTAATGAAATAAGCCAAGTACTATGCATGAACCCTACAGGGAACTCGGAAAGGAATCATAGTATAGTAATATGGATATTCGATGGGACTTGTTACCTACAGGTATGTTGGTTGGTTGTTCAGATTTGGATATGGGAAGTGAGATGGCCCTCGTGTACATGGTACTGAGGAGAGCTACTGTCCCTTTAGTGTAGGGGGGAGCTAGCCACCCCTTGGGTTGGGACCTGGGGTTAGGATTGGCCACCCTACACCAACTCCTATTAGGTCCACTGGGCAAACCAGGATAGTTGGGTGAGGGTACATAGACTGTTGAGGGGTGAGGCCCCTATTTTGTTCTGTGCTGTACGTTTAGGCATACTCGCTAGTGGAAAGGACTAACCGCATGCCAGTGCGGGGTAGCTACCTGTGCGTTTATCGCGCATGCCGTAGTCACCGCTACGTTACGATCATGACCTTGGGGTGGTAGACCGGGTATAGGACTACCACGGGGTACTCTCCCATCCAGGAGAGTGTCACGTGTGCATCTTGCATCGTGGGAAAACTGCATCAAGATCGTTCCCTTAGGGAACACGTGGATTAAATGATGATGTGGACCTTTACTAGAATACACGAATAATTAAACACATAATATGCAGGAAACTAGATGACAATGTGTAACTGTAAGATGCATAAATGGTTTATTGCTTTCTTTCTATGCATTAAATATCTTATGCGCCACTCTACTCAGCATTAGTTGACAAAACATATATGTATATCTATTTAGGTCAGGGAGTTGACCAGCCAACACCATTGGCTGTAGAGGGTGTTGGGCCTAGCCGAGCCCAGCAGTAGTTCGATCCTTTTTTTGTAGTTGTTATTTCAGAGGCCCTGTTTATTATAGTGAGTACTTTTAATATGTTAGAACATGTTGGTGTTTATGTCCTTTCTACTTATGTTGTGATGGCTAGTTAGCAAACTTTATTTTCTGCCTGTGAAGTATGGATCATTTTGAACTCTATTTTACTTTCCGTTGTCCTTTTCTTTCTTTTTACTTAGTTACATTGCATGTGTGATTGTGGAAATGTTTATCCTTGCATTTAGTTTATTTCTCGTTGGACGATTGGGTCTTGGGGTTAGTTGAGGCGAGCCGTTCCCGGGTTCTACGAGGGGTTGGGTTCAGGTCGTAACAAGATGGTATCAGAGCAAGGTCGTCCTGAGAAATAAACAAAATGGTCAAGAAATAACCACTCATCTGCATGTAGCTAGGATAGCCATCATAATGTATTATCTTGATCTTCGCTTCCGAGTCCTATTTCCTTTTGTAACCCGGTATCATTGACAATCCCTATTCCTTTTCTTCTATATCCTTGTAGGAGATGCCCCGTCGAGGAGGCATACGGTGCCCTCGGGGGAGTTGCCCCGCTCTCTGGGGCCACCGATGGCCTTTAGGGGCCCCAGACTAGGGTCAGCTGATTGCACCAGACCCCCGTCCAGTTACCAGTAGGGGCTCCCTGCTACCAGTGTGGCTAGCTGGGCCACATGAGGAGGGACTTCCCATCTAGGGTCAAAGCACACCAGATGCTCCCAGCACCGAGTACTGGAGGCCGATTTGGCCGCAGTTATTAGGCACGAGGGGGAAGGTAGAAATCGTGAGGAGGGAACCGGCCAGCTGCTGCTCTCCCAACCCAGAGCTTGGTTGCCTCTTTCGCACCTAGGGTTGAGGGGCATGTCAACACCCTAACTCATAGAGACGCCATAGCTTCAGACTTTGTAGTGGCAGGTATGGTTACAGTTTTTGGCAGATTAGTTTACATGCTTTTTGATTCTAGAGCCATGCATTCCTTTGTCTCCACGAGTTTTGCCGTTAGTTTTGGGCCGAACAGTACACTGTCAGAGGATTCGTTCCTGATTAGAGGCCCAAGTGGATAGCCGTTTATCGCAAAGGAGGCTTTCATAGACTGTGAGGTCACTATAGGGGGACACAACTTCCCTGCTAATTGATTGCACCGCAAAAATACACCTGCAATTGTGTCATCTTGTGCTATTTCCTAGCATTACTAGTGCATATTAAGTATCCATAGTCGCATTTGTAAAAATACACGCATGCATGCATTTAATTGAGAGGGGAGGAGAGTGAATAAAATGGCCTCGCAATTCACGTATTCCTCAAGTGCTGCCTGGAAAAATTTCTATCTTCATTTTTTATTTCTTTTTTATTTTTGACTTTCTTCTCCGCGGTTGCATGGCATGGCTGGACCTTCCTCCTCGCGCCATGCTCTGCAACAGCTCTCCCTGCCAGCCGCATGCAAGCCTCTCCCTGTCAGCCATGTAGAGCCATGCACAACCAGGGCATGGCTGTGCATGCTTTCTTCTTCTTTAAAAAGAGCACAGCTCCTTCTTTGCAAGGGGAGCTTGGTCACGCCAAAAAAAACCACAGCAGCTTCTTCTCCATGCCATCTCCTCCCCCTCTCCCTCCATATGCAGCTTCTCCTCCTCTGAGGAGCCACTCTACGGGTAGGAGTACCTCACTGTGGTGCACACCCACCACCGTGAGACCACCACCGCTCAACTCATCAAAGAGTCGGTGGGCGTGGTGGTCTTCTCTTCCCTGTTTCAACTTTCCAAGCCATTTCTGCCATTGGAGCAGGAGCTTCAAGCTTTGAAGCTCAAGCTCTGCACAGCAGCAGCAGCAAGGCCCTCCAGCGCACGCCTGCAGGCCGCCCTCGCCTCCAGCGTGCGCCTGTAGGTGCCCTCACCTCTCGCTTCTTTGCGCTGCACTCGCCTTTTCGCCCGCAACCGACCACCACGCGCCCTTGCAGCGGCCGGCCAAGCTTCACCGTGCACGCCAGCCAACACCCGCAAGCCATCACGCGCCCTGTCGCGCTCCTTGGCCCGCGGCCCAGCCCTCTCCATGCGCTCTATCGCGAAGTCCCACCCGCAAGCCAGCACTCGGCACCACTCTTCCGCACGCGCGCCGAGCCGTCCACGCCCTTCGCACTCACAACACCGGACGCAGGCAGTTGCACGGCTCGCCTGGGCACTGTAGCCACTGTTCACGCGTTTCAGCGGAACACTGTGGCTACAGTGCGGTGATCGGTAAGTTTCTCACTTATCCGGTCACCCGGTGCGTCGCAACCGACCACAACCCGCGTGCACGTCCCGCCCCATGTCCCGCTCCAGCGCCCGCCAGCGCGTTTGCTAGCGCCTGCACCCGCCTACATATCCACCCACCTCAGCGTTTGCGTTTGCGTCTCCCTTCACCCGCTCCAGCCCCTTCGCGCAGCGTGGTGCACTGCGGCCTCTCTCCCCGCGCTCACTCCCTTCCAGTGCACGCCTCTTTGCACGCATACTCGCCTGTACGCACGCGTGAAGCCTCAGACGATGCCCCACTGCTGCAGACGCCTTAACTCCCCCAGCCTTCGCTCCAGCAGTCTCTCTCTCTCGCTCTCTCTCTCTCTCACACACACACACAACACTCTCTCACTCTCTCTACCGACACATACACACACACACTCACATTCTCGCACACACACACACTCACCTATACACTATTATATACTTATATATATATACATATATATATTTATATCTGTATATATTTATATACATATATATATATATACTTATATCTATACATATAGTAGTACCTATATACCTAAGTATTAATATACATACATACATAGATATATATATCTATATACTTATATATATATATATACACATATATATTTACATATATACATATACTTATATACACATATATATATATATATATATATATATATATACATATATCTATATATATATATATTATTACCTATATAACTAAGTATAAGTATAGATACATATATATATATATACATATATATGCATATATTTATGCATATATATATATATATATATATATATATATATATACAAATATACATACATATATACATATATATCTATAACTTTATATACATATATATATATATATATATATATATATATATATATATATATATATATATATATATATATATATATATATATATATATATATATACATATCTATATCTATTTACATATATTACTATATATATATATACATACATATATATACATCTATATAGTTATATATACATACATATACATATATATATATATCTATTTATACATATATTTACATACCTATATATATATATACATACATATATACATATATAAGTACACATATACCTACATAGTTATAACCATATATATATATACATATAGATATATATATTTACATATATACATATGTATTTTCATATCACACACCATACATGGTATCACGGGAATATCTGCACCAGTTGCTGATATTTCTCGATACACGCGTACAGAAAGCGTGTTCACACTCATCTTCCACCAATCCACCTTACACGTGGCACTTCGTCCTGTTGGTTGCGTCTTTCTAGACGACGACCGACTCGACACCGTGCTACACACCATCTCAGCCTCCACCCCCACCCCTTTATACATATATAATATATACATATATATATATACTATATTTACTTTATTTCTATTTCTCTTTCTTGCCATTAAAAGATAAATAAAAAAAATATAAAAGAGAAAAGATAATCCTTGACTTGCAGGTACTCAGTCTTGCGAATAGCAAGACCAATTTTGGAACCCTAATTTGGCTCAAAGCCAAGAACCTAATTTTGAGGGTGTGCCTCAAGGACAAGAATTATTAGAAAAAATATAAATAGAAAAACACCAAAAACATAATAAACGAATGGAAGAGGTTCATTGTAGGAAAGGCGTAGAAACTTGACTTCTAACCCCACTTCCCTGAGTTCGACCCTGGGCCTAAAAGTGACCAAGATAAAATCAAGTAGGCCAGGTAAAAAAAAAAAAATTGTAAAGAGATGGTTAGGCTCGATTTAGGTTAACCACTATACACACTTCAACGATAAAATCACCATATTAACACAACCTAACCGAGTCTGACCACAATCTTTTTCTAGCGCCGTTGCCGGGGAAGTGAGCCTTCAAGTAAGTTTCTATTCCATTCCTTTCATTTTTCTCTTCTCTCTTCATGGGTGTTTTTGTTTATTGCTGTGCAGGTGAACCTGTTGCACGGAGAAGGTAGGCAGACGAAGTCAGAGACGTGAGCAGATCCAAGGCGGGAACGAGAGTGTGAAGTCACCGACACCGCACTGGAGCTCTGCACACGTTGCTGAACAAGTATGTCTTTCTTTCTTAGCAACTTAGGTTAACTTGTCATCCAAAAACAACTAAAAAAAAAAAACTAGAAAAACTTCTTGGGATCTCTTGGGGCAAGTGGATTAAAATTCACTTGTTTGATTGATTGCCTTTACTCCCATTGCCCCAGGGTTTCCCGCCAAACTTCACATAGCGAAAATCCAAGAATCTTGATTCTTGAATCTTTCACCGTGTGAAGCATTCTTTGAGGCAAAAATAAAAAGATTGATTGCACCCCTCTTTGCCTCATTTATCTGCAAATTCGGGATCACCTTTTTGGTGGGGAGACTTGGAATTGAGTTGATTCCAACCCCACCACGACCTTTCACATGCCTAAGATTCGAACTCGAATACTTCAACCCCAACAAATTGATTTTCTTTATCTTTTGATTGAGCCTTGTGTGTGGACATCTTTTTGGTGATTGGGAGCACTTGAATTGAAGTGCTTTGGCTCCCTTTCACACTAATCTAAAATTGATTCGTGCATCCACACATAGAAATCTCCATTTAGGGAAGCCCATTGCATTGTAGCATGCATTAACCAATTGACATTGAAGAAGGGTTTGTTGGGCTTAGAAGAAAACTTGTATTCTCTCAAAACCCGGAGATTGGTTGAATTGGTATTTCAGCGAAATCCGAAAATCCATACTACTTAAGGCTGAACTCTAAAAAACCATTCACCAATTAAAAACTTCAATTCGGGGAGATTTCCCCGTTGCATGCTTGGATTACACACTTTGTAAAATCAATCACTTGGGCATTACCCGTAAATAACGCCCTTCACATTCTAGAAGCACTTGATCCTAAGCCTCTAACTAAAACTGGTAGTAACTTGACCCTTCTTAAGGATTGGAGGTCTAACTACCTGTGTGTAGTGCCTACGTGCTGGTGAGGGTTCCCACGTGCTATCGGGTGTCTAAGACTGGGGCAAACAGCCTTTCAATCTGGCCCGGTGGTTCCGCAGTGCTTGCATTCAGTTCCGTAGCTCGTGATAGTAGGTAACTTAGATCTTTAGGTCTAAGGGCACGCTGTAGAGGTTAGGAATTTGATTGTATTGATTTGTCATCAAGTGTAACTTTGCGGTGTCATTTCTCTCATCTCTTTTCCCTTCGTATCCCCCCAATTCTTCCTACGGTAGTGCATGTTTGGGAGGAGGTCACAAAACCCTGAACTGTTTGAATTGCCTAATAATTTTAGAAAAGGAGCCGAATCATCCTCCTCCTCCACAAACATGGCTGCACGCCCACCCCCAAATCCCGAGGGAGGAAACCACCCTCAAAACCCACCAGGTGGTGGAGCCTTAGATCCCATAACCCGCCTCTTAGCCCAAATGGAAATGTATAATGAACAAATTGAAGCCATTAGGGAAACATTGGAGGAAATACAGAACCCTCTCGAATGGGAGGAGCCTAGTTCTCTTAGCTCTTATCAGAATCGCGCTGCTACAGAGACCATAGGACAAATTCGGGTCCCTTGGGCAGGGACGACTTTGAACTAAAACCTAACATAATTGGCCTAATAAATTTTCACTTCCACGGTCTTGCAAGTGAAGATCCTTTTCTCCACTTGGAAGACTTAACCCGATTGGATGAAACTGTTAAACCAAGAAATATCGGGTTACCAATAGTCCTCATGAAAATGTTCCCATTTTCATTGCGGGATAAAGCGTCGCAGTGGTTACACACCCTTGGGAGAACCATCCACTCTTGGGAAGAGATGCGAACAACGTTTCTCAAGAAGTTCTTCCCAATCGGGCGAACCAATGTGCTTCACCGTGCTATCACTTCATTTACGCAACAAAACGACGAACAATTTCATGAGGCATGGGAGAGGTATAATGACCTCCTCAGGAAGTGTCTGCACCATGGTCTGCCTAAGTAGCATATAGCCCAGATTTTCTACTATGGGCTAAATGAGACTTTGAAGCAGATTGTAGACGCTTCCTGCGGAGGGAATTTCATTAATAAAGATGAGAATGGAGCATTCGAATTATTTGAAAATTTGAGTGAAAACTCAATGAATAATGCTTCCATTGTCGCCTTTAATTGTACCAGTCTGCCCCGTAATGTCTACGAAGTTGACACAGGACTCTCCATTCATCCACTGATCTCAGCCTTATAGCACAAAAACTTGATGAAGTCTCCGTCGTGCACAAGAAGCTGGACAAGCTTCTGGCCAACCTTGCCTGTTCTATGGCAAACACCCTGACCTCACCACTTCGTCACAACCCCAATTTTTCCAACACCAGGCTTATCCCAAGAAACCCCGTAAGACCTTCCTTACCGAGTGTCACGCCAAGCGACTCGGTAAGTCATGTGGATCTAGCTTCTGCGAGCCGGTATTTTGACATGGAGGACCAAGCCTCCGTGTGCTCGGACGCATATTTACCTGTGGACGCGTCTTCTAGCATAGAAGACGTTTGCGCCTTCGGGAACAACCTGTTCTCTACCACTTATAACCTAGGGTGGCGTAATCATCCGAACTTCGCATGGTCCAGCAACCCGCAGCACCAAAACCCCGCAGGTGGACCAATGCGACTGTCCGCACCCATTATCCCAAGGGCCCAGTCTAATCCTTTGGTGACCCCGCCATCGGGCCCTTGCGTACCGCAAACTAAACACGCATCAAGTCCTCTTGACAAATTGATGCGAATGATGACGGAAATGTCAAAGTGCCATGAAGAGAACATGACCTCTCTTCATCACCAATTGGCGTAGCAGAATGCTGAGATCAGTCAACTACGCATGGCAACTCGATCTCAGGGCACTCTTCCTGCCCAACCTGTTCCGAACTTGCGAAATTTCGTACCCCGTGGTCCTCAACCACAGGTACAACCTTCTCAGGGGCAGGTTCATCAAATTCTGCAAGCTTCGAGCATTCCACTGGGATTTCAGGCTAATCCCGCTGCAACACCTCACTCTTATGTCCATATTGCGAACCCTCCTCCGCCGTATGATCCCAATGGACCTGCATCATCCAATGCGATCACTACAAGGAGCGGTAAGTAGACCGTCATTCCACCTCGACCTGATCCTGGCCCGTCTTCTTCATCGCCCTCTCATTCGGGATGCGCACCGCATTCGCAAGAGGACGATACACCCAAATTGGTGCCAGAATCAGTCCCATTCCCTGAGGCTCTACTGAGGGAGCTAAAAGGCAAGAAGAAGGATACGCAGGCCTTTGATAACCTGCGTAATTTGTTCAGGGATGTAGAATCAAGGTACCCCTGCTCGAGGCTATCGACCATATACCTACTGTCGCCAGATTTTTTAAAGACTACACAACACCCAGGTGACAGTCAAAGAAAACTAAGAATCCAGTGGTTCTCTCGCTTCATGCGAGTTGTGTTATACTGTCAAACTTACCATCGAAGCAGAAAGATCCGGGCACACCGCTTATTTCCTGTAGCATCCAAGGCTGCAATTTTAATCGTGCCCTTCTTGATCTAGGATCTTCCATAAATCTCATACCAACCATCATGCTCGAAAAATTTTCCTTGGGAATCTGAAACCCACCCCTGTCACGTTACAGTTGGCAGATCGTTCTGTCAAAATTCCGAAGGGTGTGGTGGAAGACGTGGTGGTTAGGGTCAACAGTCTCTGTTTTCCTGTTGACTTTCTTGTTTTAGATATGGAAGTTCCTAGCTCACTTTCTGATTGTCCGATCATCCTTGGTTGACCTTTCTTGGCTACAGCCCACACCCATATCGACTGCGAGTCGGGCTGTATCGAGATTGCTGTTGGATCTGAAAAGATCAAGCTTACCATCTTCATGGCAGCCAAGAACTTTGATTGCAATTGTATCGAGGATGACACGTCTGACGAGGACATAGCCGTCAGTGCGTGTATCAGACTATTTGGGACCTATTCGGAATGCTGCGGATTACCTGTAAACATTGACGATTGCCTGACCGACACATATTGTGACCTTCCCCCATCCCTCCCTATTCTTGTACCTTCTCCTGACCAGACTTCTGACGAGGTTTTCTTCGCTTCCCATACCTCGTGGTCTGAGTCATATTCGGGCTACTCATCGCCGGTCCACACTCTCGAAGACCGGATTGCCCTTTCTTTCTCACCAAATTAGGTGGATTTGCAACTCCACACTGGGACCTTGAGCCCACATCCTACTCACGGGGGCTATTCCCTTTTGGATCCATATATCCAAGAAGCCCCTCTTCTTGGCCAATCTGAGGGCCAACTTCTTCCTCCTGATTTATTCTCCGATCCGCCTGGGACACCCTCATCCCAGGAAATGCCAGATCTTTCACCATCCACCATCACTTTTCACGCCACTGTCACGATCACTTCACTTTTCACTTCACCACCCACCATCCACCCACCCTACCACCCTGCTGTATACCCTGCACCTCAGCTCTCGTTACCCGATCTTTCGTCCTTCCTCTACCCTACCCGGCATGCATATGAGGACATAGCATTGTTTGGCATGGGGGGGTGGATAGGCAGCCTTAGGATCTGGGTATTTTATGGTATCATGCAGTTTCTATCTATATATATATATATAAATGAAAAATGAAAATGGTGTTTAGTAATGATCTAAAGGCTGAAACAAAAATACAATAAGTGTTTATGGATATTCAACCACTATTTTGAAGACTTTCCAGGCCACAGAAGCTTGATTCGCTCAAGCTCGGCTTAATTCACTTGAGCATTGACAAGATAGATCGAAATCTCTCCTAACTTAGGACATATTCTTGTACCTGAGACACTAGTATAGGATTCGTTGGTTTGCTTCTACTTGAGAGCCTAAGTAATCTTGGTTCACACTACACATATCAAGAAAGACCAGGTGAGCATAAGATCCAACCCTAGTGTTCATTAGGGAAGGTGGAGTCCTTACCTGTGCACGCAAGTAGACTTTTTATCCCAGGTTTTAGTCTTGTGTTTAGGAGAGACTCTTTCCACCAAAAAGAAACTCTCCCACCAAAAAGAAAAGTGTGCTCCTCCAAATAAAGTTGTAAGAGATATACTGACACATGTTTCAAAAAAAAAAAAAGATGCAAATAAGTCAGTATACCTCACAAATGTCTGTAAAATCTTCCTACAAAAATTTCTATTTTCTTTGAGCCACAAATGTCAGAAAATGGGAGTTGAGTTTTCCGTCATCTTTTTAAGGGTCAATCCGAAGACACGAGCTGAAACTGGGACCAACCTTTACTTAAAAATTCGTGAAACCCTGGGCTTGAGTATTAATGTTCATCTAGTCAGTCTTGATCCTTCACTAAGCACAAGCCATAATCTCTTGAGCTCTTGAGTACGGCAAAAACCTCCTGGGTCCTGGAAATCGTACTTAAGGTTTAAATATCAAGAATCCTGGTTAGTCAAGAGATGATCTATGTCATGTGAGACTTAAAGTACTAGTAGTCTTCTCTGTAATTGGTTCTCACAATATCCAACAATAAACACACCTATATCGTCTTAGAAGAAAATCTTCAGCTGAAGATCATTTCTAAATACTGTTTTGCTAGGGACTAGCAAAAGATAGGCATGGGGGTATGATTGCACCGCAAAAATACACCTGCAATTGTGCCGTCTTGTGCTATTTCCTAGCATTACCAGTGCATATTAGGTATCCATAGTCACATTGTAAAAATACACTCATGCATGCATTTAATTGAGAGGGGAGGAGAGTGAATAAAATGGCCTCGCAATTCACGTATTCCTCAAGTGCTACCTTGCAAAATTTCCATCTTCATTTTTTTATTTCTTTTTGATTTTTTACTTTCTTCTCCGCGGCTGCATGGCATGGCTGGACCTTCCTCCTCGCGCCATGCTCTGCAACAGCTCTCCCTGCCAGCCGCATGCAAGCCTCTCCCTGTCAGCCATGCAAAGCCATGCACAGCCAGGGCATGGCTGTGCATGCTTCTTCTTCTTTAAAAAGAGCATGGTTCCTTCTTTGCAAGGGGAGCTTGGTCACGCTAAAAAAAACCACAGCAGCTTCTTCTCCAGGCCATCTCCTCCCCCTCTCCCTCCATATGCAGCTTCTCCTCCTCTGAGGAGCCACTCTGCGGGTAGGAGTACCTCACTGTGGTGCACACCCACCACCGTGAGACCACCACCGCTCAGCTCATCAAAGAGCCGATGGGCGTGGTGGTCTTCTCTTCCCTGTTTCAACTTTCCAAGCCATTTCCACCATTGGAGCAGGAGCTTCAAGCTTTGAAGCTTAAGCTCTGCATAGCAGCAGCAGCAAGGCCCTCCAGCGCACGCCTGCAGGCCGCCCTCACCTCCAGCGCATGCCTGTAGGTGCCCTCGCTTCCCGCTTCTTCACGCTGCACTCGCCTTTCTACCTGCAACTGGCCACCACGCGCCCCTGCAGTGGCCGGCCAAGCTTCACTGCGCATGCTAGCCAACACCCGCAGGCCATCGCGCACCTTGTCGCGCTCCTTCGCCCGTGGCTCAACCCTCTCCGTGCGCTCTATTGCGAAGTCCCGCCCACAAGCTAGCACTCGGCGCCACTCTTCTGCGTGCGCGCTGAGCCGTCCATGCCCTCCGCACTCAGCACCGGACGCAGGTGGTTGCGCGGCTCGCTCGGGCACTGTAGCCACTATTCATGCATTTCACCGGAACACTGTGGCTACAGTGCGGTGACCGGTAAGTTTCTCACTTATCCGGTCACCCGGCGCCCTGCAACCGGCCACAGCCCGCACGTGCGTCCTGCCCTACGTCTCGCTCCAGCGCCCGCCCGCGCGTCTGCTAGCGCCCGCACCTGCCCGCGTATCCGCCCACCTCAGCGTCTGCGTTTGCGTCTCCCTTCGCCTGCTCCAGCCCCTTCGTGCAGCGCGGTGTGCTGCAGCCTCTCTCCCTGTGCTCACTCCCTTCCAGCGTGCGCCTCTTTGCGCGCATACGCGCTTGCGCGTGCGCATGAAGCCTCAGACGACGTCTCACTGCTGCAGACTCCTTTACTCCCCCAGCCTTCGCTCCAGCAGTCTCTCTCTCGCTCTCTCTCTCTCTTTCTCTCTCACACAGCACTCTCTCACTCTCTCTATCAACACATACACACACACTCACATTCTCGCACACACACACTCTCACCTATACACTATCATATACTTATATATATACACATATATATATTTATATCTGTATATATTTATATACATATATATATATACTTATATCTATACATATAGTAGTACCTATATACCTAAGTATTAATATACATACATATATATATATTTATATACTTATATATATATACATATATTTATACGTGTATATATATATACAAATATACATACATATATACATAAATGTCTATAACTATATATACATATCTATATCTATTTACATATATTACTATATATATATATACATACATATATATACATCTATATAGTTATATATGCATACATATACATATATATATATATACATCTATACATATATCTATCTATACATATATTTACATACCTATATATATATACATATATACATATATAAGTACACATATACCTACATAGTTATAACCATATATATATATATATACATATAGATATATATATTTACATATATACATATATATTTTCATATCACACACCATACGTGATATTGCAGGAATATCTGCAGCAGTTGCTGATATTTCCCGATACACGCATACAGAAAGCGTGTTCACACTCATCTTCCACCAATCCACCTTACACGCGACACTCCGTCCTGTTGGTTGCGTCTTTCTAAATGACGATCGACTCGACATCGTGCTATACACCATCTCTGCCTCCACCCCCACCCCTTTATACATATATAATATATACATATATATATACTATATTTACTTTATTTCTATTTCTCTTTCTTGCCATTAAAAGATAAACAAAAAAAGTATAAAAGAGAAAAGATAATCCTTGACTTGCAGGTACTCAGTCTTGCGAATAGCAAGACCAATTTTGGAACCCTAATTTGGCTCAAAGCCAAGAACCTAATTTTGAGGGTGTGCCTCAAGGACAAGAATTATCAGAAAAAAATCTAAATAGAAAAACACCAAAAACATAATAAACGAATGGAAGAGATTCGTTGTAGGAAAGGCGTAGAAACTTGACTTCTAACCCCACTTCCCTGAGTTCGACCCTGGGCCTAAAAGTGACCAAGATAAAATCAAGTAGGCCAGGTAAAAAAAAAAATTGTAAAGAGATGGTTAGGCTTGATTTAGGTTAACCACTATACACACTTCAACGATAAAATCACCATATTAACACAACCTAACCGGGTCCGACCACTAATCTGGTTGTGATCCAGATGGAGGTTTTCGACGTGATTCTAGGGATGGACTGATTGTCTGCCTATCACACACTAGTGGATTATGTCGGGAAGAAGATCGTCTTCTCTATACCTAAACTGCCTCCCTTTGAGTTCAATGGCTAGCCAGTGGACAGAGGTTTCAGGTGCATCTCCACGCTTAAGGTAGCAAAGCTGCGGAGCCAGGGGTGTGAGGGCTTCCTAACTTGTGTTTTAGCGAAGCCTAACCCAGTGGTTGACTTACGGAGTATTCTGGTGGTCTGCGATACCCTGATTTCTTCCCAGATGAGTTGTCAGGACTACCACCTGAGTGTGAGATTGAGTTTAAGATCTCATTGGTACCAGGGACCAGCCCCATCTCCATTGCACTGTACAAAATGGAGCCACTTGAGCTGCGAGAACTCAAGTCCCAGTTGCAGGACTTGTTGGAGAAGGGCTTTGTGAGGCCTAGTGCATCCCCTTGGGGGGCCCCTGTATTGTTTGTGAAGAAAAAGGACGGCACCCTTCAACTTTGTGTTGACTACAGACAGCTGAATCGGGTCACCGTCAAGAACAAGTACCCACTACCCTGCTAATGATGGATGGTTATGTAATGTATGTTGATGTGATGATGTTTTAGTGGTAATTGTTAATGATGTTGTTGAGAAGTGTTGTGATTTGAAACACCATTATTGTCATTGTAGTGAGTTGTATGGGATACCAGTCATTACAACCATTATTATTTACTTATCTAATTTTTATTGGTTTTATTCCAAGTCATTCACTGGGAGGCAATTATTGAATTACATCGCTCTTTGATCCCAAAATTATCCTTTAATTCCAAAAAGAAGCTTTACATCTAATAAAGAATGAATGAATGTAGACATAGTTTGTCTACTCACAAAGAATTAATTGTAATACTTGCAAACACTAACTATAAACAAGCACCAAACAATTTATCACTATACTTTAAACTATGTCTTTACAAGTTATAATATTAATACTTACATGAAAGTATACTATCAACTAAGATTACATAGTATATTAACTTAACTTACTAGTCTGATACCTACAGCAACACATACAATAGTTATAGTGACAGATGTAAGCGTCGCTAGATCCCAGAAAACACTATATACAAACTAAAGGAGGGAAACTGGGGTCTGTAGCGACGATTATGGTGACATTTTATTCTGTTAGTAAATGTATGAGTTTATTTACATAAAAGTAATTGGCTATACTACGTATACATATATATATATTTATATTTCTCTTGTATGTGTATTTACTTACGTATGTACATCTTCTCTCTCTCTTCTCCTTCACACTAATCTTCTTCAGTTGTTCTTCTTCTTCTGTGTTTTAACTCTGCCTTAGTAAATTTAACACGCCGTAGCTGAGGGGCGTTTAATTATCGTCATTAGCTCTCCTTAATTAATTAAAAATGTGTTTAATTTGTGGGTGCGCTTTTCGAGGGATACACAACACCAAGAGGGTGGGACCAAACCTCTACTAAGCACGCCCTAATTCTCATTAGGCCACTTAATTACATGTTTGATAACTCATCTCAGGGCCTTCTCAGCCCACGCACACACGCCTCTCCCCAGGCCCCCGGGGCCACAGAATATGCTCAGTATGCTTAATGTATGTATAATGGTGTGGTTGTTTCGGGCACCCGTGACGACTGCACTGTCTAAACACGAATTCAATAAATATTGCTACGCATGTTTTGCAGCGCACGATGTGGCGCTATTCGAGCGCCACATCTGCGCTGAAAAATGCGTGCAGCTGTGGGCTGAAGGAGATTTTGGCCCTCAATTCGAGGGCCATAATTTATTTAAAAAATAAAAATAAATTATGGAAAATAAAGTATTTACATAATACTATACAATTGTTCAATTAATTTGAAATTTTAATTAAATTTATTATATAAATAAATTCACTAAAGTAGACTATTTTTACACACTGATTTTGGTGTTTTATTGGTTAATTGCTTATAAATTTGTTACTAAATGGTCTAATTGACCTCATACAGAGTTAGAATACATATATAAGTATTTTATAGACATTTTTATTATATTTTTCGAATTAATGTATGTGTTATTTACATTTAAATAGTAGTTTTAATTATTTTGCTTATAAATTAAGTTAAACTTAATATAATCAGGTATAAATATACTTAAATTAGCTTAAATTACTTAAAGTATATTAGTCTTAGTATACAGGTTCAATTAACTTAATTATAATTGTAAATTACTAATTTAACTAATTTAATTTAACAACTTAGCTATAAACTTAATAAATTCATTATTTATTATGTACAAAGGATTAAATTAAGGTAAAAGATTTTATTTACTTATAATCTACATATACATAGATATATATATACAGTTTTATAGTTTAATTTTCTTAATTATGCTATCTACTGATCTAGTTAGTCTAATAATACATATAAATTAGTTCAATTTATAGATAGTTATATAATTATTGTATTTACTGTCCAAACTAGATCAAAAACCTAATTTACAATATTCATTATATTTACATAGTTAGTTATACAGTATATATATATATACACTACCTATTTACATATATAGCCTAGTATATAGCTTATGTCTATATAAGTATACTTAATATACAAAGTAATATATATGTATATATATATATTTATTTTTGATCCTTTTGGGTGTTTCATTTTAATTTTTACTGTTACAGATCTGACAGAATTAGGAGCGAAGAAGGGAAGAGTTGACTGAGGAGAGAAAGAGGCTTGTTTAACTGTCTTTTAAAGTTTTAACCCTTTTTATCATGTTTATGATTGACTTCTTTCTATATAGCATGAAATTTAGGATGTGTTTACCCACCTTAATACAGTCCTCAGTTAGGTTTCCAATTTTAAATCATGTTTGGGTGGTTATTTTCAACTAAACTAGCTAACAACAATTGAGAAGGATAAGACATGCATGCACAGAAATTAGAGTTCAGTTATTTAAACCAAAAAGTTTGTATATACAGGAAATGAAATACAATCAAATGTCAGCTATGTTCAAAATAAAGTCTACAGGGTTTTACATTAGAACCTATCTGCTACAACTTAGAACAATTAGACAATAGCAGCAAGATGGACATTTCAGACCCTACAACAGCTCAGATCAAATTCCAAATGGTCTAACTGCTGCTGCAGTTAGTCCATTTGGGATGAAATGTGAGTTGGAGAGAAGAAAAATGTAGCTGCAAGATGCAGCACTTTGCTATGTCCACTGGGATTAGAATAAAAAATCCAAACTGAAAAAGAAAATCTCTCTCAATCCCCAATCTGATAAGGGTTTCATTTCTCACTAAAATAACTAAATACCGCAATTCAATGCAAAAACCCTTATAAAAAAACTTCACTTCAGATTAAATCCGCAAATATCACTGATTTAACTCTTCCTAATGCTATAGACAGCATGAAGAAAGAATTAATTCAGTCAATTAAAGCCCTTAGTTCGAATCCCAGTTTCTGAAACCTTAAGGAGTATTGAGAACTCCTTAGGTTAGGAAATCACCAAACAGCCATTCAAAACACACTCATGAATGCAAGATCAGACTTCAAATCACTACAGTGATTATCCTTAGATCTGACTTGCATTCAATGCATTCAAAAAATTATCAAATCAGATCTATGTATGGCTCTTCTGAGATGACTTCTGTCACCAGAAAACCTCTCAGATTCCTTTCCAACAATGAATTCAAATCAGACTTCATTCAATTTGTCAGATCAGATAGTAAAACCAAATTGAAGGAAAAATCCTTGAAATCCAAATTGAGGAGAAATCTGACAAACTGAAAATTTCAACTAAAATCAGGGGCTTTTGTGACCAAGAGTGAGGTGAATGGGAAGCCCCTTAAGTGCTTGTTGACGCCAATTTTAGATCTGAGGTTGAAAACCAATCAAATCTGAAATTAGGTCAGAGTGTATGGGTGGAAAGTGAGAAACAGGTTGTGGAAAATCAGAACTGGATATGAAAGTATGGAGAGGGGGGTAATTTGAAAACATGGTTATATGAAATCTTCCCCTCTGATCTGGAATGATCAGAGGAGGTGAGGGGGGGAATTTAAGCCTAATTCTACTACTACAGCTACTTTCTCCTACAGCGAAATTGAACATTAACAATTACATTAATTCTACTCTAAACTACTTAACTACAGCTAAAACTAATATGCAGAATTATAAACCTATTCTAACAGGAAGAATGGGACCTATGGGTCCTTAGCTGGTGGCTAAGGAGGAAGAAGGGAGGAAGATGACTCCAGCGAAGGGAAGAGTCTGCTAGTGAGGCTCCAGGGTCATCCTCAGGTGCTATAAAGTCCTTAGCGACGAGGAGGTCGAGAGAAGGTGATGATTTCACAGCCGATGGCTGTGAAATCAGAGGCTTGATGTGGAGGAGGAACTAGAGTGGACGAATGATCGCTAAGAGGTGTAGGAGGGAGCGATCCCTTGTGCGCGACACCACTGATGTGCTTAAGTAGCATACTTAGTGGCTGAGATCACCGCGTAGGTGCGGATAATCAAGAGGCAACCGGCGGCGAGGATGAGAGGAGCGGAGCGTGTGGCGAGTTATACTCAAAATCTGACCGTCAGATGAGATCTGGGGAGAGGGGTGATCGCACGCGCCGAATTGCGCGAAGCATCCATTCAAATCTAACTGCAGATCAGGATCATGAAGAGCGACGGACGGCTGAGATTGGCCGTGTTCTTCGCGCGCTACAGTGCGTGCGAAGAGTAGCAGGCCATTCTCTGAAATAACAGAAAATTACAGACAGACCCTTGTACGAAGGGGTAGAAGAATTGCGTGAAGGCCCATAAGTGAAAAGAACTACAATAGGAAGGACCCTGCAGCCTTTAAAAAGGGTCCCTACGGCCTACAAGTAGGTCCAAAGAGGAGTTTTTAAGGGCGAGAGTGTAATGCATGAAGGACCTAAGTGTAAACTACCTATTTCATAACCTAAATGATGTCCAATTGCCTTCAAATTTTTATATGTGCTTAATTGAACATTTAAGACATTGATTATACTTCTGATTTGGCCTTTCAAAACTTATTTATGTGTTCAATTGACGCATGGATCATCATTTGTACTTTGCTTTCAGAATATCTCATTTTGTGACCTAATTATGAAGTTTTAACGCAGAGTAAAGGTTTTAGGTCTTTTTCTTTAATTCCCATACTTAACCCTTTTTATCTGTTAATTTGATGTTGTTTTACTTAGTGTCTAGCTTAACTTCAGCTTTTTAGCCATGATGAGTAGCCACTCATCACCCGCATTGATGACCTCTTTGACCAATTGAGAGACACCATGGTGTTCTCCAAGACATACCTGAGGTTGGGTTACCATCAGTTGAGGATCAGGGAGACTGACGTCTCCAAGATAGCTTCTGTACACGGTATGGACACTACGAGTTCTTGGTCATGACGTTTGGGCATTGGTAGTGGTATTCATTGATGACGTGCTGGTTTACTCCTGGGATCAGTCATAGCATGGACAACATTTATACATGGTGCTGGACACTTTGAGATGGCATAGGCTGTATGCCAAGTACGACAAGTGTGAGTTCTGGTTAAGACATGTCACTTTCTTGGGCCATGTGGTCTCAGGAGACGGGATTGCTGTGGATCTGGACAAGGTTGAGGCTGTGCTTCGGTGGGAGAGGCCACATACGGTGATAGAGATATGCAGCTTCTTAGGGCTGCCAGGTTACTACAGATGGTTTATCAGAGGATTCTCTCAGATTGCACGTCCCATGACTCAGTTGACTAGGAAGGACATGCCCTTCACTTAGATAGACGAGTGTGAGTCATGCTTTCAGGAGCTGAAGAAGAGGCTGACTTCAGCTCCTGTACTCACCATCTCGGAGAACAGTGGCGGATTTGTGATTTACACTAATGCCTCATTGCAGGGGTTGGGTGGGTGTGCTCATGCAACAGGGCCACATTGTTGCTTACGCTTCGCAGCAACTAAAGCCCCATGAGCATAACTACCCCACTCATGACTTAGAGTTGGCTTCGGTTGTCTTCGCATTGAAGACATGGAGGCACTACCTGTACGGTGAGACCTTTGAGATTTTCACAGATCATAAGAGCCTTAAGTACCTGTTTGATTAGAAGGAGCTCAACATGAGGCAGAGGCGTTGGTTAGAGCTTCTGAAGGACTATGATTGTAGCATCTCCTATCACTCAGGGAAGGCCAATGTAGTGGCTGACGCCTTGAGCTGGAAGGCACTTGTCCACTTGGACAGCTTATAGGTATAGAGTTGGAGACTCATGGAGGAGGTGGGCAGTTGGCGACCCCAGGAGCCACAAGGGCATTGCGAGGTAGTGATTGTGACGAGGTAGGCACGACCAGAGCTTATAGGCCATATCATTATTGGACAGATGGATGACCCATATCTGCAGAGGCTGCGGAATAGGGTATTGATAGGGGACCTAGGAGATTTCATTTTTACTGACGAGATCCTGTGCATGAGGAGACGTTTGTGCGTTCCTAGAGACGAGGAGTTGCTGAGGGAGCTTCTAGTTGAGGCACATGGGTCCTGATTCACCATACATCCTGGGAACACCAAGTGTAACATGATCTGTGACGTGACTTTTGGTGGAGGGGGAGGAAGCGGGATGCTGGTGAGTTTGTGCAGCAGTGTTTGGTATGTCAGCAGATGAAGGCCGAGCACCAAAGGCCTGTAGGGCCGCTACAGCCACTTCCTGTGCCAGAGTGGAAATGGGAGAGTGTCACTATGGACCTGGTAGTGGGGTTACCATCACACAGCGGTGACACGATGCAGCTTGGGTGATAGTTAACAAATTGATGAAGACGTCATGGTTTCTAATAATTTGAGTCACCTTTGGGCCAACACAGTTAGCATAGCGCTACATCAGAGATGTGGTGTGCCTTCATGGAGTCCCTCGTGAGACACTCGTTTCACTTCCCAATTCTGGGTGGAGTTTCAGCAGGCCTTGGGGACTCATCTCAGGTTCAGCATTGCCTACCACCTCCGACCAACGGACAGTCGGAGCGCACCATTTAGACCCTTGAGGACCTACTACGCACTTGTGTACTAGACTAGAGAGGCTCCTGGGAGGAGCATTTGCCCCTAGCAGAGTTTGCATACAATAACAGTTACCAATCGAGCATTGGCATGGCACCTTATGAGCTTTGTACGGGAGGAAGTGTACGGCTCCTTTGAGTTGGGTCAAGGTGGGGACCAAGTGGGAGGTTGGTCCTAGGTTGATCCGTCAAAGCCAGGAGGTGATAGAGCAGATTCACTAAAGACTCCATACTGTCAGGAGTAGATAGAAGAGCTATGCTGATCGGAAGCGCTGAGAGGTGTAGTTTGAGGGTGGGGATCACGTCTTTCTTTGTGTTTTGCCCATGAAGGGCTTGCAGCGCTTAAGGGTGACAGGGAAGCTCACGTTGAGATTTGTGGGACCCTTTGAGGTCATGGAGTGGGTAGGACCCATTGCTTACCGGCTTGCCCTTCCTCCCCAGCTCTCTGGGGTGCATGACATGTTTCACGTGTCCAACCTCAAGAGATACATCGCCGATCCCAGCCATATTTTGAGCTACGAGAGCATCAAAGTGGGAGATGAATTGACCTACCCTAAGAAGCCAGTACAGACACTGGATAGAGCCATCAAAAACTTAAGGCAAAAAGAGGTGCCACTAGTGAAGGTCCTGTGGAGAAGCCAGCGGTACAAAGAGGCGACTTGGGAGCTCGAGGCGATGATGTGAGATTAGTACTCAGAGCTTTTTGAGGGTACGTCACTTCTGACCTACTTTGATCCTCCTTAAGTTTGTTATACGCATGTCTATTTCTTCCCGCATCTTAGTTTAGCTCAAGTTTCAGGGGAGAAACTTCCATTAAGCTTGTTATGTTGAAACGACCCTTTCCAAGGGCCGTTTGGATTTTTCCGAACTTTAGGGACGTTATCGCAATTTCTATGCACTAAAGGATCCTGTGCGGAGTATTTTAGTTTTTGAGGTGTTTTTATGAAATTAACCCCATAGCCCCCACCATACCCTATACAACCCATACACCTCACCCATACCCCCTTCCATGCCACCATACTTCCCCCCATCCCCACACACCCTTAAAAACCCCCCTCCAATTTGTTCCCCACCAGAGTAGTCAAGTGAGGGAGAAGGAGAGGGAGAGCGAGGAGTAAGAGGAGATCGGAGGAGAGGAGGGTGTGCAGGACGTAGAGGGAGGGTGGTAGAAGGTCTTGAGTGGCCATCGTAGGTAGTTGTTGCAGCTCTAGGCAAGAAAGGAGGGCTTGCGAGGAGGTTCTGCGTGCATTATTTCCATAGATTCAGATGTTTGCAACACTTGTCAGATGTCTGGAAGGGTCGCCGGAAGTCTGGGATGAACTTAGGATGTCTGGTAAGCACGCAGAGTGCCGAGGTGCCAAAGACGTTGGGAAGGCAAATTGGCGTGACGTTCAAGGCACTTTAGGATGTTTGGAAGCATCGTCAGACGTTCGACTGCTCTCCAAGATAATTGGGAGCAGTGCTAAATGTCTGGAGACACCCTTAGACGACTGTGAGGGGAAGAAAATGATGAGGACAGACACAGGAATGCAAGGTGAGATCTTGTGTTCATTTAAGACATCTGGGACTCTTCCTAAACGTCTGATTTTGGTTAGGGTGTGCGTGTTTGGGCTGATTCAGGGCCCAAACGAAGTTGGTTTTGCGCAAACAAAGTACTGTTGGTTTTCTTTCAGAATTTCCTATGTATTAGGGTCATATCCATACTGTTATGAGCTTGTTTGACATAATGGTCAACAATGTTAATGATTGGTGTGATCAACTGTTTGGAGTAGGTCTCCAGTCCATAGTGCACACGAGACTAGTGGATACATCAGGATCCACCGTTTGTGCCCCCATATCTCCCGTACACTTTGGTAGAGTGGTCCTCTCTACTCCTGTAGTTTAAATTATTAAAGTGCATGATAGATTAGAAATATTTGCTCGAAACCTAGGATATGAGATGAACCCTAAGATTTAGAATGCGATTGTTTATGTTCGATGTATGAAGAACTATCTACTCGAAACCTAGGATATGAGATGAACCCTAGGACTGAGAATGTGATAGTTTATGTTGGATGTATGAACCTCGCTTGCTATAAACTGAGAATACATGTTAAATTTCTTACTGTGAGAAATGGAATGTTAAAAATGATGATTGCTTATCCTGTTTATTCACGAGCTGCTTGTTATATGACTAAGAAACCAGAATGCGAGATAGATACATGCCATGTAATGAAATAAGCCGAGTACTATGCATGAACCCTACAGGGAACTAGGAATGGAATCATAGTATAGTAATATGGATATTCGATGGGACTCGTTGCCTATGGGCATGTTGGTTGGTTGTTCGGACTTGGATAGGTGATGTAAACACATTTACACTACTTAAGATGTCTATTTATGCATGTTCTTAAGCATAGGATTGCATTGCATGATATAAATATTGCATAACATGCATCATCTTGCATTTAGAGTAGTTTGAATAAAATGGACGTTAATTGTCTCCTTTTATGTGCTTGGACAGGGCAAACTTTTTATCAGGACCTCGGATCAAAGATCCAACCGTACAGATGTGATCAGGGCGACGATTGGAGTTCAACGACTCCAAGATCGCCCTAATCAGGCATATGTAGCATCAGATAGTGATCGGGGAACCCTAGAAGATCAAGGGCCAGGATGGTGTAAATTCGCACTTCAAATGACAAATCCGATTGAACGGATGAATTCGGATCGACAATCGCAGCCTAACGACGCAAAAATCGAGTCAATCTGACACCCGTGGCACCATCTACAACATCTAGAAGATGGACAGCCAAGATGGTGCCACGTGGCGCCATCTCGACCGCCCAAATGCCTACATTCAACCACTGAAGCCTCCATATCCGCCCCCTCTCCGCCGTTGGATCTTGATCCAACGACTGTGAACGGCTGCACCTCAAATTGCCTGCTCGACAATCCACGCTCCGCAGCGCAGTGGGCGAGGGCGTTATCGCGAGTAGCGGATGCGGGTTCTAGCGGCAGCGAGGAGGCGAAGGGCGTTGGTGAGCGGGTGCGGGCGTATGTCAGATCTTGATCAGACGACCGTCCGCGCTCAATAGCGATGATGCGCTATTGCACGCCCACGCCTTACGCGGCATCGCATGCGTTGGGGCGGGCGTGCAGCGAGCGGGGAAGGCGCAATCACAACTGTCCGATCTCGCGATCGGACGACTATGGATGGCTGAACGTGCGGCGGGCGTTGAGAGTGAGCAACTGAGGAGGCGCGCGTGGGGAGCGGCCACTACGCCCACGTTGGGGCTTTAGCGACTGTTTTATCCGTCACTAAAGATCGCTTATTTAATGTTTTAAAGATGTAATGACCAATTTGCCCCCACTCTTTGCAACTATAAAAGGAGACCCCTTCCACACGAAATTCTCATCCCTTCCTTCTCTTCTCTACCTCTCCAAAGCTCAAGAGAAGCTTGTCCCACACTCGGGATGCTTCTCGCGAGATAAAGTCCAAATTTTCGTCCCCCTTCAGAAGTGGATCCTGCAACGATGACGACGTGCTGCCCCGTTCCTATTCTTCTGCTTCGTCCTCCTTCGTCCTGCTTCATCCTCCTTCGTCCAGGCGTCGTCCCGTCTGGCTCATCCTCCAAGCGACCGTCGAGGAGGATATCTCTCTCCCTATTCTTTTTACTGCTTTCTAGAGTAGTTCTGCTCGTCCTCCAAGCGATCGTCGAGGAGGACATTTCCCCCTCCATTCTTTTAATGCTTTCTAGAGTAAATTTATTGCTTTCTAGTGTAATTGTTTTCTGCTTTCTAGTTGTAATAGTGAAACAAATAATCTCCTTAATGATGAATTTCCTGTTTATTCTACATCTCATTTTGATTTCTGTTTGTAATATTCTCTCTCTCTCTTACTCTCTCTCTCTTCTATTTATTGTAAATAATTAGATAGTTTTAAATTGAATTACTTCGTGACAAATAAAAACAAATGCGTAGTTTTTAAATCAAACGTCCGCCTCCCTGTGTTCGACTCGGAATTTTCATTTCGGTATAAATTTTATTTGTTGAACATGAGTTCTTCGCTTTCAAACTACAACGACAGGTTCTCCAAAACCTAACACGTTAGCGTAGCAATTCGTAAGTTCAACATTTTGGCGCCGTTGCCGGGGAGGCGACGATCTTTGATTTCTCTTCGCGTTTTGTAACTTACAAATCATTTACCTCACTTTTCTCCTTTCTTATTGTAATTGCAGGTACTCTTTCGAGACAGGCAAAAGCGGTAGATCGGAGAAAAGTGTTGTGGAAGGTTCTGAGTTATCCCCTACCTCCCACCCATTAGATTTCATTCGACAACATAATAATTCAAACATCAATCAACCTAGGTGTTCTTATAAACTCTAAGGTTAGATCGTTTGTTGTTTGACATCCATACTCACCCCAACCCCCACATTAAGAAAAAAAATTAAAAAAATCTCACAGAGGTACACAACCTCATCTGATTTTCAAACTAACCGGTAAACTGATCTTTGGAGCCGGTACACACATTCAAACACATAATTGAGTAGGAATCAGATTATGTAAATCACTTGTGTGCTTAATTAAGTGGTGCAATAGGCCAATTGTTTGAGTTGATTGGGCCGCACCACTTCAATTAAAATTAACTCATCAAGTAGCTGCCACTTAGGTTCAACTCTTAGGGATCTACCAGGCACTCCACATTCTTTTTAAGCTTTAAAGGAAAACATCTTCACCTATACTTGCAAAACCTGGTGTGCCAATGAAACTTGTTTGAAAACACCTAAAGTTGAATCCTAAAAGCTACTAAGCAAGATTTGAACTTTAAAATTCACCACATCAAAAATAATCTTGCTTGAAAATCACTAGTTGTGCACGCACACATAAATCAATCAATCATTAAGGGCACAACCCATTTAAAGGGCCCATCACATTCCAAAGCACATTCAAACCTAGCCCTAAATAAAACAGAGTAAACGTTGGCCTTAAGGATTAGACTCGCTCTTCAGAGCCCAGAACGAGATTATTTTTGATTAGTCTGTTTCTACTGTTCAATCTGATGTCTAGCTAGGGGAGCAGAATCAAACAATCACGGTTGGGGGGTACATTAGGAACCGGAGGTGCAAGCCGAAGGAAGAACCTTCTCCCCAGTCCCTCCTTCTAACTGGTTGGATTGAATAGATAGAAGTAGATCAAATCGTTTCTCTATCTCAAGACGGGTTTTGGGAGTCTGTAGGTTTGTAGGCTAACCTACTTAAGGACGGGTTTGATTGTTTGTATTGCAGAGTGACTTTCTTCCTCCCGTCTTTCATGAATCCTTCCACACATTACACGCATTCCCGCTCTTTTCCTCTTATTGTGAATTATCCTCAACATGACGATTATCCCGACTCGTATTGTAATCAACCATCAGTTAGTTGGGATAACTTGGATTGGGGATACAGTTCCAGACCTCCATGTTTAGGGTCTAACCCTGAACACTTTGATTGTGATTTCTATCCTTCTTAGAGCCACATCGATTATAGATCGTCAACCTTTCATGAACAACCTAATACGATCTACAATCAAGAAGGATACACTGATCCTTACCCATTCCCTGAATACATAGCCTTGAGGTCATCACCACCTTTTGAACAATCCAAAATGACATATTATCAGGAAGGGTATAACGAATCTCAATTCGTTAATTCCCCTACTTTGACCCCAAACCCGCCCAACCCTGAACCAACTCATTTGGTTCAGGGTAACCAGGTTCAAGATAAGGTTCTGGCTAACTTGAGGAATATCATTCAATCTTTAGAAGTTCAGCCAATACCTTGCATTGAGAGATTGGAGCCCTTGATCAAAATGATTGATGATTTGAACAAGTCGTTGTTGGATTGGCTCCAGGATGTTAAGGATAACAACCCGGATGAGTTTCTACTTGGGAAATTAGCGAAATTGAGGATGAGATTCGTGGTTGCTTTGATTCAATCGTGGGATGATTCCTAGGATGAACCTTCTTCAGGAAAGCCAATGATAGAACCCGCTCAAGCACTTGTTGGGGGGACACGTGTTACGAGGCTGACCAGATTGAATTAAAGCAACCAATTAAGGATGATCTGATTTCTTCACCTAAGATCCCTGAGCCGGGGTACGAGGAAACGTATGTCTCCTTGGAACAGAAAGTGACAAATGATTTTGGGACATACATTGATACGGATCCTGATTTCTTTGATGGTGAAGATTCAAGTTGCGAAGTCTCACGCAAGTTTTCTGAACACGATTTCTGATAGATCATTTGATAGCCCAATAATTGAGGAAACTGATCTTATTAGGGCACACATTGCGGATCCAGAATCGCATTTTCTGGAGGATTCAATTCAATACCCTGATTGTCAGTTACACCCCGTTGAGCTTATCGATGATTCTGTTTCTGAGATAATTAGACCCAAGTCAATTCTGATTCTGCCACATCATTTAGACTTGGAGATTTCAGATGGGGTGATTAACATGCAAGAGGTCTCGGAATTTAACATTCTGAATGAGGAGGATAGGAGCTTGGAAGTTCTGATTTGGGAAGTTTACTTTGGAGGAAATGGAAGATTGAGTCGAAGGGTTCCCTTTAAGCTGAAACCATCAAATCAGAACCCTTACGACATTTGTTTTGAGGATGTCAAACCCAAGCACACATTCAACGACTATCCTTTTGAGCTTAAATTCTCTGTAACTCGACTTTTTGGTCTTGGGTTGCATCCTCATAAATCGCAGGCTCAACCCCGCTTGCATTCTGATTTTAGGTTTTGGGTAATTTTTATCCAGAACCTAAGATATTCTCGATTATGGGGTATGGGTCTGCACCACAATCTGGTCCACATCTGTGGACCTCTGCTGAAAGGTTAGAGGATTCTTCTGTTTATTCTGATTCTGACCTGCACCTGTGAATTCTTCATCTCTCTTCTTTGTATAGTGTGCCTAGTTGAAGGCACTAAACTCAGTACATATACAATTCCTTTTAGTTTTCATCTTGGAGCGGACCTTTCACGCAATTCAGGTGCTTTCTACGCTTTTCCACTCTGTTTTATGTCTTTTTAATATAATGAGGACATTGCATTAGATAGGCATAGGGGGGTGGATATTCATCTCTGAATTCATTAGTCAGCTCTGTAGATTTGTTTTATTTTCTTTTATTAAAAAAAAAGAATTCAGAATTAGGAAAGAGAACTTGGGTTTAAGAAAATTTTCAATCTTAGAAAATACTACATTATGATTTGAACACAAAGACCCTTCAGGTCTTTGGACTTAATCAGCCTGTGTATCCACTAAAATGTGGATTTGTTTTTCAAGTTCTCGCCAACCTGAATTTTATTTTAATTGGAGTAAATAAGTTTGGGTGATAAGTACACGACTTATCAACCCGCCCTCTGATTTGAGAGAATTTTGAGTTTCTAGCATCTACACACTATCTTGTCACTGACTCATTGTTCGACGATTTTAACGGAAATTGGGTAGCTAATGAACCTTCTAGGGTGATATGGCTGGCAAGTTATCATGGGTAACAACTCATAGTTAGGTTATCCAAAGCCCAGTCACTGGACTTTTCTCTTTTATTTTTCTACCCTTAGGTAAATCTTAGACCAGGGAAGCCACCTACTTAAAAAAAAAAAATCAAAAAGAAAAGGAGAAAAGAAAAAAAAAGAAATAAACCACACTTCCCGCACAAGTATGGCTGGCAAGTTGTCGGTGGTAACAGCTCATTGACCAGTTGTCCAGAACCCAGCTCAATAAATGCACTAAAAATTCTCAAAACACTTAGGAAGAAGCGGAGAAGTAGAATAAATCGGGGAGATATACACTGGATTCACCCTTGTGTTGATCCCGTAAAAAAATAAAAGTAGGGAGAAAGCTATCGGTTGTAAAGATACACCTTTAGGTAGAATTTTTTTTTTGAGGACACCTAGAGGCATAGAAATCCGAAGTCTATTTTAATTGCCGGTCAATGAGTCTATCACATTCACAATAAGATGCTTAAAACTTAGGGTTCTCATCAAATCTTGGGTGAGTTGAATGGCCGTAGAAAGCCACTCTTAAACCCTAAAATTTGAAAATCCAAAAAAATTAGAAAAGAGGAAAAAGAGAAAAAGAAAATTTTCTTTGAATAAGGCGAGGGCTTGAGGCGGTCTGCATTTTGGCTGATACTTGGGCACTGTTGTGTCTTTGAAAGTTCAGATCCTAAGTAGATAATTTCTTAATGATTGAAAATAACTCATGCCCAAATAATCCAACCTAATTCTTTTATAAATAGCATATAGTTTTTGCTAAGGACTAACAAAAGATAGGCATGGGGGTATGATGTAAACACATTTACATTACTTAAGATGTCTATTTATGCATGTTCTTAAGCATAGGATTGCATTGCATGATATAAATATTGCATAACATGCATCATCTTGCATTTAGAGTAGTTTGAATAAAATGGAGGTTAATTGTCTCCTTTTATGTGCTTGGACAGGGCAAATGTTTATCAGGGCATTGGATCGAAGATCCAACCATACAGATGTGATCAGGGCGACGATTGGAGTTCAACGACTCCAAGATCGCCCTAATCAGGCATCTGTAGCATCAGATAGTGACCGGGGAACCTTAGAAGATCAAGGGCCAGGATGGTGTAAATCCGTACTTCAAATGACAAATCTGACAGCATGGATGAATTCGGATCGACGATTGCATGCTAACGACTCAAAAATCGAGTCAATCCGACACCCGTGGCACCATCTACAACATCTAGAAGATGGACGGCCAAGATGGTGCCACGTGGTGCCATCTCGGCCACCCAAACGCCTGCATGCAACCACTGAAGCCTCCGCATCCGCCCCCTCTCCGCCGTTGGATCTCGATCCAACGGCTGTGAACGGCTGCACCTCAAATCGCCCGCTCGACAATCCGCGCTCTGCAGCGTAGTGGGCGAGGGCGTTATCACGAGCCGCGGCGAGGAGGCGAAGGGTGCGGGCGAGCGGGCGCGGGTGTGCGTTGGATCTTGATAGGACGGCTGTCCGTGCTCAATAGCGATGACGCACTATTGGACGCCCGCGCCTCACACGGCATTGCACGCATTGGGGCGGGCGCGTAGTGAGCAGGGAAGGTGCAATCACAGTCGTCCGATCTCGCAATCGGACGGCTGTGGCTGGCTGAACGTGCAGTGGGCGTTGAGAGTGAGTAGCCGAGGAGGTGCGCGTGGGGAGCGGCCACTACACCCACATTGGGGCTTTAGCGACGGTTTTATCCGTCACTAAAGACCCCTTATTTAATGTTTTAAAGATGTAATGACCAATTTGCCCCCACTCCTTGCAACTATAAAAGGAGACCCCCTCCACACGAAATTCTCATCCCTTCCTTCTCTTCTCTACCTCTCCAAAGCTCAAGATAAGCTTGTCCCACACCCGGGATGCTTCTCGTGAGATAAAGTCCAAATTTTCGTCCCCCTTCGGAAGTAGATCCCGTGATGACGACGATGTGTTGCCCCGTTCCTGTTCTTCTGCTTCGTCCTCCTTCGTCCAGGCGTCGTCCCGTCCGGCTCATCCTCCAAGCGACTGTCGAGGAGGATATCTCTCTCCCTATTCTTTTTACTGCTTTCTAGAGTAGTTCTGCTCGTCCTCCAAGTGATCGTCGAGGAGGACATTTCCCCCTCCATTCTTTTAATGCTTTCTAGAGTAAATTTATTGCTTTCTAGTGTAATTGTTTTCTGCTTTCTAGTTGTAATAGTGAAACAAACAATCTCCTTAATGATGAATTCCCTGTTTATTCTACATCTCGTTTTGATTTCTGTTTGTAATATTCTCTCTCTCTCTTACTCTCTCTCTTTTATTTATTATAAATAATTAGATAGTTTTAAATTGAATTACTTCATGACAAATAAAAATAAACGCGTAGTTTTTAAATCAAACGTCCGCCTCCCTGTGTTCGACCTGGAATTTTCATTTCGGTATAAATTTTATTTTTTGTACACGAGTTCTTTGTTTTCAAACTACAACGACAGGTTTTCCAAAACCTAACACGTTAGTGTAGCAGTTCGTAAGTTCAACAATAGGGAAGTGAACTGGCCCTCGTGTAAGTGGTACCGAGGAGAGCTACTGTCCCTTTAGTGTAGGGGGAGCTAGCCGCCCCTTGGGTTGGGACTTGGGGTTAGGATTGGCCACCCTACATCGACTCCTATTAGGCCCACTGGGCAAACCGGGGTAGTCGGGCGAGGGTATGCTGACTGTTGAGGGGTGAGGCCCTTGTTCTGTTTTGTGTTGTACGTTTGGGCGTACCTGCTAGTGGAAAGGACTGATCGCGTGCCAGTGCGAGGTACTTACCCGTACGTTTATCACGTGTGCCGTAGTCACCGCTACGTCACAACCATGACCCCGGGGTGGTAGACCGGGTGTAGGACTACCACGGGGTACTCTCTCGGCCAGGAGAGTGCCATGTGTGCATCTTGCATCGCGGGAAAACTGCATCAAGATCATTCCCTTAGAGAACATGTGGATTAAATGATAATGTGGACCTTTACTAGAATACACGAATAATTAAATACATAATATGCAGGAAACTAGATGACAATGAGTAACTGTAAGATGCATGAATGGTTTATTGCTTTCTTTCTATGCATTAAATGTCTTGTGCGTCACTCTACTCAGCATTAGCTGACAAAACATATATGTATATCTATTCAGGTCAGGGAGTTGAGCAGCCAGCACCACCGGCTGCAGAGGGTGCTGGGCCCAACCGAGCCCAGCAGTAGTCCAGTCCTTTTTTTTCAGTTGTTGTTTCAGAGGCCTTGTTTACTGTAGTGAGTACTTTTAGTATGCTAGAACCTTTTGGTGTTTATGTCCTTTTTACTTATGTTGTGATGGCTAGTTAGCAAACTTATTTTCCACCTGTGGAGTATGGTTCTTTTTTAACTCTGTTCTACTTTCCATTGCTTCCTTTTCTTTTTTATTTGCTTAGTTACATTGCATGTGTGGTTGTGGAAATGTTTATCCTTGCATTTAGTTCGTTTCTTGTTGGACGACTGTCTCTTGGGGTTAGTCGAGGCATGCCGTTCCCGTGTTCCATGAGGGACCAGGTTCAGTTCGTAACAATGGTGTATTCCACAACTTAATCAGGGAAAAACCAAGAAAAAGGCTTGAGGAAGTGGAGATCCCTACCTCAAATTGGGTGTGCTCCCCCTTCCTACTTTTTCTCTTCACCTTGCAACTAGTGGAGCAGCAACAACAACCCAAAATGCAGCAGTAGCAGCACACAAAATGCAGTAGCAACTACAACCCAAAACACCATAGCAGCAGCAACCTAGAACACAACAATAGCGACACAAAATGTAGTAGTAGCTGCTATGACAATGGAGAGTAGGAAGGGGAGCTGGTAGGAGGAGGAGGAGGAGAGTGGGTGGTGGGAGGAGGAGGTGCTCTCCTTCTTACTCTTGTTAGATGTAGAGGGATGGAGAGACAAATGGCTTCCCAAGGAAGCCAACCCACAATTTAAATGGAGTGGAAAATTTAGAAGAGGGCCCCTTCAATTTCTTACTTGGCCTCCAAGAAGGGCCACCAACCATGAATTCTGTAGCAATTAGTCCCTTACTTTTTATTATACAAACATTTGTTAATGATTAAAGGAACCTCTTATCTTTTAAGATTTTCATCGCCATATTAAGGTTCCTGACACCCTTAATCAAGCAGTAAGTAACCATTTAAGACCTTTATTACGTCATTAAGTATATTAAAAAATTCAACCCCTTACATCAAGAGCACAAACTTGACTACAAGGTTTTAAATGTCGATTTCAACACTAATTAGATGATTTTGGAAATATTGATTTTGGAGACATGTTGGAGACATGTTTAGGAAATGGAAATATTTTGATAATAAATTTCGATGACTTCGACACCCTTAAAAACATGCATTTCGAAAGCATACTAGAGGCATTGTTGATCGCAAAATAGTCATAGTTTAGGAAAACAACGTGCTGTAGTATGGCGATGAAAATCGAATCGACATTTAAATTTATAGGTGCTCGAAAAATTGTGAGTTCCGAGGTTATTCACAGGGAGTAAATATGAAATTCAATCACTAATAAAAATGATAAACAATGAGCACAATAATCAATCCATAATAATGATATGAAATGAATAAATGATCCACTAAAAATATATTCAAATAGAATCCAAAGTGTATCTCAATAGTTAATGACAAAAATATAATGAAGAGCCCAAAAAGTGGTGGTTGAAACCACCATTAAGACCCACAATTATTCATCTCAATTCCCAATTCAATCTCAATTTCTCAATGTAGCCTCAAACCAATATCTGAGTCAATTCCTTCACAAATCAGAAGTTGGGATCAAGGTTCAGATGACTTAACTATCAAGCCCCAGAGCCTCGAAATTTTACTAAGTGTGGGCATAATTCCCAACAATCTACAGTGCAAAACCCACCACTCCCTCAGAAAAGACCCTTCTCTCTCTCTTTCTATTCGGGTCGGGTAAATGGATCAAGGACTAAGCTTGTCAACGTGTATGGCGGTCAAGGAGTGGGTGAGGTGAGTGAGAGGGAACCCAACCCCCTGTGATCATGGGCACCAAGGCATCACACGAAAAACCTTAAATATCAAAATCTAATTGAAATATAACGATGTGGGACTATCTTGGGTCCTATTCTTCGCGTGTGCAGCAGGTGGAAGCTTTGTTTGAATAGAAGTTACTGTAACCTGATGGTTCTTCAATTTAAAGTCCAAGAGGGCTTCGCAGTGCTCACCAGCAGCTATTGGAGGTGGTACACTTGCCTTTGATCGCTGGCTGAAGGTGAACGGTGGTGGAGGAGATGACCGACGTTGGCGTGAGCTCCTGCAAGAAAATACGAGCCTAGGGATCCAATTAAACACTTGAAAAGCTTCGTCGATGTGAGGAGAAGCTAATGGTGGTGGTGATTTGGTGTGAGTGTGCGTGAGGTGGCCTGACAGTGATGGTAGAGGTGGCGGTGAGATGGGTTGCCTGGTCGAGCTCCCTGTAGACCAAAGCTCTCAATAAGTTGAGGGCTTTTGGTAGCGAAGGTGCGATGAAGGTTTTGGTGAAGGTGGCATGTGGTTTGTGTGTGTGGATCGCCAATGCGAGCTCGCTGGAGCTCATGCCGGACTTAAGGAAGATGAAGTGGGAGCGTGTGATAGAGCGGTCAAAACTAAATCCTAAATACCTAATCCTAGTCTAGTGGACAAGGGGGAGAAAGGGGCCTAGTGTATTGGATGAAAGGGGATGGAGCTCACGCCAGTGTGCCTTTCCGGACGTGAGGGAGATGAACTCCTCCAGTGGGGTAGAGCGGTAAGGATGACGGTGGAAGAAGCCCTTGCTTTGATGGGCGAGGAGTGGACGAACTTGAGGGATGTAGAGGACCGGCCAATTTGTCGATTGGCCGACCTGAGGAGGAAGTCAGGGAGGCTCGTCGAAGTTGAGGAGGAAGAGGGTTTTTAGGCCTAAACTAGGCTAAAATGGACCGTGGAGCCTCGTAGAGCTTATAGAGATCTTGATTTGGCCTTGAAACTTGTGAATTTCACACATTTACTTCATAGATTTGGCAAGTATAATCCCACCAATTTTGTGATCTCGTTGGAGCTTCTTGCTCCAAATCAGGACCTGAGATTGTGTTCAAATGATTCTTCATGGTCTGAACTCTAATCCCACCAAATTTGGTGGGATTTGGTGATGATTTGTTGTTGATTTGAGTAGGTCAAAGTTTGTCTTTGTGTGGGTTGACTCTGCGTTTAGGAATCAAGCGGTAGGGACCTCTTCATGAAGAAGATGACAAAGCTAGGGGGTTTTTGTAATCAACTTGAAACCTAGGGTTCTGGATGTGAGAAATAAAGTTTTTAGGGGCTAAAATGCAAACTAGGTCAAGATGGACTTTGATTGGGCCCAAGTTTTGATGTTAGCCTAATTTAAATCCAAGGAATCTAATGATGAACTTAGATTTGAGTTTTGACAGCATTTGGCTGGGTAACTTGCACAGGAGCCCAACTTAGGGTAAATTCCCATCTGAATCTCTGTTCTTTATCAAAATAGATTTAGATGGTCAAAGTGAATGTACCAAACTTCTTAGAATATTTTAAATAATTTTTAAGAGGTTTATATTGATTTTATCTCGAACAGAACCCTTTCAATTTAAGTGCGGCTAATAATTAGGGTTTTTAGTCTTGTTTTGGTCCTCGAAATGTGTGAAACCCTGATCCAGTCAGTGTGAGCTCATTTCTTGATCTTTTAAGTTCATTTGACCTTTAATTAACCCTTTAGTCGTGGTTAGTCTGCATTTGTTATTGGATGTTAAAATGGGAGAATTAACCCTATTTTCTTGTCTTCTCAAATCAGATTAGTGTGAAATTATGATCCTCAGATGATCATTTAGGAGCATTTAACACTTGATTCCGACTAAATTAAGTTATTTATGATGAATGATGGCATTACCATCATATCCCCATGCCTAACTTTTGCTAGTTTCTAACAAAATCCTATGGAAAGAATTAGATCTCTAGACCACATTTTTAATGTTTAGATGCCTGTTTGTGCCACTCTATAGATATTAGATTAGAATACCAACAATAGGCCTAGAGGTACTCAAGTACCAGCCAAGATCCAGATCTAACCAGCCTCAGCCTTGGGTCTGCCATGAAGGTTTCTAAGGCCTGCAAAAACTGCCTAGAGGTTCATTGACCTCAAGGGTTAAAGCACTCGTGTATATACGTAGAAAGTCCAAGTTCAGTTTCCCAGTGCATTTTTGATAAGAGAGATAGAGAGGGATATTTATTTTGAGAGTTTTCTTTATTTTCTTTTTATATTCCCCTAAATCCGACATCAGATTGGCTCTAAACACGGTCTGTATTGGATTTTTTGTTCCCACCATCAATCCTTGAAGGGTCTCTGGCTTTCGATGCTTCGAGATAGCACCGCCCATGGCAACCCTTAGAACCTTGGCTTTTGACACTTTGGGATAGTGCCGCCCATGGCATTTTGTAGCTAAATTAAGGCTCTGGCAATCGACATTTTGGGATAATCCTACTCATGGCACTTGAACTGGCATGAGGTACTTACATGCCCCCGATAGGATATTAGATATCCTAGGAGACAAGCACTGAGTAGAAGATATGTTATTATGCATCTTTGATGGGAGTATTTTTCATTCCACCACTCCACGCTGGGAACTCGTCCAATCAACTTGTGTCTTCGAGCCGCTCTTAAGCTAGACCTTCGGGAAAACATTTTTAGAACAAAATACTTTTGGCATTATTCTTCATTAAGTGCACTGAACCAGACCAGTGTGTGATTTTTGGGTGCCTAGGTTATCAAGTCCCGTAAACCAAAGGGTAGGCAACGGGGTCAAATAATCCCTAAGCCTTAGACTTAATACATCAGCCTCACACTTTCCTCAACCTCTTAAGGATTAATCCAGATCTTAACAAATGCATGAATGTTTAAGCCCTAGAATAGGCCCACGAGGCCTAAGGTTGGTATCCTTTACTTATCTCCTTGTCTCTAGCACTTCAGTACTTAATCCTTATTTTGATTTAGTTTAGAACTTAAGTAGGTTCCTTAATCAATTTCTAGGACTATCATTTTTTTTTCGATTTTGCTTCTTTGACATTTTGTATTTCCTCCTCTTTTCCCTCAAGAGAGATTTTCATTTAGCTTGCAAAAATTTTCCTCCACTTTTTCCATTTATATATATATATTTGTGAGAACCCCTCAAAGAATTGAATTTTCCATTTGTTTTGCACTTTAATACCCCCCCATGCTAAAGTTTTACAATGTCCTCATTGTAAATAAGGTAGGTATGATTCAGCTTAGTTCAAAGGTTAGAATAGGGCAAAGGGTGGGTGAACAAGTCAGGATGATTGTTGTGAACGATTTCAAGCTCTAATATGAGTATCAAAGGTGGAGTCTGTAAATCCCTACGAGAGGGGGTGAGATATGCATGATGCGAAAAATAAACGAAAATAAATAAACAATCTCACACAAAAAGACAATCACACAAATGCATAAAGGATTTTTATGTGGAAACCCAAATCGGGTAAAAACTACCACCTAAGTCTCTCGACTTAGTCGATCAAATCCACTAACCCAGTCACTTAAACAAGGGTGACTAACCTCTTATAACCATGCTACTATGTACAAGGGTAGTGTTCCTCAAACCCCTCCTCTTCACGAGGAGTATTTTGTCTCGTGAGGTGGATGGGAACTCACAAAGCAAATACCCAACCAAAGACAGTAAAATTACAACAATCCTATAGAGCCACAAAGATTATAATCTAGCTACTATAGAGTTAGGAAACTTCTCTTTTGTGGAAGTGCGTCGGCTTGATGTGAATGCGTGAACTACGCAACGGCATGACGATGCTCTCGTAACGACGGTGGGAGAGCGGGTATAGAGTTGGGATGGTTGATAAATGCCAGTTTATCATCATTCTTTTGCATTAAAACAATCCTAACTCTTAGGGTTTTGCTTCGCAAACGGGTTTTTGGGTTGCATTTAGTCATAAATTAGGTTAGGCATGCATTGCATTTTTTCTTGTCTTTTTAATGTGTTTTTGTGAGTGTTAAGGATGAACAAATTAACAGACCCCTAGAACCCTAGCACTCAGGAAGGCAACAGGTGAAGGAGAAGCTCAAACTAGCTGGAACTTAGCTTGATCCAGCTCACCATGGTTGGAATCCAACTCACTTGGACTAGGGTTAGCTCATCCTAGCTCCATTCAGCTCATCTCAGCTGAATGGCAGCTCAAGAGAGCTCATCTCAGCTCACCCTAGCTCAGGTCAGCTCAGATCCAGCTCAACTTAGCTGAATTTAGCTCATCTCAGCTCCCATTAGTCCACAGGGAGCTCTAGCTAGCTCAGCTAAGTTGATTAGAGTTTACCCCAGCTCAGGTCCAACTAAATCTAGCTCCACTCAACTCCAGCCAGTTGAAGATGACTTCATTCCAGCTTAGTAAACTCAAGTCCAGCTCCCGGGGACTTAGCTTAGCTCAACTTAATTGAGCTAAGCTACCTTAGCTCCATCAGCCAGCTTTATCCTCCCTGGGAGCACCAGACCCAGCACACCTCAGCTCATTATGGTAGAAGCCAGCTCACTTTAGCTTGGCTTAGCAGCTAGCAAAGAACTAGCAAGCTAAGCCAGCTAGACTAGCTCCATGCCACCCTCTTCAGCAGCTGCCAACTCCAGTTCAGGCTCCAGACTTCTCCTCATCAGCTCCTCTCTTCAAACCCTAGCTCCAATACCTCCTCCTCTACTCTACTAGTAGCTAAGCTAGCTTAGCTTAGCTATGCTCCTGCTCCCTTGGCTTTTACCACCTAAAAACCCTACTTAACAACTCCACCAACTAGCTCCACCTAAGCTCCACATAAGCTAACCCTACTTCCACCTCACCTTGGTGCCAACCTAGCTTACCCACTACCTCCAAAAGAAACTACGAAGTGGCAACAAAACCTCTCATAACCATGCAACAATTGGCGCCACTTTTTCCCTCCAAAACCCCCTTCATCTCCACCACATATCTTCCCTTAAACCCATCTCCACCATCCACCTAATCCCCCCTTCTAGAAGCCCTCATGGTGGCACCAAAACCAAGGCATCCCTTCATGGTTGGCACCACCTTTAGGTGTCTCTTCACCACCATAACCACCACCTTCACACCCCCCTACTTGGAGCCAACTATTCTCCACCATAAGATCACCTAACCACCCCCATCTTCCCATCTTAGCCATCCATCTCAAGAGTCACCTCAACCCTCTCATCCTACCCTATAAAAAGACCAACACCCACCAGCTTACAACCCATCCTTGTCTAGCAAAATACCTCTTATATTCTACCTATAGCTTACGCCCAAGAGAGAAGAAGAAGAAGAAGATTAAGGGGACACTCTACCCTCTTGGTGCCTTTCCCTCTTCCCTTCTCTCTTGTGCCCACTCTAGACAAAGGAGAAGCCAAGCAAGGAAGACCTTTGGAGGAGGTCTTGAAGGTGGTCCATGCCACCTTGGAGGAGAGCTTAGAGGTGGTCCATGCCACCTTGGAGGAAAGCCTTGGCACACCCCCTACTTCAGGGTTGCTAAGGAAACTACACCTTGAAGAATTTTGCAAGGAGGAGGAGCTCTTTTTGATCGTGGGAGCAACCGCAATTGATGCAAGAGCCTTGCCATCTTCACCATCATTTTAGAGGATTTTTGTGTTTTCATTACATGCATCTTTAATTCTAGTAGTTTAAGCATTCTTCTACTAGATTTTTGTAAAACAATTCCTCAATTTTATACAAGTTGCCTTCATTAGATTATTTTTGTCTTGATTGCAATTTAAATTTCCCTTTTATGCACTTACTTCCCTCCCTCTCTAATTACCCTAGGCCTTCATGTGCCTAGGGTGAGCTTAGAAGGAAGGTAGCTCTTGTCACCAAGGGTTACTTTTAGGAGTAGTTATCATTAATTCGAAATCCTTGTTATTTCAATTACAAAAAAAAGGTATATTGAAAAAATCAAAAAGAAAGTTGAGATTTATTTTCTAAGCAAGAGATTTGATTTGCAAGCATATTGCCTCCATGGATGACCCTAGATACTCTCCTATCTAGGTTATAAATTTTAAAAGCGTATACGATTTCGCATGTTACAACGACTTAAAAACTCACCTTTATAAATCACGCCAAATTTCACATAGGGATTCCAAATCAAGTTAGGAACGTTTGTTCCAAATTTTAGACTAATTGGATTTGTATATAATTTTTAAAAATTCATGGACTACCGAGGGGTCACACCCTCTAATCTTCCTATTTTTCTACCGTATGTGAATTTTTAGAATTTTTGTACTCATTCAATTTTTGTAAAATTTATCTTTCTAGAATCCTTGTAAAATTCTACTTCTCACATAAAATCACCAAAATTTTCTGAGATTAGTGGTGGTACAGAAAGTCCAAAATACCCACATGTATCATTTCTAGACTTTGACACTAACACAAATAAAAATTCAAAACAAATATCAAACAAACTCCTAAAATCTTAAAAAAATATTTTCTGGAATCCTTGTTTGATTTTATATAAAGTGGTGGTTGTGTTTGCATTGTTTGGATCAATACTTAATCAGGAAGCCTAAAAAAGATTCATTGGTAGTTAAATTTCTGTATTAGGGTTCAAATCCAATTCGGGTTTCTTTCTTCCTTTTTAGTCCCACAACATAAAGGAAACACATCATCACTAATACAACTTGTTTTCCTTTGATTGTGGAAGATTCAAACTTGTTTGAACATTTAAAAAGAGAAACCCTAAAACACATTAAATTAAATTGAATCCTAAAAGATAGAAATACAAAAATTATGTGACAACTTGTTTGAAATTGGAACCACTTTCCAATTCCAGTGCACACACAAAGAAATTGAAATAACAGGGGAACAACCCAATCAACGCCCTCCACATTCCGTGTGCACACTAGTATCCTAGACCTAATTAAAATTTGTAGCAATTTGACCCCTAAGATTTTCATCAACTTAGGCTTACTATGTAGGTCTTAAGTTTTCTATAGTTAATACCAATTTTGTCATCTATATCCGGTGTTCAGGCTAAGGGGACATGTCAAATGACTAGGTGAGGGTTTGTACAAACACCTGGGGATTTTCCTGGGAAACGCTTGGGCCCAAACCTCCCCTTAAGCAACTTGGCTAGATTTGTTGACAGAACGGGTATTCATTGTTGATTACTTATTTCCTAAGTAGACCAAGTCTTAGGTTAATTTTTTTAGGGAGTTACACTTAAGTTAGGTCTAGAATTTGTTGCCTAAATTGCACACTTTCTCTCATCTCTTTCTCTTCTCCTCCCCTCCAATTCTTCCAAAACAGTGCATGCACGGGCGAAGGTCCCAAAAATCACATCTTGAGGGACCATCTGATTTTGCCCCCCAAACCAGAAAATCTTTGTTTTCTTCTCCTTCCTCTTCTAAAAAAATGGAAAACCCAGGAACCCGACAAAAAATTTCTGCTTCCACTTCTAACCTGTCAGCCGACCCACAAGCTGACTTCCCCCTCCCTTACCTCCCTCACCTCCCTCATTTGGAGCAACCAGAAATTCTTGCAAGGCCAGGTGGCCCTCCAATCCTAACTCAAAATACAAACCCCTTTGCCTTGATGGCTGACCATTTGGTTTGGCTGCAACAAAATCAAGAAGATTTGGCTAGGACTGTAATGAACCTAGCTAACCAAGGGCAAAACCCACCACCCCGCCAACAGCCTGTCGTTCCTCTTAAGGATTTCTATGATCCTTCCAATTATGAGGAAAGACCCGGGGTGGTCATACCACAAGGGGATTTTGAGATCAAACCAGCCATTCTAAATCTTATCAAGCATTTTCATGGTCTTCCAAGAGAGGACCTTTTTTGTCATCTCGAGGAATTAACTGTCCTCGCTCAAACCACTCATTCCCGCAATGTGCAGGAAGACATGTGGTTAATGAGACCTTTTCCCCTCTCTCTTAAAGATAAAGCTTCACATTGGTTTAGAACGGTTGGGTGCCCGATTACCACCTGGCCCAATTAAAGAGCGCTTTTCTAAAGAAATTTTTTCCGATCGGTCGAACTAACGCTTTAAGAAGATCCATAATGACCTTTCAACAAAAAAATGGTGAAGCCCTCCATGAAGCCTGGGAAAGATTCTTAGAACTTTTAAGAAGTTATCCCCACCATGAAATTCCGCAATGGCAGTTAGTGCAGATCTTCTATCATGGATTAGAAGATCAATTGAAGCGATTTGTGGATGTCTCGTGTGGGGGAAATTTTCTTAATAAAGATGATGAAAGTGCCTATCTCCTCTTTGAAGAAATGAGTGAAAACTCATATAATATGACTTCAATGGACACTTTTGGTAGAACACAAAACCCCAGACACGGAGTCAAGGAAATTGACTCCAAATCCACCTCTGTTCCAGTCACTCAGGATGATCTATATATGTTAGCTCAACGACTGGACCAGATGCAAATTCACCATAAAAAAATGGAAGAAAAGCTCACAAACAAACAAGCTCCACACTTTAACTCTCCACACACTAACACTCCACAACTTCTCCAAAGAGAAAATCTGCATAATATTGATGCCACACCTACTGGTCAGCAGGTTCCAGTTGATTTCAGACAAGAATTGACTGGGAATTTTGATCAAAATATTTTTTATCCCACCACGAAAAATATTTATGCTCTCCAAGAGCAATTTAGAAATCCCTCCAACACTTACAATCAAAACTGAAGGACCAACCCGAATCACTCCTAAAAAAACTCGAACTCGATTCCTTTTCCCAAACAAAATCATTTTGGGAATTATGGGCAACTTGTATATCAACCTGGACCATCCTAGGAAGATATTAATACTCAAGTCATGAAAACTCTGCAAGGTATGCAGAATCAAATGACAGAAGTAACCCACATGATTACCAACTTGCAACACCAAGTTAAGGTTACTCCTGTTCATCGACCTATTGGGAATTTACCTTCCCAACCCATGCCCAACCCGAAAAATCAAAGGAATCAGTTCCAAGGTGGATATCCAAGTCAACCCATTCAACCAGCACCTCAGCATACCCCGGGTTTCAATAACAGTTAGGCTTCCCATCCTTATCCTAGACACAACCAGACTGCCAATGCTGTTACTTTGAGGAATTGGAAAACCACTCAAGACCCCCTGCCTGTTAAAGAAACTCATTTCAATGAAAAACATATCAACTCTTCCCCATCTTCCTCTAACATTGTTCAGGAACCTAATAATGCAAAACAGGAAAACCTTGCACCATTTCCACAAGCCCTCCATTCTTCACAAAATAAGAAAAAGAAGAAACCTGAGCTCACTGATAAGGAATTAATGGATTTATTTGGGCAAGTTGAAATTAACATCCCTCTCTTAGATGCCATGAAATATATCCCTACCTATGCAAAATTTCTAAAAGATTTGTGTACCCCAAAAAGGCAGCCTAGAAATTTAGGAAAGGTGATCCTTCCTGAGACAGTCAGCTTAGTTGTGCAGAGTCGATTGCCTCTTAAGAGAAAAGATTCAGGCGCCCCCTTGATTCAAGTTATCATTAATTATACTTATTTTGATCGTGCCTTGCTGGATCTCGATACCTCAATTAATCTTATCCCCACAATTGTTTTTGAGGAATTTAAGATCGGTGAATTAAAACCTGTTGAGGTTACTCTTCAATTAGCTGACCGATCTACAATTAAACCAAGGGAAATTGTTGAGGATGTCCTTGTCCGGGTCAAAAATTGTCTATTTGCAGTAGACTTTTTAGTTTTGGACATAGAGGTATCGGAAGCATTGAAGTTTGCCCCTATAATTCTTGGAAGACCATTCTTAGCCACTGCCCGTGCAAATATTGATTATGATTCTGGTAAAATGAAGATCATGTGTGGCGACGAATCTGTAACCCTAGATATTTTCCAAGCTTTTAGGAGGTTCCAAGAACTTGATTTCTTTGATGACTCGGATTCAGAAATGGAAAATATCGTAGAGGAAAGTTTACAGATTTCACATTTAGGTTCCTATTTTGCCATTAACACAGTTCCTAAATAATCCACTTCCTCTCACCCTTCCACCCTAACCACACATGCAGCTAACACTCCAGCTGACCCGTTCACTTTTACTTCACCACTAACACAAAAAGTAGAAATTCTTTCGGAGCCGGACCTACAATTGGAATCAAAACCCTTGCCCGACTCCCTTAAATATGTTTTCCTGGGTCCAAATCAGACCCTGCCCATGATTATAAATTCTGGACTTACTAGGGCACAAGAACACAAACTTCTCCAGGTTTTGAGTAAATATAGAAACGCTATTGGCTGGACCCTTTCTGATCTTAAGGGTACTGATCCGTCCTATTGTACACATCATATATATTTAGAGGATGATTCTCGCCCCTCCCGCCAACCACAAAGGCGCTTGAACCCTAATATGTAGGAGGTAGTAAAAAAGGAGATTATTAAGTGGCTTGATGCCAATATCATCTACCCCATTTCTAATAGCTCCTGGGTTAGTCCAACACAAGTTGTGCCCAAAAAGGATGGACTAACAATTGTCACCAATGACAATGGGGAGAATATAGCCACTCGAACCGCCTCTTCTTGGTGCGTGTGTATTGATTATAGAAAATTAAACACCGCCACCAAGAAGGACCATTTTTTGCTCCCCTTTATTGATCAAATCTTGGAGCGATTAGTTGGACGGGATTTTTACTATTTTCTGGACAGTTATTCCAGCTATAATCAGGTAGCAGTTCATCCTGAGGACCAGGACAAAACAACTTTCACTTGCCACTTCGGAACCTTTGCTTTCCGAAGAATGCCCTTAGGTCTTTGCAACGCACCTGTGACTTTTCAAAGGTGTATGCTTGCAATATTTTCGGACCTGGTAGGTGAATGCTTAGAAGTCTTTATGAATGACTTCTCTATTTTTGGAGATTCTTTTGACCATTGTCTCAAGAACCTTGAAAGAACGCTCCAAAAATGCATAGAAGTCAATTTGGTTGTCAGTTGGGAAAAAAGTCATTTCATGGTGTAGGAAGGTATTGTCTTGGGCCATGTTATTTCAAAACAAGGAATCGCGGTAGATAAAGCAAAAATAGTTGCTGTATCTAAGCTCCCACCGCCCACTACTGTCAAACAGATCAGATCTTTTTTGGGTCATGTGGGTTTCTATCGTAGATTCATACAAAATTTTCCCCAAATCTCCAAGCCCTTAAGTTAGCTGCTTACTAAAGACTAGACATTCGATTTTAATGATAAATGCCTGGAGAGTTTTTTGAGGTTGAAGAAGAAGGTTATTGAGGTGTCAATTTTGCAGGGACCTGATTGGAATAGTCCCTTTGAATTAATGACAGATGCCTCAGATTTTGCTGTGGGGACTGTTCTAAAGCAAAGAATTGGCAAGAAGCCCATTGTGATCTATTCTGCTAGCAAAAATCTTGATGATACACAACGGAATTACACGGTTACTGAAAAGGAACTTCTTGCCATTGTATTTGCCTTAGAAAAATTTAGATCTTATCTTTTGGGGTCACATGTCATTGTATATACCGACCACTTAGCACTTAAATATTTGCTGACAAAAAAAGATGCGAAACCCTGCCTTATCCGTTGGATCTTGCTGCTCCAGGAATTTGACCTAGAAATCAAGGATAAGGCGGGATCACAAAATGTAATGGCCGACCATCTCTCTTGTCTTATGACGAATGACATAATGACCCCACCTGATCAATTCCCCGATGAAAGCGTTTTAGCTGCCACTACCCTCCCTTGGTTTGCGCCCATCACAAACTATTTAGCAACAGAATGAATCCCCATTGATTGGCCAAAAACAAAACAGGATAAGTTCTTTGCTGACATTAAATACTATTTTTGGGAGGAGCCCGACCTTTTCCGCATTTGTGTTGATCAGGTCATTCGACGATGTGTCTCTGATTCTGAAATCCATGATATTCTGACACATTGTCATTCAATGGCCTGTGGCAGACATTTTTTGGATAGGAAAACTGTAGCTAAAATCCTTAATGCGGGATTCTTTTGGCCCAGCTTGCACAAAGATGCTCATTATTTTATTCGATCCTGTGTGCGTTGCCAGAGCATCAGCAACATGACTTAGAAGGATATGATGCCCCTTACTCCTATTTTAGAGGTTGAAATTTTTGATGTTTGGGGCATCAACTTCATGGGACCATTCATAAACTTTGGTGGGTATTCTTATATACTAGTCGTAGTCGACTATGTTTCTAAGTGGATTGAAGCAATACCCACCCGCACTAATGATCACCGTGTGGTTGTCGAATTTCTTAAGAAGAATATTTTCTCAAGATTCGGCATTCCAAAAGCCATTATCAGTGACGGAGGCTCACATTTCACTCATTCACAATTCCGTCACCTTCTTTCTAAAAATGGAGTTAATCACAAAATTTCACACCTTATCACCCCCAAACAAATGGCCAGGTAGAAGTTTCTAACCGGGAAATCAAAAATATTTTACAAAAGACAGTTAGGCCCGATCGTAAAGACTGGTTCACCAAATTGGACGACGCTTTATGGGCCTACTTTATCGCTTTTAAAACCTTGCTCAGCATGTCTCCCTTCTGTCTGATTTTTGGGAAGGCATGCCATCTCCCGGTAGAACTAGAACATAGGACTTTTTGTGTAATAAAATAATTAAACATGGATTTATCTGACGCCGGTATCCATAGAAAACTACAATTAACTAAATTGGAAGAATTACGTAATTTTTCCTATGAAAATGCAAGGATTTATAAAGACTGAACAAAGAAATTTCATGATAAATACATTATTCAAAAACACTTTGATGTTAATCAACACATTTGGCTTTTTGATGCTAGATTACGTCTTTTTCTGGCAAATTAAAATCCAAATGGACCGGCCCCTTTATTATCCTCAAAACTTATCCATACGGCTGTGTTGATCTTTTCGATCCTAAAACTAATATAGCATTTCAAGTCAACGGCCAATGTTTAAAGCCCTATTTTGATCATACCTTGAATCTTCCATCAGAATCCTTCGATTTCATTGAACCAACCACCCTTGATCACTAATCAAACTACGCTTGGCTGAATGGCGTAAAAGATAGCACTGGATGGGAGGTAACCCATCATTTTCTTTCTGCTTCTTTTTCTTTCTTTTCCCTAGGTTTTGACTATCCTAAATTTGATCGCCTTTTACTATGGTAATCCCTCTTTCCCTCCTATTGCATGAGGACATTGCATATCTTAAGCATGGGGGGGTGTTTTTAAATTTTTGACGATCGATTTAGGATTTTCAAAACCTGAAAACATGCATTTTTCTTTAGTCATTTTATTTTCCTACTTGCATACCCAAAAAAATAAAAATGTTGAAAACTTTTTGAGGAAAAATTTCAAATCGGAACTAAGGTTGAAAAACTCACTTTTGGTACAATGGGATTTAATCTTTAACAAACTAGGGATGAGGATACGAATCTGATCATTAGAATTTCAGGGTCTATTTTTAGACTAGATCAGATATCCTTCTCTAAAATTCCACCTGAACTCATGATAGTTCAGGTGAATTGATCCTCTTTTGTAATATGGAAAGTATCTGGCTTAGTTATTGATTCAAAAACTTGCACTTCTTGCATACTATAAATATTGCATAACATGCATCATCTTGCATTTAGAGTAGTTTGAATAAAATGGAGGATAATTGTCTCATTTTATGTGCTTGGACAGGGAAAACTTTTTATTGGAGCCTTTGATCGAAGATCCAACCGTACAGATGTGATCAGGGCGACGATTGGAGTTCAACGACTCCAAGATCGCCCTAATCAGGCATCTGTAGCATCAAATAGTGACAGGGAACCCTAGAAGATCAAGGGACAGGATGGTGTAAATCCTCACTTCAAATGACAAATCTGATCGCACGGATGAATTCGGATCGACGATCGCAGCCTAACGACGTAAAAATTGAGTCAATCCGACACCCGTGGCACCATCTACAACATCCAGAAGATGGACGACCAAGATGGCACCACGTGGCGCCATCTCAGCTGCCCAATCGCCCGCATGCAACCACTGAAGCCTCCGCATCCACCCCTCACTGCCGTTAGATCTCGATCCAATGGCTGTGAACGGCTACGCCTCAAGTTGTCCGTGCAACAATCCGTACTCCGCAGCGCAGTGGGAGAGGGCGCTATCATGAGCAGCGGACGCGGGTTCGAGCCGCAGCGAGGAGGCGAAGGGCGCAGGCGAGCGGGAGCAGGCGTGCGTCAGATCTTGATCGGATGGCCGTCCACGCTCAATAGCGATGACATGCTATTGCATGCCCGCACCTCACGCAGCATCGCACACGTTAGGGCGGGCGCGCAGCGAGCAGGGAAGGCGCAATCACAGCCGTTCGATCTCATGATCGGATGGTTGTGGATGGCTGAACGTGCTGCGGGCATTGAGAGTGAGCAGCCGAGGAGGCGCGCGTGGGGAGCGCCCACTACACCCACGTTGGGGCTTTAGCGATGGTTTTATCCGTCACTAAAGACCCCTTATTTAATGTTTTAAAGATGTAATGACTAATTTGCCCCCACTCCTTGCAACTATAAAAGGAGACCCCCTCCACATGAAATTCTCATCCCTTCCTTCTCTTCTCTACCTCTCCAAAGCTCAAGAGAAGCTTGTTCCACACTCAGGATGCTCCTTGCGAGATAAAGTCCAAATTTTCATCCCCTTTCGGAAGTGGATCTCGCGACGACGACGGCGTGCTACTCTGTTCCCGTTCTTCTGCTTCTTCCTCCTTCGTCCTGCTTCGTCCTCCTTCATCCAGGTGTTGTCCCGTCCGACTCGTCCTCCAAGCGATCGTTGAGAAGGATAACTTCTCTCTCCCATTCTTCTTTACAGCTTTTCTAGTGTAGAATTTTCCTGCTTTCTAGTGTAGTTGATTTCCCGCTTTCTAGTGTAATTTTTAGTTGGTTTGATTGTATAAACATTTTGAAATATTGAATGCATGTTCTCTCTCTCTCTCTTTCTCTTTCTCTCTCTCTCTCTCTCTTCCTTTTAGTCTGATAGCTTCATTGTAATTATATCGCCTCGCTTTTCAAAAATTCTAAAAAAATGTAATTGCGAATATAGATCGACGTAGCCTCCCTATGTTCAAACCGGAATTCAAATTTTGGTATAAATTTTGTTTGTTGAACACGAATTCTTCGCTTTCAAGCTACAACGACAAGGTTTTAAAACCAAACATGTTAGCGTAGCAATTCGTGCGTTCAACACTTAGATACTCCCCTATCTAGGTTATAAATTTTAAAAGCATTTGCGATTTCGCATGTTACAATGACTTAAAAACTCGCCTTTATAAATCACGCCAAATTTCGCATCAATGGTGCTCTCTATATGTAGAACAAAAGCTTGGAGAGCAATATCACCTCTAATGATCAGGACACAATATGATGTGGATATGGTATTGCTTGGTGTGTCTAGACAAGGGAGGGCTTCCCCTCTATTTATAGATGGCCTAGGAAGGCTTTGCAAGGCCTTGGAAGGCTTCTATAGCCGTTGGGTTCAAACCCAAGGCAAACTAGGTAGTAATCATAATCATTAATGATTTTGATAGGATCATCAGACGCCTGGGAAAAGTATCAGACATTTGGAAGTCACTTATAAGATGTTTGGGCATAATATCAGATGTCTAATTCCAAGCGAGTTTCCTTCTTGACTTGAGTCAGACCTAAACATGGTTCTAGTGTAAGTTGGTCAGACGATAGGTTGGATGTCTGGCATTAGGTCTGAATGTCTGGAAACCTAATTAACTACTAGAATGGATTTCACTTAATGAGGGATAACGTTTACTTATCAGACGTTTGAGGTCCTCTATGGACGTCTGATAGAAGATCAAGGGTTATTTCTCAATAATCAATTTTCTAAGCCAACGTTTCACTAATTGGACGTCTGGCAATGTCATCAGACGTCTGCTAGGATGTCTGGACTAATGGATGGCCATCTGAAATCAATAGATAGAAGGAACTAAGTCCAGCCCTAAATGTTTGGACGTCTGATACAACATTCAGACGTCTTAAAGTCCAAGATTAGACGTTTGATTTTAGGATTGGACGTCTGATCAGGCTGTCTAAAGCCTATCTTCGATTTCTAAGTTCTCTATGAAATGCCTAAGTATCTTAGGGTTGTGCAAGTGTTCCTAGGACTACTGATAGGTAACTTTGAGGCTCTTTAACATATGATCTAAGAAATAAAAGACAAAGAATAATAGTGTTATGACCCGGTTCCCGATTCCCTACAAGACTTGAGACCGGCTTGACTCGACTAATCCCAAGACCCAGTCGTCCAACAAGAAATAATCGAAAAGTAGGAAAATAAACCACATTCACTATGCAATGTAACTAACAGTAAAAGCGTAAAAGCAGTAAAGGAAGTAAAAGCTGCTAGTCAGTACATACCACCACAACAATAGGAAAGTAGAACAAAAGTAACAGTAACTGGAATAGTAAATAATGTCTGAAACTCACTATAGCAAAAGAGAGTACAATAATAGTACGAAACTACAACTGGGCTCGACTGGGCCCAGCACCCTCTACAGCCAGTAACTCGGGTTGCTCAACTCCTGGACCTATAAAGGGTTATGAGAAAATGAAGTCAACGAACGCTAAGTAGAGTGGTAACCAGACTATTTAAAGCAGTAAAAGCTAGCAAGTAAATTTATCTTTTCCAGTTATTTATTTTTCAAGTAATTTCTTTTCACCCCATTGGTTCACTTTTAGATTTCTTTCTTGATCTCGCATGTTCCTTGTGGGAACGATCTTGATTGCAGTCTTTTTCATAGAGTAGAAAGCACACGTGGTGCTCTCCTGGCTGGGAGAGTCCCCCGTGGTAATCCTACACCCAGTCAACCACCCCGAGGTCACAGACATACATAGTGGTGACTACGGCATGCATAATAAGCGCACGGGTAGCTACCCCGCACTGGCACATGGTCAGTTGTTTTCGCTAGTAGGTACACCTAAAATACAGCATGGAACGGTATAGGGCCTCGCCCTCTCAGAAATAGGGGTCTCGCCCCTCAGAACCAAATAGGGGTCTCGCCCCTCCATAGTCCACGCACCCTCGTCTGACTACCCCGGTTTGCCTAGAGGGCTTAATAAGTCGGTGTAGGGTGGCTAGCTAAACCCTGGGCCCCGTGGGGTGGCTAGCTCCCTCCCTACACTAGTAGCTCTCCTCGGTACCGTGTATGCGAGGGCCAACAGAAGTCGGTGTAGAGTGGCCAATCCTAACCACGGGTCCTAACCCAAGGGCGACTAGGTCCGCTCTACACTAAAAAGGGCACAGTCGCTCTCCTTGGTACCACGTACTCAAGGGCCAGCACACTTCCCGTCCACATTTCTAGACCTTTCCATTCATCCACAGGAGCTCTACTCCTAACTTCCCGTAGGGTTCATGCTCATATTCACCATATTATTCCATACCAGGTTTCATCATTCATAATTCCATTCTCGTATTATACACATGCAGCTCGTATTACCACAATTAAACACATGCAACAAGCAATATCACAGGTAACAGTTTAATTATCTCAGGCAGCTCATATTCTAACAGGCAGTTGCTAACAATTCAGCTTATTCATTTATAAATACAATCTCAATCATGCACACAAACAGTGCAACTATTTCTCGTCCTAGGATTCATGCCACATCCTAGGTTTCTAGTTATCTAATTTTCATGGCCGCATTTAGGTTTTATAAATAGAACAGGGGGAAACCACTCTACCAGATAATCCGGGAGTACTGGGGGCTCGAATTGCAGGCCCACATGCTGCTGCAAGCCCCAGACATGCAACAGGTTGAAGTCCTAAACCAAGGAACACACCACAGCGGAACGTTTAGAACAGTATATATTAAGGTTTCTAATATGTAGAGGAACTCACAAGGAAACCACAGGTATTTCATTTGCGTAAAACGGATCTCGATCGGACCCTAAACCGGTCAAAAACATGTCTACTAACCCAACTTAGATGTCTGAAAACAAGTACAGACGTCTTAAAAGTCATCAGAGACTCACCTCAAGTGCTACGGTAATCTCAAACGTCCAGGACTCCTCGACTGTCTGGACTTAGCTCCAGACGTCTGACCAGTCCTCCGGTCGTCTGGGAATGCCTCCGGTCGTCTGGTAAGCTATCCAGATGTCCGAAAAGCGTGGGAGGGCATGCCGCATACCTTCCCAAAGCTACTCCTACACACGATAGAGCAGCATACCTCTTTTTACCCAAGTAAATTGCCTCTGCGGTGCAGCCTGCATGGCCGTAACCACGAGGAAGATGTACCTTCGCAATACACCCGCTTTCAGTCATTCGGTGTCGTCGCTAGACATCCAGCCCGTTGTCCGAAAGGCACTCCGGATGTCTGATACTGGAAAAACTCCAGTATCAGACCGCACTCTCGCTTCTCTCACCGCGCTCCACCACAGCTCTTGCTCTGCTACAGCTCCGACCGTTATAGGAAGTCGGGGACGACGCCCCAACGCTCTCCTCCTGCACACACCGCAGTGACCGTGCAAACCTCCGACGAGCTCCCACGAAGCTCGCGAGCTTGGCCCTCTCCTCCTCCTCACGCCCGCTCCTCCTTGCTCTTGCTCCCTCTCTCTCACGTGCCTTACTCACGGCAGTGGAGTGGGGAGTAAAGTGGTGGTGGTGGAGTGGAGAGGAGAGGAAGGGGGTGCTCTTATAGGCAAGGGGTTTAGGGTTCAGCGAGGGGGGGAAAAAGAAGAGAGGAGAGAGAGATGGATTGTGCGTTGCCTGCACGCAGAAAGCAAATGCGCATACAGGTTTTTCAATATCCAGACATCTGGGAAGGGGTCCAGACATCTGGCCAGATGTCTGACTGACAATCTAAACATCTTAAAAGGCTCAAATCAGAATGGGTCTTTACAAATAGAAACAAATTACATGAAAAGAATAATATTCTATTCTATTCTTCATCTCCTTTCTTCAAGTTCTCACTCTGAACGAAGGCTCCTTCCCTTTCGTCAAACTCCTCCAATCTGCCATGGATGCGAGCTTGAGCTTTGTCTTTCACACTTGTAACCATATGCAATTGACCTGAAATCTTGGACTCAAAAGAAAATGTTAAATGACAAGTGTTTTGTTATCATCAAAATAAACGATCGTGGTGCCCTTGCACCAACAGAGTTGGCTATTCTAAAGTTGAACCCTAAAGTGCAATAGGAGTGTAACTCAAAAGGAATCAGAAGGGTCTTGGGTTTTTGGAATAATGGGTTGCCTCCCATAAAATGCTAAATTCGATGCCTTCAGCTGAGTAGAAGGTGGTTAAGGAGAATGGGTGGTCAGATTGGAAGAATTTTGTAGAACATGCACCTTGAAGATTAGCCTGGTTGGTCCAACTAGGTGCTTGTTCAGATCAACTAGCTGATGATGTAGACCAAACTCAATCAGTCTGGTGGGTTGAGGAATGTATATCAAAAGGTGTGGAGCCCACCAGATACTTTGTGGCTTAGATAGATGTGGGAATGAGAATTGAAGGTTTGGGTGAATCGGTTCAACCAAATCAGAGTAGGAGTCCTCAAAAGATAATGGATCTGTGGTGAATGTAGGAGTCCTACTGGTGGAATCAGAGGGGGACAATAGGTGGTTGTCAGTTTGATTAGTGTCCTCTTCACTGTCGAAACATGGTAGCGAATCATCTGCAACCAGATCAGCAAGAGGTGAGTCAGAATAAAAATTGATTCTAGTGGTAGGTCGAGGTTGGGATTAGTTTCTGAATGGCTCTGTAGGTGGTAGGGCTGCTTCGAGTTCTAAATGATTGGCCTCGAAATCAGAATCAAAGAATGGATCATGGATATTGAGGTCGTAAATTGGCTCGTAATCATCTGGAAACAATGGTTCTCCAAAATCGGAGTATGATTCAAAATCATTGGAGAATTTGCAAAAATCAACTTTTGAACCTGATTTGAGATTGGGATTTCCACCACAAAATAAATCAAGATGCATGGAGTTATCAACTTGACATTGGTCTAACCTAGACTCAAATTCCAAGCTTAGAAGGTTGTCCTTATTAGGCATAGGCTCAAGCTTTGAGCACTTAGGGTAGATCCAATCAAATCCCAACTCTTCCAACTTATTTGCTTCTATATCATAAATCAGTTTGACTTCCAAACAATCGATTTGTTCTTCTGAGGAGTCTGGAGAGGTATAATCATCAAATATAGGCCCAAAATCATAATTTAAGTCTAAAATCTTGTTTTCATTGCATTGGGCCTTGTGATCATCCCAATTAGGCTCAGAACTAGATTCTAGGTTAAGTGTAGGAATTGGGTCACTAGAATCTGGACTTGGTTCTATTGGGATGTAAGAATCATTCTCGAGGAATACCCTAATAGGATAAGGAGCAGGGGTTACATCCTATAGAGGTTCTAAATTCTATTCATTACAAGTGTTTGTAAAATCTAGGCATGATGGACCAACTTCATAGCTACCTATGGCTGGTTCATAATTGGGAACACCTGTAATTGGATCCGTCCAACCCACATCTTGATCAGGTATATCATTCTGCACAAAATCAAACTTCGATTCCATTTGGGTTGGGGGTCCATAAAAACCTTCATTTTCGTACCTAAGCTCTGTGAAATTGAATTGATCCTCAAAATTACTCCAAGATGTGTCATTAATTTTTGAGTGGGAATCTGGGCACTTTTGATCAATGGCTTGTTGTACCATATTTATCATATTCCCACGTTTCTCAATGACATCCTGGTGTATTTCCCAAAGTGGTGGATTTGTTAGACATTGGAGATGCTCAGTGTTATATAATCTCCACAATTCATTATATTATGATAAAAGAGCATCTTGAGTTGAACCACGTATCATTTGTGTTAACATCATTTTGGCATGATTCATAATGAGGGTTGTTGTTTCTAGTACATTAACCTGAACTCTACTAAGGGGATCTGAGGTTCTGTCAAATTCTTCCCCATGCCTAAGAGTAGCCTCAATCATTTTCTCTTTTATGCTCATACAGGATTCAAGTTTATTGAACATCTTTCCTATGTTGTCATATTGCATCTCCAAATCATGTGGTGGATCAGGATGAAGAATCAAATTCAGGTTCAAATTGATTTGATTAGATCAGATCATATTTCACCCACAAGATCAACTCTAATGGAGGCCTCTAGATTAGACCTAGGGACCTCTCCTATGTATGTGCACAAAAGAATAGATGAGGGACTAGATGTGCATTAGACCCAATCAAGGCACCCAAAAAAAATTTTGGATGACTAGGGCTATTTGAGGCAAATGGACCACTTGATCAAAAATCCACACACCCGAGAATTACTTGGGTAGCCAGGAAGGGAGAGCCCACAAAGACCCCTACATGGTAGATCATCCCCACGAGTTATAGGGTTTCCCCCACCCAACCTTTCTTGTCACTGCAGTTCCAAGTAGACCAGAATGTATGAATTGAGACCTAAGTCTACCAATTTTACCCATAATTGTGTCTTAAATTTCACTTGATTTAGAAGTTATTTTAAATTGTGACTTAATTTGTAAGTTGGTTGATTCACAAAGTGAACCAACTTCTCTTCACTTATCCTAAGGTTGAGGATGAAATTTGGGTTAGAGCACACAAATCACCCTAATTGGTTCTCCACTGGTTATTAGGTCCCAAATTTTATAATTTAAGTGAACTTAGAGCCTTGATTTTAGAGTTCACTTGGTTAGATTAGTTCAAACAGGAGCTTGGGTAGCACATAAATGCAAGAAGATTAATTTCCTTAATTGTAGGAAAGTGTGTACTAACACTTCAAAACTCTAATGTGGAAACTCTAAATTGGCTCTATTTCTAAGTCTAATTTCATTCCAACTAGGACACCTTGGACTCAAACAAGAAAGTGAGTAGTCTAAGATGTTGAGAAGTTTTACCTTGAATCCCGAATAGGAACAGGAAGTATGGATGGGGAATCTCTAATAAAATCATACTAACTTCAATCTGATTTCAATTAATCTCGCAAATGAGGAAACTCTTTGCCTTTAAATGATAATTACAAGAAAAATAAGGCAAGTGGATCTTAATTGGTTAGTTTCCTTTTTTCTCTTCCCAAGATTAAGTGATGATTAGGGAAGAAGAGAAATTTTACCTGCCCCTGGAGTGGTTGATTGCATGGAAGATCTCCTCGTGATTTACCTCACAACAACAAAACAAAGCACATAGGACAAGTTAGAAATCAGCTCAATAATAATATGACTAGTGGGGAATTGCATGTTGCTCATCGGCAATGACGCCAAAATGTTGATCACGAAAATCTTTGTAGTTTAGGAAAACATCGCGTCATAGTATAGCGATGAAAATCAAATCGACATTTAAATTTATAGGTGCTCAAAAAATCATGAGTTCCGAGGTTATTCGCACAGAGAAAATATGGAATTCAATCACTAGTCAAATATGATAAATAATGAGCACAATAATCAATCCATAATAATGATATGAAATGAATAAATGATCCACTAAAAAAATATTCAAATAGAATCCAAAGTGTATATTAATAGTTAATGACAAAAATATAATGAAGAGCCCAAAAAGTGGCAATTAAAATCACCAATTAAGCCCAACAATTATTCAGCCTAATTCCCAATTCAATTTCAATTTCTTAAAAGTAGCCTTAAACCAATATCAAAGTCAATTCCTTCACAAATCAGACATTGGGATCAAGGCTCAGACGACTTAACTATCAAGCGCCAAAGCCTTGAAATTTTGCTAAGTGTGGGCACAACTCCCAAGAATCTACAGTGCAAAACCTGCCCCTCCTTCAGAAAATCCCCTTCTCTCTCTCTTTTTTATCTGGTCGGGTAAATGAATCCAAGACCAGGCCCATCGATGTGTTCGGTGGGCGAAGAGTGGGTTGAGGTGAGTGTGAGTGGGACCTGACCCCTTGTGATCATGGGCACCAAGTTATCAGACAAAACACCTTAAATGTCAAAATCTAAATTGAAATCTAATGATGTGGGATGATCTTGGGTCCTATTCTTCGCATGTGCAGCAGGTGGAAGCTTTGTCTGAATCGAAGCTGCTGCAGTTGATGGTTCTTTAATTTGAAGTCTCGGAGGGCTTTGTGTGCTTGCTGTTCAATCGCTAAGTCAGTGTTTAAAAAGTGTGATGTTGTAATATAGTCGAAATAGCATTCAAACAGATATAATTTTTATTACTCGAATTGGTTTCCTAGGTCAAATATAGGGAGCAAATTGGTATTTAGAAATCAAGATCACAATTCATAATTAAAAGAATTTGCAATAATAGTAGTGGCAATGTGCAAAAATATGGGAGTAAAATGGTGATGTAGATCACCAAATACTCCTACAATATCACCAAAGAACTCAATGTATTTGCAATGAAATGAAAGTAATGATCTATCATCTGATTTGTAAATCAGATGACTTAAAGTGTTTGCTTCTTCTTCTTTTCTTCTCTGTCTCTGCCTTTGCTTTCTCCGTCTTCTCCTTTCTTCTTCTTCTTCTTCTTCCTTTGCCTTGGCTTTCTTCTGCTCTGGCTTCTTCTTCTTTTTCTGCCTTCAACCCTGCAAGAGCCTTCTCTTCTTCTTCAGCTTCTGTCTTTGCCTCTTCTTCTTCTTCCTTCTTCTTCTTTCGCTTTTGGCTTCCTCTTCTTCTACGATCCTTCTCTTTCTCTTCAGCTGCTGCTCTGGCCTTTTCTTTCTCTGTCTTCTCCTTTCTCCTTCTTCTGCTTCTTCCTTTTCCTTGGCTTTCTTTTGCTCTGGCTTCCTCTTCGTCTTCTTCTACCTTCAACCCTGACCTCCTTTTCTTCTTCAGAATCTACTAAGTGTCGGCCAAAGATCCCTGTAGCAAAACCCTCCCCCTACCCACGCAAAACTCCTCTCTTTCTGTCTTAGGATTCGCTTTCCCAGAGCCACACAGGTATTCGGGTTATCGGGTCGGGCGCGTACCCAGGTCCAGGCCCACCGGCGTGCGGTGGTGGGTGAGGAGTGTAGGTCGGGTTGGGTTAGGCCAGGTCCGCGGAGGCAATGTCACGGATGAGGCCGGTGAAGATGAGAGGGACTTTACCCTGTGGTAACTGAGGTGATGAGCTAACACCACTTTTTGAATTTATTCAGGTGCGGGTGCCTCTTCGTTTTCGAGGTGGGACTATCTGCGCCCCCTCTTCTAATGCGCCTGTAGCAGAGATTGATCTTCCAATTGCAGTAGCTGCGGATGCTCACGACTCCAATTGAAGTCCTGGGTGGATGCGTGAAGTACTTCCGCGCGTCCTCGAACTTTAGCCTGGGCGTGGCAGCACCTGGGACAGCTCAAGCAAGCCTAGAGCTTGCTTGCCAATGGAAAATGGGGCCTTGAACCTGAAATTAGTAGAACAACCTTTTGGTCACGTTAAATTGCTCAGGGAGGATCGTCGGAGCATGGCGAATGTGCTGAGGGTGGTGGCGTGGTGTGTAGTTTGTCTGTGAGTGCGTGCCTAAGTCACACTGTGCACGTATGAGTGGGTGTGTTCGGGGGGTGATTTGGGTGAGTGGCATGGTGAGTGAAGTGAGAGGAAGTGCTCAGTGAGGTTTGGCGGAGGTTGTGGGCTTGTCGGCGAGGGATTTGATGGCCTATGGAGGTGGGATGGCCTCGCCGGAGGTGGTGGCCGGAGATTGAAGCCATGGAGGTGCGAGAGGCGGCAGTGGTCGAATTGAAGTGGAGTAAGTGTGGAAATAAAGTAGAGGTGAGAGGGAACTTAGCTAGGAAGTCAATGGACTAAGGGGGCAGTGAGGGCGTCGGGCCTGGTGTGGCCAACGCCGGAGACGAAGGCAGCTCCGGTGAGGTGGGAACGGCGAGGATGAAGAGGGAGGTGGCATCTGCTGGTGCGGCGAGACGTGAGTGAGAGCAAGGAGGAGGAATCTGCCACAGGTATTGCGGTTAGAAGACGAGGAGCAGGGAAGGTTGCCGGACGTTGAGGAGCCTTCGGCCGTGAGGGGAAGAGAAGAATTGAGGGTATTTGTGGCCGAATTCGAGCGTGAGAAGTTGGGGAGTTCTGGGCTTCTTTAAATAGGGCTTTGAAGGGCGGTTAGGGCTTGGGAAGCAAGCTTCCCATGCTTGGAAGGTCACCGAAGATGAGAGTTGTTGAGATACCCAAATCTCTCATGCGTTCGCATGAGAGATTGGGAAGGAATCAAAGCTCATCAATGGATTTAGACGGGAGAGAATTTCTTAGAGGATCTCCGTTTCAAATTTGGAAGAGATTCTCTAAGCAATCAAGGACAAATTCCAAGTTAAAAGTCACCAGAGTAGGTTTCCTCCTCGTTAATGGTAGAGGGACCTATTTGTGAAGATGATGAAGAAGTTAGGGGGCTAAATGCAAGGATTTTTGAAAGTTAGGGGCATAAATGTAATTAGACAGAACATTTTTGCAAACTAGGTCAAAGCAAACTCATCTTGGGTCCAAATTTTGGTAAAAACCTAATTTGGACCTAAGGAATCCAATGGTGAAGTTGGATTTTGGTTTTAACCATGTTTGACTGGGTAATTTATGCAAAAACCCAAATTAGGGCAAATATCTGTCTAGGACTCCAATTTAGGTCAAGTTGGGTTCTAATGGCAAAATTGAAGGTACTAAATCTTATAGAATATTTTTATATGATTTTTAGAGGGTTTAGGTAAATTTTATCTTGATCAGAACCTTGGTAAATTTAGTGGGTTTATTTTTAGGGTTTCAAGAAGTCATTTAATTCACAGAACACACATAAACCCTTTTCTGTCAAATCCAACCCACTTGCTATCTTGTTAAGACCATTTAACCTTTGTTTAGCCCTTGAGAAAACCCGTGGTTGTATTGCATTGGTAAAATTGTAATTTTACTCCTAGTCTTTTATTTTTCTCTTAGAATGCTTATTCAATGAATTATGACCTTCAATTGGTTATGTAGGAGCATTTATTCACTTCATTGGGTCAAAATGAGCTAGTTAGGGCTCATGATGGTGTTCCCATCATACCCCCATGCCTAGCTTTTGCTAGTCCCTTAGCAAAATTTCAAGGTATTAACTTTGATTCTAGACCATGAAATCCTTTGATGCTTAAAAAGCTGTGATGTGTGCTTTCTTTTGTAGATTAGGTTAGAATGCTGATAGTAAGCCTAGAGGTACTCAAGTACCAACCAAAATTCAGGACTGACCATCTCTAGCCTCAGTCTGCCACGAAGGTTTCTAAGGCTCACAGGAACTCTCTTAAGGTTTGTTGAACTTCGCAGTTAAAGCACCCGTGCTTGTATCATGTTTTAGCCTTGGTTCAGTTTGCAGTGCGTTTTTGTCAGAGACAGACAGAGGAATTTTCTTTATATTTAGAGAGTTTTCTCTATCTTTTCTTTTTATTTCTAGCTTCGGATTGGCTTCACAACACAGTCTGTATCAGATTCCTAGTCCCCATCATCAATCCTCGAAGGGTCCCTGGCAATCGATGCTTTGAGATAGCACCGCCCATGGCAACCCTCAGAACCCTAGCTTTCGAGATAATCTCGCCCATGGTGTTCTGTAGCTAAATCCAAACCCTGGCAATCGACATTTTGGGATAATGCTGCCCATGGCATTTGAACCAGCACATGGTGCTTACATGGCCCTAGTAGGATATGTAGATATCCTAGGAGACAAGCACCGAGGAGACGATATGTTATTGCACATCTTCGAGGGGAATTTCCCACCTCTCCGCATCGGGAACTCATTCGAATAAACTTGTGTTGATCAGCCACTCCTAGTCTAGGTGACTTTTTCAGAACAAGTTAAACGCATTTGCATGATTTTGATACTTAAGCGCATTGAACCAGACTGTGTGTGGATTGGGGTGCTTAAGTTACCGAGTCTCGCAAGCCAGAGGTCAGTTAATGAGGTCGAATACTCCCTAAGCCTTAGACCTAATACCTAAGCTTCTCATTTTCCCCAACCTCTTGGGGATTATCTAGATCTTAGCGGGTACTTGAATTTTTAAGCCTATGGTCATAGCCCAAAAGGCCTAAGATCAACATTCGTACTAATCTCTTTTGTGTTTCATTAGCAATTTTTGCCTTTCATTTTCTTTCTCTTGATATGGTCTAGAACTAAGTCAATTCCTTAATTTTTTACTAATGACTACTTCTTTCTCTTCTTTTCAACTTGTGCTTCTTTTTGACATTTTTATCTCCTCCCCTTTTTCTCAAAATTTGTATGCCCTCAAAATTTTCTCTCCTCTCATTTTTTTTTGTTCTTTTTCAAGAATTTTTTGATTTTTTTGGTATTTTTGGGATATGTGATTTTTTTGATGAAACCCTTTTTGTGAGATGATTTTCATGGCATTTTGCACTTTAATACCCTCCCATACCTACGATGTGCAATGTCCTCATTGTAAATTAGGTGGGTTCGAGTTCAGCTTAGATCATTCATTAGAATAGGTTTGTGGGTGAATGAGTCGGGATGATTGTTGCGAATGATTTCAAGCTCAGGTATGGGTACCAGAGTTAGAGTCGACTGTTCTAATGGATGAACCCTAAAGTGCAATATGAATTTAGCATATGAATGTCAAGAAAGGTTTCAGGTTTTTCAAAAATGACTGTTTGCCTCTTATTAAGCACTGAGTCTAACGCCATCAGCTAGGTGCAATGAGCTCAGGGAGAATGGAGGGTAAAGGATGTCTTAGCCAAATTTGTATCGGTATGTTCAATGAACGGTTTGAGTCTCTGACCGTTCACGACAAAAGGTTCTGAATCGTGGCTGAGTTGACTGATTTCGGTAGCTCCATTTTGAAAGATTCGTCGCACAAGGTAAGGTCCGAGCCACTTTGATTTGAGTTTTCCTGGGAATAGTTTGAGGTTGGCATCAAAGAGTAGGATTTTTTGACTAGGATAAAAGATCTTTCTGGATATGTGCTTGTCGTGAAAGGCTTTAACCTGTTCTTTGTAAATTCACAAGTTCTCATATGCATCGTGGCGTAATTCATCGATCTCGCTCATTTGAAGCTTTCTGTGGGTTCTTGCCTTAGAAAGATCGAGATTACAGTTCTGTACTGCCCAATAGGCTTTGTGCTCCAATTCGACGGGGAGGTGACATGCCTTCCTGTACACCAATATTAAGGGAGACATACCTAAGTAGGTTTTGTGGGTGGTCTTATAAGCCCATAAAGCTTCCGGAAGTCGGGATGATCAGTCTTTCTTGTTAGGTCAAACAGTGACTTGGAGGATTTTCTTGATCTCTAGATTTGATAGCTCAACTAGACTATTGGTTTGGGGGTGATAAGGAGTAGAGATTCAGTGTGACACCCCATATTTGGTCATCAGTGACCTGAACTGAGCATTAGTGAAATGGGTCCCTCCATCAGAGATTATAGCACGTGGAATCCCGAATCGAGAAAAGATGTTTTGATAAATGAATTTGATTACGACCTTATGATCATTGGTTCAAGTCAGAATGGCTTTGATCCATTTGGACATGTAGTCAACAACGAGTAGAGTGTACTTGAAGCCGTCCGAAATAGTAAAGGGTCCCATAAAATCAATCCCTCAGACATCGAAGATTTCGCATTCGAGGATCGACTATAAGGGCATCATATCATAGTGGCTCATGTTGCCCAAGGTCTGGCAACAAGTGTGTGCCTTGCAGTGATTGTATGTGTCTTTGAAAACCATAGGCCAATAGAAGCCGCACTGGAGGACTTTCGCTGCGGTTTTATGACAAGAGAAGTGTCCATCGCATGCCTGGTCATGGCAGAAGGACAAGATGCCCTGAATTTTCGCTTTCGGGACACATCGTCGGATGAGTTGATCAGCATCGATGCGGAAGAGATACAAGTCTTCCCAAAAGTAATACTTGGCATCTGAAAGCAATTTGTCCTTCTTGGCCTTCGGCCAATTGGATGTGATCTGATGTGATGCCAGGTAATTTACTAGATCAGCAAACCATGGAAGCCCCGAACTGATAGTCAGGAGGTGCTCATCAGGAAAATGTTCCATAATGGGTCCAGAAGGGTTGATAATGTCAGAAGGAAGGTGGGACAAGTGATCAGCTACCACGTTCTATTTTCACACCTTGTCGCGAATCTCGAGGTCAAACTCTTGCAATAGCAAGATCTAGAGGATTAGTCGAGGTTTTGCATCCTTCTTCGCAAGGAGATGCCTTACAGCTGTGTGATCAGAGTAAATGATAACTCGGGAACCCAGAAGATACAATCTGAACTTTTCTAGGGCAAATACTACGGCTAGTAGCTCTTTCTCAGTAACTATGTAGTTATGCTGAGCCTCGTCAAGTGTTTTGCTAGCATAGTAAATGATCATGGGTTTCCCATCAATTTTCTGCCCAAGTACCGCTCCTATAGCAAAATTAGATGCATCGCACATGATCTCAAAGGGTTGAGACCAATCAGGGGACTGTAAGATCGGAGGTTAGGTAACTCGACCACATAGGATTTCAAATGCTTGAGTGCATTCCTTGGAGATTTCAAAAGGAACATCCTTAGATAGTAGATTAGTCAGGGGGTGCGCGATCTTCGAGAAATAAGGAATGAATCGATGGTAAAAATTGACGTGCCCTAGGAAAGATCGGATGTCTTTGACCGAGCTTGGCATAGGGAGTTTGGAAATCAGATTCACCTTGGCTCGATCGACCTGGATGCCTTTTTCTTAGATGAGATGTCCCAGGATAATTCCTTCTGGCACCATGAAGTGGCTCTTTTCCCAAGAAAGAACCAGATTCACGTCAATGCATCGCCTGAGGATCTGGACCAAGTGCAGGAGGCAATCGTCAAAAGATTCGCCAAACATTGAGAAGTCATCCATGAAGATTTCCAGATAAGAACCTACCATATCTGAGAATATGGCAAGCATGCACTGTTGAAAAGTAGCGGTGCATTGCAGAGACCGAAAGGCATCCTTCAAAATGCGTACGTCTCGAAGGGGCTGGTAAAAGTGGTCTTCTCTTGGTCCTCAGGATGGATTGCCACCTAGTTATAGCCGGAGTACTAGTCCAAAAAGTAGAAGAATCTATTTCTCGCTAGTTTTACAAGGATCTAATCAATAAATGGTAGTGGGAAATGATCCTTCTTTGTGGAAGTACTAAGTCTTCTGCAATCAATGTAGACTCTCCACGAATTTACCACATGGGTCGGTATGATTTCTTCGATCTCAGTCGTGATCACGGTGAGTCCTGCCTTCTTAGGCACAACCTAGATTGGACTCACCCACCAACTGTCGGAGGTCGGGTAGATGATCCCAGCATCTGACCACTTGATGATCTCCTTTTTCACGACCTCCTGCAGATTAGGATTCAGACGTCTCTGCATTTCATGGGAAGGTCGTGTGCCCTCTTCAGTATAGATGCGGTGTGTGTAGTAAGAGGGGATGATGCTAGTCAAATCATTGAGAGTCCATCCAATGGCTCTTTGATGTTGTTGGAGAACAAAAATCAGATGGGATTCCTGATCAGGTGTGAGTCTGGAGTTGATAATCACAGGAAGCGTTTGATTGGAACCCAAAAAGATGTACTTTAGATGATCGGGAAGAGGCTTTAGTTCCAAAATAGGGTTATCAGCAGCAGTAGGTGGTTTAGAGTGGGTGTCAGGAGCAAGGGAAGGAGTTATGGGTGTGTCTAGGTTGAGTTCAGACTCCTTTGATTATGGATTTTGATCCTCTTGTGGTTGATCAGAAGTAGTCAGGTTTTCCTTGATATACTGATCATCAACCACAGCCTTGATATCACATATTTGTTCTATAACTCTGCAATTAATCCCTTGTTGGGCCTTAAAGATGTCAATCTTTAATGTATGGCTCCCAAATTTCTGTTCAATCTTGCCCTCCTTACAATTAATGTTGGCCCTAGAAGTGGCCAGAAAGGGTCTCCCTAGTATGATCGGTGTGTTTTTCAGATTTTCTGGAGCATCCATATCCAAGACTATGAAATCCACCGGGAAATGGAAATCCCAAACCCTAACAATGACATCCTCAAGAACTCCTTTAGGTGACTTAATAGATCAATCTGCCAACTGTAATGTCACCTCTATCGGTTTGAGCTCAGATTCCTCAAGATGGTCAAGCAGGGATGTAGGTATTAGGTTTATGGAGGCTCCTAGATCCAATAAAGCTCTATCAAATTGGATATCTCCAATTACACAGGAAATTAGGGGAGTACCTGGGTCTTTTGCCTTAGGTGGGAGTTTGCTAAAAATGACAGAGCTGGCTTGCTCCGACAATACGATTGGGCTCCCACTTTTGGTTCACGGCTTACGCTTAGGTGTACGCACATCTTTTAGAAATTGTGCGTAAGCCGATACGTGGTGAATTGCATCCATAAAGGGGATGGTTATATGGACCTGCTCAAAGAGCTTGACTAGGTCTTCTTCAGGAGCCACAGGTTTGGTTGTCCTCTTTCCCTTGGTTAAGGCCTCGGGTAATGGAACCTTAGATGGTTCCTTTAGAATAAGTCCAGGTTCTTGATCTGGGACAGGGGTATCCTGGATGACTATCCTAGGGCTTGGGTTAGCACTATCAGGTTGTAAGTGGTCTGGGTAAGGTTGGTCCTGTGTTGCATTGCCACTACAGGTTGTTACTGAATTTAGTCCTGCCTAGTTCTGGTTTGGTGTGGGTAAAATAGGTGGCAGCTGCTGAAATCTCGAGTATGATGTTGAAGCTTCCATCCTGTCGGGTGATGGAGTAGAAGGGGCCTGATAAATCATGTGTGCTTGGCTTAGATTTGGGTTCATAACGTGCCTCTGGTTCGGCACGTTATTCGGATTCGACAGAGGTTGTGAAGGGAGTGTACCAGGTTGGCGGGAATTCACCATCTCTGGGCGAGTTGATTGTGAACCTCTATGATTTCGTCTTTGTGTTGTTTTTCCATAGCCGCATTCATCTTTTGAATGTCAGCCAGAGTCTGAAGGATAAGAGTCATTTGATCTGTCTAAGTTGGCCCAGATTGATAGGTGGGGTTGGGCCGAGGCTGAGGGGGCTGATATGGACGAGGAGCTTGTGGACGGGGATGATATGGTGGTCTCTAATTTTGATTGTTTCCTGGCCACAAGAAATTAGGATGATTTCTTCATCCAGGGTTATAGGTATTAGAGAATGATTCATTCTGGATGGTGTTGGGGTCCTCGCAGGTTTGAGGAACCTCAGAAAAGTCAGAGTACGAGGGTTCAGTGTTCCCCCAACTAGAGTAGGCAGGGTCAGAGTTTCCTCCAGCCCTAGAGTCAGATGGGGGTGGATACGGGTCCATCCCCTGAGAAGATCGATGATAGATGTTATGCACAATTTCCCTCCCAGAGGGCGATTGTGCGAACTGGTTTTACGCAGAGGTGGTTCGCTGTAGATGTTGAGTTAGCTCATCCACCTTCTTCTCAATGATAGAGACCTTGTCCAAATGACTAGCCATCAATTCCAAGTTGACAGAAGAGGACAGGCCCTGCATCTCATATTCTCCCCTTGGATTCGTCAGTGCACAGGCATTCGTCCAATCGAATAAGCCTATGGAGTCATTATTGATGGAGTTCTCGCACATATTCTCGAGAATCTCCCACACAGTATCTTCGTGTTGATCCATGATATTTCCTCCACAAGTTACATTGACGAATAAACAGATGTCTTCACGGATTCCCTGGTAAAAAGATTGAACTTGTTCCCATTTAGGAACTCCATGATGGGGGCACTTTCGTATGAGATCTAGGAAATGATCCCATGCTTCATGAAGTGGTTCTCCAGGCTGCTGTGTGAAATGTGTGATCTAGTGTCATAAAGCATTCGTCCGACCAACTGGGAAGAACTTTTTTAGAAACTCGGATTGTAGTTCAACCCATGTGTTGATAGGACACGTTTGAGTCTGATACCAGTGAGCTGCTTTGTCCATGAGAGAGAAGGAGAACATTTTCATGAGAAGGATATCCTGATTTTGGACATTTGACCCAAAGGTCTGGGCCAGATGGTTGAGCTGTTTGATGTGCTGGAAAGGATCCTCGGAATTAAGCCCATGAAATTTTGGAATAGCATGAATCATGTTAGACTTGAGTTCAATATGAGGACCTCCATCCAGGATTCGGACTCGAGGTTTGATCACCATCGTAGTGGGATTGTAATGATCTCGCATCATAGGACGTTGCGGTGGATTCACAAAGTCTTGGAATAAATCATTAAGGCACTGAAGTTGATTCTCAAGGTTATTCTCTTCTTCTATAGGTTGTGCCATGATGATGGATGAAGGAGAATTTGGTTCAGATGAATTAGAAGAGATGTCTATGTGATGGGGTTGCTATACAAACATGGAAGTTGAGGCCTTGCCTCGATGGGAGTGAATGACTAAAGGAGGTCTCAAGGATGGTCTTAAGGACCTCCTACCAAACATGTACCGATGGTCTGGATGAGAATAGAATGTGATGGACCCAATCAAGACACCCAAAAATTTTGGATGACTATAGAGGTGCGGGGCGGATGATGCCCCTTAGTCAGAAAGCCGTCCACTTGAGAATTACCTGGGTATCCAGAGAGGGAGAGTCCCACAAAGACCCCTGCATGGTAGAGCGCCCCCATAGGTTACGGGGTTTCCCCCACCGAACTTCTCTTGTCACTGATGTTCCAGGTAGACCAGAATGGGGACTTGACCTCTTAAGTCTACCAGTTTTATTAAGAGCAAGGGTGCTTAGAATTTCACTTGAACTTTAGGATGTATTGAGTGCAAAAGTGACCTAATTTCAAGATTGGTTGACCCAACGAGGTGGGTCAACTTCACCTATTTGTCCTTTGAGAAGTTTTTAGGTCCCTCTTTTAGGATTCAAGTGAGATTAAGAGCCTGATTTTTAGGGTTTGCTTGAATAGGTCAATTCAACCAAGGCTTAGGCACACATCATTTTGGAAAGTTGATTCTTACTTATGTAAGTGTGTCTCTCAAACCCTGACTTGGAATCCTTAATTGGCTCTAATTTTGGTCCAATTTAGTTTGCCAAATGTGGTATCTAGGGCTCAAACAAGAATGTGATAGCCCTAGGTACCTTAAATGGGTGCACAAATTAGATTTTGTTGTTGAAATCAACTCAGGCAACTTGATGGATTATCTAAGAATGGAAAGCAAATAGCCCTAATTGATTTTATCCTTTTTAACCTTTTCAGAATGAGGGGCTTAAGAGAGAGAGTAATCGGAATTTACCTGCCCCTAATGTGTTTGTTGTGCGGCTGACTTTCTTTGAATGTATCTTCTCCTTGAAACAACCACAACAAAAGAGATATAGCAAGTTAGAATCTGTATCAGAAATTGTAATCAAGAATTCTAAGTTGCCCGTTGCTCCCCGGTAACGGTGCCAAAATGTTCAATCGCTAAGTCTGTGTTTAAAAAGTGTCACGTTGTAATATAGTCGAAATAGCGTTCAAATAGATATAATTTTTATTACTCGAATAGGTTTCCGAGGTCGAACACAAGGACTAAATCGGTATTTAGAAATCAAGATCACAATTCAAAATTAAAAGAATTTGCAATAATAGCAGTGGCAATGTGCAAAAATATGGGAGTAAAATGGTGATATAGATCACCAAATACTCCTACAATATCACCAAAGAACTCAATGTATTTGCAATGAAATGAAAGTAATGATCTGTCGTCTAATTTGTAAATCAGACGACTTAAAGTGTTTGCTTCTTCTTTTCTTCTTCTCTGTCTCTGCCTTTGCTTTCTCTGTCTTCTCCTTTCTTCTTCTTCTTCCTTTGCCTTGGGTTTCTTCTGCTCTAGCTCCCTCTTCTTCTTTTTATGCCTTCAACCCTGTGAGAGCCTTCTCTTCTTCTTCAGCTTCTATCTTTGGCCTCTTCTTCTTCTTCCTTCTTCTTCTTCAGCTTTTGGCTTCCTCTTCTTCTTCTTCTACGATCCTTCTCTTTCTCTTCAGCTGCTGCTCTGGCCTTTTCTTTCTCTATCTTCTCCTTTCTCCTTCTTCTGCTTCTTCCTTTTCCTTGGCTTTCTTTTGCTTTGACTTTTTCTTCGTCTTCTTCTGCCTTCAACCTTGACCTCCTCTTCTTCTTCAGAATCTGCTAAGTGTCGGCCAAAGATCCTTGTAGCAAAACCCTCCCCCTACCCACATGAAACTCCTCTCTTTCTCTCTTAGGATTCGCTCTCCCAGAGCCACACAGGTATTCGGGTTATTGGGTTGGGTACATACCCAGGTCCAGGCCCACCGGCGTGCGGTGGTAGGCAAGGATTGCAGGTCAAGTCAGGTTAGGCCAGGTCCGCGGAGGCAATGTCACGAATGAGGCCGGTGAAGGTGAGAGGGACCTCACCCTGTGGTAACTAAGGTGATGGGCTAACACCACTTTTTCAATTTATTCAGGTGTGAGTGCCTCTTCATTTTCGAGGTGGGATTATCCGCGCCCCTTCTTCTCACATGCCTGCAGAAGAGATTGATCTTCCAATTGCAACAATGGTGGATGCTTGTGACTCCAATTGAGGTCCTAGGTGCGTGGGCGAAGTACTTCCGCACATCCTGGAACTTCAGCCTGGGCTTGGCAACACCTGGGACAACTCAAGCAAGCTTCGAGCTTGCTTGCCAATGGAGGATGGGGCCTTGAACCTGAAATCAGTAGAATAGCCTTTTGGCCATGTTAAATCGCTTAGGGAGGATCGCCGGAGCATGGTGGATGTGCTGGGGGTGGTGGCGTGGCATGTAGGTGTCTATGAGTGCATGCCTAGGGTACACTGTGTGCGTATGAGTGGGTGTATTCGGGGGGTGATTTGGGTGAGTGGCACGGTGAGTGAAGTGAGGGGAAGTGCTCAGTGAGGTGTGGCGGAGGTTGTGGGCTTGTCGGCGAGGGTTTTGGTGGCCTGTGGAGGTGGGATGGCCTCGCAGGAGGTGGTGGCCAGAGATGGAAGGGACGGAGGTGCAAGAGGCGGCAGTGGTTGAATTGAAATGGAGTAAGTGTGGAAATAAAGTATAGGTGAGAGGGAACTTATCTAGGAAGACAATGGACGAAGGGGGCAGTGAGGGCGTCGGGTCTGGTGTGGTCGACGTCGGAGACAAAGGCGGCTCCAGTGAGGTTGGAATGGCGAGGATGAAGAGGGAGGTGGCGTCTGCTGGTGCGGCGAGACGCAAACAAGAGCAAGGAGGAGGAATCTGCTGTAGGTATGGCAGTCGAACGATGAGAAGGAGCAGGGAAAGTCATCAGACGTCAGGAGCCTTCGGTCGTGAGGGGAAGAGAAGAATTGAGGGTATTCGTAGCCGAATTCGAGCGTGAAGAAGTTGGGGAGATCTGGGCTTCTTGAAATAGGGCTCTGAAGGGTGGTTTGGGCTTGGGAAGCAAGCTTCCCAAGCTTGGAAGGTTGCCAGAGATGGGAGTTGTTGAGATACCTAAATCTCTCATGCGTTCGCATGGGAGATTGGGAAGGAATCAAAGCTCATCAATTAGTTCAGACGGGAGAGAATTTCTCAGAGGATCTCCCTTCCAAATTTGCAAGAGATTCTCTGAGCAATCAAGGAGAAATTCCAAGTTAAAAGTTGCCAGAGTAGGTTTCCTCCACGATAATGGTGGAGGGACCTATTTGTGAAGATGATGAAGAAGCTAGGCTGCTAAATGCAAGGATTTTGGAAAGTTAGGGGTAGAAATGTAATCAGACAGACCTTTTTGCAAACTAGGTCAAAGCAAACTTATCTTGGATCCAAATTTTGGTACAAACCTAATTTGGACCTAAGGAATCTAATGGTGAAGTTGGAATTTTGTTATGACCATGTTTGATTGGATAATTTATGCAAAAACCCAAATTAGGGCAAATATCTGTCTAGGACTCCAATTTAGGTCAAGATGGGTTAAAATGGCCAAATTGAAGGTACTAAGCCATAGAGAATATTTTTATATGATTTTTAGAGGATTTAAGTGAATTTTATATTGACCAAAACCTTGGTTAATTAAGTGGGTCTATTTTTAAGGTTTCAAGAAGTCATTTAATTCACAGAACACACACAAATCCTTTTCTGTTAATTCCAACACACTTGTTATCTTGTTAAGATCATTTAACCTTCTTTTAGCCCTTGAGAAAACCTATGGTTGTACTGCATTGGTAAAATTATAGTTTTACCCCTAGTTTCTTATTTTTCTCTTAGAATGATTTTGCAATGAATTATGACCTTCGGTTGGTTATGTAGGAGCATTTATTCACTTCATTGGGTCAAAATGAGCTAGTTAGGGCTCATGATGGTGTTCCCATCACTCGCTCGTAGCTATTGGAGGTGGTAGACTTGCCTTTGATTGATGGCTGACGGTGAACGACTGTGGAGGAGATGACCAGCGCCGACGTGAGCTCCTGTGAGAAAATACAAGCCTAAGGCTCTAATTAAACACTTGAAAAGCTTCATTGATGTGAGGCGAAGCTAATGGTGGTGGTGATTTGGTGTGAGTGTGCGCGGGATGGCCGGACGGTGATGGCAGAGGTGGCGGTGAGATGGGTTGTCCGGCCGAGCTCCCCATAGACCAAAGCTCTCCATAAGTTGAGGGCTTTTGATCGCGAAGGTGCGGTGAAGGTTTTAGTGAAGTAGTTTTATGGTTTGTGTGCATTGATCGCCTGTGCGAGCTTGCTGGAGCTCATGCTAGACTTGGGGAAGGAGTGGGAGCGAGTTATAGAGTGGTCAAAACTAAATCTTAAATACCTAATCCTAGTATAGAGGATGTTAGTCTCTCTGAATTGGATTTTAAAATCGATGCATTGCAGTATAGATTGAATCAGCACGAAAAAACAAATAGAATTTATACTTGAATGGAAGTCCAAGGTTGAACACAGGAAGCAATTAGCAAAATAATTCTCAAGATTGCAATTCAAGCAAATATATGAGAAATTTGTAATAGAACTCCAATCAATAATGATATATAAATGAAAGCAAATATCAATAGTGCAAAAAGAATGGGGTAAAATTATGATTTGAATCACCAATTACCCCTCATAATAATATCAAATATCTCAATAGTATAAATCAATCTAAATCCACGTAGGATAAGTGCACAGTGCACTTCTGCTCAGAGGTATTGCTCTTCTTCTTTCTCCTTCAGCTCTTCTCTTTCTCATGCTTCTCTTCTTCCTTTTCTTCTCACACAAGGGGAAGGGTTTCTTCTTCAAATGGCTAAGTATCAGCGGTTGATCCTCAGAGCAAAACCCCCTGCCCCCGTGTGCTCTCTCTCTTTCTCTCTCTGGGATTCACTCTCCCAGAGCGTCGGGAAATTGGATTCGGATCTAAGCATACCTGGGACCAGGGCTGTGGGCTTGATCACAGCCAAGGAGTGAAGGTAGATTAAGTGGGTCAAGTTAGTGCCAGGCCCGCGGGGGACGGGTCACGGGCGAGGCATAGGTGAAGGGGTATGGAGGACCTCACCCTCTGTGTTAGGAGGCGAGTAGCCGATAGCATAAAATCAATTTATGTGCCTCTACGTGTCTTTTTGCGCCCAATGTGGGACTAATCCCACAGGGCTCTTCTGCGTGCAGCTGTAGGTGATGTGTCTGTCTATTGCAGGTGCAGCTGAGGGGAAGGCTTCCAATTGAAGCTTTGTTTCACAACCTGGAGTCCTTCCGCGTGACCTGGGCGTGGTACCTGGGACTTGCAACAGCTGGAGAGTGCTTCAAGCTTCGCTCAAAGCTATGTCAATGGCGGCGGAGGGGCGAACACCTGAAATTCAAAGTACGGCCTCTCAACCTTGTTAAATAGGTTCAAGAGCTTCGTATGAAGACGATGAATGTGTTGGTGTGCGTGGCATGGGGCGAGAAGTGTTGTGGAAGTCTGACGACCTCAATGAGTTAGTGCAATGAGGGTGGAGTTTGGGGGTGCGTTTGGGTGGATGGAAGGGCGAATAGGTAGAGGGGATTGGTTTGCGGAGTTGAGGTGACGGTGAGGAGTGTGGAAGCGGCGTGGTTGGGTGAGTGTGGAAGCCGCTAAGGCTCACCAGAGGTATGTTGGTAAGGAGGAAGATGGAGGGTGTTAGGGCGAGTCGGCGATTGAATCGGAGTTGCGAATGCACGGAAATGACAAGTGGAAGATGAGGCATCGATAGGGCTAGATAGTAGATGAAATAAGGTAGAGGTGGCACCGGCGATGAAGGTGACTTTGGTGGGAAGGAAACGACGAGGATGAAGGAGATAGAGGCGCCGGCCGGTATTACGCGACGTAGAGGAAGTTGAGGGAGACAAATTCGTTGCCGGTATTGCGAATGGACAAGGTATGAAGACAGAGGAGGTCGTTGGAGCTTGAGAAGTCTTTCAGCCGAAATAGGAGGGAGGAATTGAGGGTGTTCCAGGCTAAAATCTAGCTTGAGGAGAATGGCGAGGTCTGGGGATTCTTTTATAGGGTTCTAGAGGTTGATTTCAGCTTGGGAAGCAAGCTTCCCAAGTTTGGAATGTTTGTCGGAGTTGGAAATCTGTATGACACACGAATCTCTCATGCATTCGCATGAGAGATTGGGAAGGCTTTGGGCTTAGGATCTGACTCAAAAGGAAGGGAATTCCTTAACAAACTTCCCTTTCAAATCTAAGAGGAATTCGTCAAGGAATCAAAGAGAACAAGCCAAAACAAGCTTGCCGGAGTTGTAGGATTAGGATTTCATGGCGGAAGGCACAAATTTGAAGAAAATGATGATAAAGATAGGGACCTTTTTGTAATAAATTCAAAAAACTAAGGGCCCATGTCAAATAAAGAAAATCAAACTTGGACCAAAGTGTAAATTAGGTCAAAATAATCTTATATTGGGCCCAACTTTTGGTACAAACCTAATTTGGACCTAAGGAATCCAATGGTGAAGTTGGATTTTGGTTTGATCTAGTTTGAAGGGGTAAATTGCATAATTACCCAAATTAGGGCAAATATCTGTTTGAGACTCTATTTTAGGTCAAGATGGGTTCCAATGGTCAAATTGAAGGTACCAAATCCTAAAGAATATTTTTATATGATTTTTAGAGGGTTTAGTTGAATTTTATCCTGATCAAAACCTCAGTAGATTAAGCGGGTCTGTTTTTAGGATTTCAGATGTCCATTAATTCCTGTAACGCATGAGAACCCTTTCCTGTCTATTCTAACCCACTTATTAAACTCTTAAGACCATTTGACCTTTGTTCCACCCCTGAGAGAACCCATGGTCATTCTATTTTTGTGATAGAATGGTAAATTTGTAGAAATAACCCTGTATTCTTGTCTTCTTCTCAAATCAATGTTTTATGCCCTTAAGACCTTCTGATGGATATGTAGGAGCTTTTATTGACTTAATCAGATCAAACTGAGCTAGTTATGGCTCATGATGGTGTTCCCATCAAAGGATAAGGGGGAGAGAGAGGCCTAGTGTATTGGATGAAAGGGGACGGAGCCCGCATTGTGTGCCTTGCCGGACGCAAGGGAGATGAACTCCTCTAGTGGGGTAGAGTGGTGAGGATGATAGTGGAAGAGGCCCCTGCTTTGCTGAGCGAGGAGAGGACGAACTTGAGGGACATAGAAGATCAGCCAATTTGGCGATTGGCCAGCCTGAGGAGCAAGTTGGGGAGGCTCTCCTAAGCCACGATCAGAGGCAGCCGAAGTTGAGGAGGAAGAGTTTTTAGGCCTATATTGGGCTAAAAAGGACCATGGAATCTCGTAGATTTTATATGGAGCTTGATTTGGCCTTGAAATGCGTGAATTTCACACATTTACTTCATGGATTTGGCATGTAGAAACCACCAATTTCCTGAACTCATTAGAGCTTCTTACTCTAAATCAGGACCTGAGATTGTGTTCAAACGATCTTCATGGTTTAAACTCCAATCCCACCAAATTTAGTGGGATTTGGTGATGATTTGTTGTTGATTTGAGTAGGTCAAACTCAGTCTTTGTGTGGGTTGACTCTGCGTTTAGGAATTAGGTGGCGGGGACCTATTCATGAAGAAGATGACAAAGCTAGGGGGTTTCTGTAATAAACTTGAAACCTAAGGGTCTGGATGTGAGAAATAGAGTTTTTAGGAGCTAAAATGCAAACTAGGTCAAGATGGACTCTAATTGGGCCCAAATTTTGATGTTAACCTAATTTGACCAAAGGAATCTAATGGTAAACTTGGATTTGAATTTTGACATCATTTTCCTAGGTAAATTGCATAGGATCCCAAATTAGAGCAAATTCTCATTTGAACCTCTATTATTGTTCAAAATGGGTTCAGATGGTCAAAGTGAAGGTACCAAATCTCTTAGAATATTTTCAATGATTTTTAGGAGATTTAGATTGATTTTATCTCAACCAGAACCCTTTCAATTTAAGTGCAGATTAGGGTTTTTAATCCTATTTTAGTCCTCAAAATACGTGAAATCCTGATTCAGTTAGTGTGAGCCCACTTCTTGGTCTTTTAAGTTCATTTGACATTTAATTAACCCTTAAGTAACCCCATGGTTAGTCTGCATTTGTAATTGGATGTTAAAATGGTAGAATTAACCTTATTTTCATGTCTTCTTCTCAAATCAGATTTGTGCGGAATTAGGATCCTCAGACGATCATTTAGGAGCATTTATCACTTGATTTCAAATAAATTAAGTTAATTATGATGAATGATGGTGTTACGATCAGGCATGTTGAGGAAATCTCATAATTCTATTAAAATGACTATAATTGTACAAAATTTATATATTTATGCTACCAATACTTGATAAAAATTTAAACATTTATCCTCTAAAAAAATATTAAGATCTAAATAATGTAACTCTATATAAACATAGGACATAGGTACAAAAATGCAAAAATTGACGTGTTTTCAAACACGCTAACGTGGTGCACCATTGCAAAATCATCTAGAATCACTTTGCACCTATGCAAAATAACTCCATGACCATTTTGCACCGGTGAAAAATCACCCAGAATCATTTTGCATCGGTGCAAAATCACTTTGTACTGGTGTGCCACATTAACATGTTGCAAAATGCATCGCATGATATGTTTTTGTACATTTTGGCATAAACATATATATCAAATAATCACATAAGTAGTTAACCTAACATAAACTCATGGGTCTACAAAAGTAATCCTTAAAACCCCTAATATGATTAATCAATCTAAAGATTGTATCTTAAATTTAGCTTAAAATATAAGAAGCAGTTATTATTAGCTTTGGAGAAGCTAAAATACCTTAAAGTTTTAACAAATAGGGAGAGAAAAACCTTGAATGAGTTCTTATCATCTCAACAAAGATGTAATAATAGTAATGGATAGAAAATAGGTTACTAAGTCATCCATTTTTTTTTTTGAAAGGGGGAAGGATGACTATTGAGGATAGTAGTCATCCAAATTTTATTGCAAATATAATGAGCAAGACGCTCATCCAACTATCAGCCAACATTATGGCTTCATTACAAATGTTCTCAACCCATGCCCTTCCTCTGAAGAATAAAACATCATTGTGTGCTCTCCACATGCACCATAGAGTAGCTGCCATCCTATCACGTCGTTGGAGAGGGTTGCCAAGGAGTCTCCATAGCCCCTGCCAAGTTGGAGAAGGCATCCCACACACTTTCTGCCATGCCTCTCTAGTGAAGGGGAACTTGAGAAACAAGTGGTGCATATCATCTTCAACATAAGGACATAAGGAACACTGTTGAAAAGGGGTTCCCATCATACTACTTCACATATGTCTAGTAACCAAGCCACCACACCTAGCCAACCAAAGGAAAATTTTAATCTCTAAGCGAACTTTCAAAGACCACATTTTTGCACAATCTCTTGCTGCCTCATATAGAGTGGAAGAAGCCAATATTTGCCATAAACCATCTTTGGAGAGAAGTGCCCATGGTGCCATTTAAATCCATCAACTTTGTTGACTAGGTGGAATTGTTGTAGAGTAGCATTTAGCCTTCTGCTATCCTCCCAACCTTAAGCCCACCGAGCACAGGAGGGATCCATGATGCACTAGAATTATCCCAACAATCAACCACCAATATGTCCTTATCATATGAGAGTCCATAGCAACTCAGAAAGAGAGTGGCCATGTCCCCCAATCCGATCCAATTATTTATCCAAAATATGAAATGTCATCCATCACTAAGCATGGGAGAGAAATGTCCCAAGTGCTCCATCAATGTTGCCCAAAGACCTCAAAAAAGGTGATGCACCAACCATGGAGCATGATCTGGTGATAGATTTTGTGGGAGTACCATAAGAATCAATAATTAAATCCTACCACATGCCTTTATCCCCCTGAAGAATCCAGGTTGCCCATCGATACGAAAAATACGTGGTTTGATAAAGATGCGAATTAAGTTGTTATGACATGTAATTTTAACCAACTTGTAAATTTATAAACCTAGATAGGATAAGTATCTAGGGTCATCCAAGAAGGCCAATTTTTAGTTATAAAAGTAATATTCTCTCTCTCACTCTATAAAATCTTCTTTTTGACTTTTTTAGGTTTTGTAGTTTTTAGGGTTTTTGAAATATGAGCAACAGAAGATAGCAATATGCGTAAGTAGTTGGATAAATAAAGTGGCAAAATTCAACATTCCTATGCTCAACCTAGGCATGTGTGACCTAGGGTAATTAGGGAGGAAGTGTGTGTGCTTAAGAACTAAAGAAGCATTATAAAGGTGAAATTTGAAAGGCAAACAAACTTTTTATAGCAAAATGAAGTTGCACAAAATTGTTACACTTGAGAAGCTCACTTGAGATGGTTGATCTGGGAGGATTTTCGCTTGCAGAAATATGCTAGAAAAATAATGCATAGTAGTAAATAATGTGGTGAAAAACCCTCGATCAAAGTTACTAAAAATATACTGAAAATTATATTATAATTTCAAGTCGTATCACAGGGAGGCGTAGACCAATAAATCCCTTAATTAATTTCACATAAAATCATGCCCAAGAGAAAATAGATTGCAAGATAATCAAATGCTAGTGTCTTTGTGCTAAGCCATCCATTCATCACATGAACCTTGAGAATAAGAACTTAAAGGGCATGCATGCAATGAGCATGGAATAAATTAATATCAAAAAAATAATGCAATAGTGCTTCAACCAAAAAAATCTCCACCCCAACTAATCCCTCCTCTCCTATAGCAAAATAGGGGAGGTAGGTTTTCTTGCTTGCACACACATAGGGAGCTGCGGCTGGCGGTGTGGCTTGTCGGAGGAGTAGGGACGGCGGAGAGGAGCACTCCGGTCGTGGAACGGTGGCGGGTGGTGGTCGAAGCTGCTGCCGGCGACGAGGAGGAGGCGCAACGGTGATGGATTGTTGCTGCTGCTTGGAGCTGCTCGAAGTCGAGTAGGGGGTTGCGCGAAGATCAGGTGGCACGCAAGGGTGCATCGGAGGTGGCTGGAGGTTGATGATGGGTTCTTTTTGGAGAAGAAGAACAGTGCGTGGACGGGAGGTTGAGGCACAGGTTGCTACACTCGAGGATACACATGTGAGGGTCGCACAGTCATGCGTTAAGTCTTACGTGAGGTTGGCTGCTATGCACAAGGATGACATGCACAAGGGCGTGTAGGTTGGTGGTGTGCGAGGAGTTGAGGGTGATCGGTCGCTGGTTTAGAGGTTGACGGGTGGATGTGTTGGCGTAGGAAGGGAGAAGGTGGTGAAGGTGGGTTGCTTTGCAGGTGGAAAAGAGGAGGAAGAAGAAGGGAAACAGAGAAGAGGAGAGGGTGGGTGGTGCTTATGCTATCACCACAAGAGTGGAGTGAGATGAGAAAGGCGACGATGGAGTTCGCTTAAACCACTGTGCACACTCTTGATCACGGTATAGGTTTTCTTCACGGTGGTGAAGGATGGAGGAGGTTCCTTTCTCAGTGAAAAAAGATGATGGCTCTTGCTTTTTTTTTTAAAGTTCTCCGTCCGAGATCCTCTATTTGTTTCTTTCTTCGGCCAGAAGGTTCTCCAACCACTCAGCGAGGATCGTGAGTGGTTGGAACGGCAAGATAAGTATTGGCAGTTCTTCATCAGATGTCTGATCAACACTCCAGACGTCTTAAAAAGTTTGGCTATTAGTGATTGCATGATGGAGGTTCTCAGACGTCCGACATTATCTCTAGACGTCTTATAGATGCAAAAATAGACGTATGAACTCTTCCACCTAGCCTGCATCTATCAAATGAATTATGTTACCATATCATATGTTATTAAGTGTAAAATTGATGCATAAAATTATATGCAGAATAAGGTGAATTGCCATATAACTCCTAATTAATTAATAACTAAGAATAACTAATTAGAGAGCATTTAGACCAAATAATGATCCACTAAAGTGGACTTATCAATGGTAACACCATCATTCATCATAACTAACTTAATTTAGTCAGAATCAAGTGATAAATGCTCCTAAATGATCGTCTGAGGATCATAATTCTGCACTAATCTTATTTGTGAAGATAAGAAAATAAGGTTAATTATGTTGTTTTAACAACACATCACAAATACAGATTAACCATGAGGTTACATAGGGGTTAATTGAAGATCAAATTAACATAAAAGATTAAAAAGTGGGTTCACATTGACTGGATAAGGGTTTTACGCATTTCAAGGACTAAAAGAGGATTGAAAACCCTAATTATCAGCCCCACTTAAATTGAAAGGATTTTGGTCGAGATAAAATCAATCTAAACCTCCTAAAATTAATGGAAAAATATTCTAGGAGGTTTGGTACCTTTACTTTGACCATCTAAACCTATTTTGATAAAGAATAAAGATTCAAACAGGAATTTGCCTTAATTTGGGCTCCTATGCAATTTGCCCAAGGAAGTGTGGTCAAAACTAAAATCCAATTTCACCATTAGATTCCTTGGATTCAAATTAGGATAACACCAAAATTTTGGCCCAATCAGAGTCCATCTTGACCTAGTTTGCATTTTAGTCCCTAAAGACTCTATTTCTCACATCCAAATCCCTAGATTTCACGTTTATTACAAATGTGCCCCTAACTTTATCTCCTTCGCAATTTGGTCCTTGCTTCCATTAAGGTTTGAACAAAATCAAACCCATGGACCAAACTCCTTCAATCAAAGATTTCTCTCTCAATCTACAACTAAATACTCTTAAAATTGGAAGGAGTAATCACAGGAAGATTCCCCATCGTTTGAACATAATCTTGATGCTTGATTTGATGCTCACACCTCCAGCAAGCCCATAAGTTTCCCAATCCCTATTTTTCCAAATTCATGATTCCTACTTCATGAATTCTTCCTAATTGAAGCACATTTGAGCTTTATTTAAGCTTGCCCAACTTTTAGCGTGCTCCTTAGTTAGGTTTAGGCCAAATTCAAGTCTTCTCTTCCTTCTCCGACCACCTCCAACCTCAACTTTGATGAGCCCCCTCAACCCCTTCTCTCCGGTCTCCTAACAACCAAATTGGGAATGCCATCGTCTTCCTCATCTTCGTCCGCTTTCTACCAGCCAAAGCGGAGGCGTCCTCCTCCTTTCTTCCTCACCGTTTTCCTTGTTGGAGGTTTCATCTTCCTCGCGATCAGCAAGACACGCCGATGGGAAATCCTCCCCTTTTCAACCAATAGCCTAGGTCTGCCTCTCCCCCTCCTTTAGCTTAAGTTTAGACCTCTAGGACCCCAATTTAACCACACATCCACTCTCTCCCTCTCCATCTTCTTCGTGTCTGGCGAAGCTTCGACGAGCCTCGTCCGGCCACCACTGACCACAAAACACACAACCACCACCACCACTACCTTCATCTCACATCCACGAACGAAAGTCCTAACTTTATTGGGCGTTTCAACCACCCAACATCTCAGCCAAAGAACCCACTGTTTCGTCGCCCTCACCAACTTCGGCCAACTAGCACACGCATAATTTCCCAAAATTGAACCCACCACCACATTTGCCATGTCACGGAGAAGCTACTGGACCTACTAACTAGGCCCTAGGGCTGTATTCTCTGTGTAGGCTTCTCCACCGTCGTCGCCATCTTCCCCGGTATCGTCTGCCGCACTTCGACCATTAACCACCACCACATCATGTCCAATAGTAGCAGGCGAACTCCACAAAACCATGTAGGCTCCCAATTAAACAAGGGCACGGTAGCAACAATAGCAATTTGAAGAAGATTCAATAGCTGCGTACGCGTGGAGAAGAGGGGCTCTAATAGTCCCTCATTATGGGATGTTAATTTGGAATTGCGTATATAATGCACTTAGTTCGTAAGCTATTCACCTCAGACACTAAGGGGTGAGGTCCCTCTCCTCACTCACCGTACACACCTCACCCATCATTACACCGGCGGGCTTGGTACTCGACCCAGGTTCGATTACCCAATCTGACTATCTTAAACCCAGTTTAGAGAGAGAAAGGGATTTCTGAGGGGGGAGGGGTGGGTTTTTACATTGTAGCTCCTCGGGTTGCATGCCCAACACTTGGACAAATTCAGGTGATCTGGGGCATGATAGTTAAGGCATCTGAGGTTGTTCTCAGCCATTTCATCTGAGAAGGAAGTTGGTTTTGACATTGGCTCTAATTGTGGTTTAAGATACTGACTACTATTGAGAAATTGAGTGGGAATTATGCTTAATTGTGGGGCTTAATTGGTGGTTTCAACCATCATTTTTAGGCTTCCTTTTTATATTTTTCTCATTGATTCTTGAGATACATTCTTGATTCTAAATTGAATATCTTTTTAGTTGCTTGATTCATTGCATGTTATTATTGTGGATTGATTATTATGCTCATTATTTCTTATATTTGACTAGTGATTGATTTGCTACACTTGCTCCTTATGAATGACCTTAGAACTCAAGGATTTTTCGAGCTTTATAAATTTAAATGTCGTATTGATTTTCATCGCTATACTATGACGTAATGTTTTCCTAAACTACGATGATTTTTGACAGCAACATTTTGGCACCGTTGCTGGGGAGCAACGTGCAATTCACCACTAGTCATATCATTCTTGATTATTGAATTGATTTCTAACTTGCCCTATCTGCTTTGTTTTGTTATTGCGAGATATATCACAAGATCTTCCACGTAATCAACCTCTCCTGGGGCAAGTAAAATTTCTCTTCTTCCCTAATCATCTCTTAATCTTGGGAAGATAAAAAGGAACAAATCAATTAGGATCCACTTGCCTTATTTTCCCAGTAAATATCATTTAAAGGCAAAGAGTTTCCTGATTTGCGAGATTAACTAAAATCGGATTGAAGATTGATGCGATTTGATTAGAGATTCCCCATCCACATCTCCTATACCTATTAGGAATTTGCGCTAAAATTTCTCAACATCTTAGACTGCTCACTTTCTTATTTGAGTCCAAGGTGTCACATTTGGAATCAAATTAGACTTAAAATAGAGCTAATCTAGGGTTTCCACATTAGGGTTTTGAAGTGTTAGTACACATTTGCCAACAATTAAGGAAATTGATCTTCCCGCATTTGTGTGCTACCCAAGCCCTTGTTTGAACTGATCTATTTGAGTGAACCCTAAAATCAAGGCTTTAAATTCACTTGAACCCTAAAACTTGGGACCTAATAACCTGAGACCCAATTCAAGGTGACTTGGGTACTTTGGCCAAAATTTCATCCTCAATCTTAGGACAAGTCAGGTGAAGTTGGCTCACTTTGTGAATTAATCAACCTACAAATTAGGTCACAATTTGAAATAACTTCTAAATCAAGTGAAATTCAAGGCACAATTAGGGTTAAAATTGGTAGACTTAGGTCTCAATTCATACATTTTGGTCTACATGGAACCTCAGTGACAAGGAAGGTCGAGTGGAGGAAACCCTATAACCCGTGGGGACGCTCTACCAGGTAGGGGACTTTGCGGGACTCTCCCTTCCTAGTTGCCCAAGTAATTCTCGGGTGTGGATTTTTCGATCAAGAGGCCCAATTGCATCAAACAGCCTTAGTCATCCAAAATTTTTGGGTGCCTTGATTGGGTTCAATACACATCCAGTCCCTCATCTATTCTTTAGTGCACATACATAGGAGAGGTCCCTAGGTCTAACCTAGAGGCCTCCATTAGAGTTGATCTTGTGGGTGAAATATGATCTGATCTAATCAAATCAATTTGGACCTGAATTTGATTCTTCATCCTGATCCACCACATGATTTGGAGATGCAATATGACAACATAGGAAAGATGTTCAATAAACTTGAATCCTGTATGAGCATCAAAGCGAAAATGATCGAGGGTACTCTTAGGCATAGGGAAGAATTTGACAGAACCTCAGATCCCCTTAGTAGAGTTCAGGTTAATGTACCATAAATAACAAACCTCATTATGGACCACGCCAAGATAATGTTAACACAAATGATATGTGGTTCAACCCGAGATGCTATTTTATCATAATACAGTGAATTATGGAGATTACAAACACTGAGTATCTACAATGTTTGATAAATCCACCACTTTGGGAAATACACTAGGATCTCATTGAGAAACGTAGGAATGCGCTAAATATGTTGCAACAAGCCATTGATCATAAATACCCATATCACCACTCAGAAACTAATGAGACATCTTGGAGTAATTTTGAGGATCAATATAATTTCCTAAAGCCCGGGTATGAAAATGGAGGTTTTTATGGACCCTCAACCCAAATGGAATCAAATTTTGATATTGGACAGAATAACATACCTGATCAAGATATGGGTTGAGTGGATCCACTTACAGGTGTTCTCGATCATGAGCTAGCCATAGGAAGCTGTGAAGCTGGTCCATCATGCCTAGATTTCCCAAACACTTGTGATGAGTCTAATTCAGAATCTCTCGAGGATGGAACTCCCACACCTTATCTTGTTAAGGTATTCCTTGAGAGTAATTCTAACACCCCAATAAAACCAAGTCTAGATTCTAGTGACCCAGTTCCTACACCTAACCTAGAATCTAGATGTGAGTCTAGTTAGGATGATCATGAGGCCCAATGCAATGAGAACAAGATTTTAAACTTGAATTATGATTTTGAGCCTGTATTTGATGATTATACCTCTCCAGACTCCTCAGAAGAACAAATCAAATTTTCGGAAGTCAAACCGATTTACGATATAGAATCAAAGGAGTTGGAAGAGTTGGGATTTGATTAGATCTACCCTAGATGCCTCGAACCTAAGCTTACGCCTAATAATGACATCTCTTTGAGCTTGGAATTTGAGACTAGGTTAGACTAATGTCAGGTTGAAAACCCCATGCATCTTGATTTATTTTGTGGTGGAAACCTCAATCTTAAATCAGGTTTAGAAGATGACTATTGCAAATTCTCCGATGATTTCGAATCATACTCTGATTTTGGAGAACCATTGTTTCGAGATGATTACGAGTTGATTTATGACCTTAGTATCCATGATCCATTCTTTGATTCTGAGGCCAATGATTTGGAACTTAAAGTAGCCCTACCTCCGACTCTCGAGCTAGTGACATTCAGAAATTGAACCCAACCTCTACCCACCACCAAAATCAATTTCTATTCTAACTCACCTTTTTCTGATCTGGTTGCATATGATTCACCACCATAATTTGACAGGGAATTAGATGTTGATCAAGTTGATAAGCACACTTTGTCCACCTCTAATCCTACCCGTAGGGTTCCTACATTCTCTACAAACCATTATCTTTTGAGGACCCCTACTCTGATCAAGCTGAGTTGATACAACCAAACCCTTGTTTCACAGTTCCGCATCTATTTGAGCCACAAAGCATCTGGTGGGCTCCACACCTATTGATTCACATTTCTCAACCCACCAGACTGATTGGGTTTGGTTTGCATCATCAACCAATTGATCTGGACAAGCACCTAGTTGGACCAATCAGACTACTCATTAAGGTGCTTGTTCTACAAAATTCCTCCAATCTGACCACTTCTCCTTGACCACCTTCCACTCTGCTGAAGACATTGAATTTAGCACTTAATGAGAGGCAACCCGTCATTCCAAAAAACCTGAGACCCTTCTGATTCTCTTTGAGCTACATTCATTTTGCAGTTTAGGGTTCAAACTTTAGAACAGCTGACTCCACCTTTGATAATTGTATCAGAGCTTGAAATCGTTCGGAATTGTCATTTCGACCCGTTACCCACCCTTTGATCCTGTTCTAATCTTTGAACTATGTTGAATTCGAACCCACCTTGTTTATAATGAGGACACTGCAAAACTTAGGCATGGGGGTTATTAAAGTGCAAAACAAATGGGAAATTCAATTATCTGAGCAGTTCTCACAAAAAAATACATATAAAAAAAATGGAGAAAGGGAAGAAAAATTTTGTGATATGAATGAAAAATATTTCTTGAGGAGGAAAAGAGGAGGAAATACAAATAAATGCCAAAGGAGCAAAATCAAAGAAAAATTGATAGTCCTAGCAATTGATTATGGATCCTACTTAAGTTCTAGACCTCATAAAAAATAAGAATTAAGTCCTGAAGTGCTAGAGCAAGGAGATAATTAAAGAGTACCGACCTTAGGCCTCTTGGGCCTATTCCAAGGCTTAAACACTCACGTAGTTGTTAAGATCCAGATTAATCCTCAAGAGGTTGAGGAAAGTGAGAGGCTGATCTATTAAGTCTAAGGCTTAGGGATTATTCAACCCCGTTGTTTGCCCTTTGGTTTGCGTAACTTGGTAACCTAAACACCCAAAAATCACACGCCAGTCTGGTTCAGTGCGCTTAATGAAATATAATGCCAAAAGTGTTCTGTTCTAAAAAGGTTTTCCCAAAGATTTGGCTCAGGAGCGGCTCAAAGACACAAGTTGATTAGATGAGTTCCCAATGCGAAGAGGTGGAATGAAAAATACTCCCCTCGAAGATGTGTAATAACATATCATCTTCTCAGTGCTTATCTCCTAGGATATCTAAATATCATATTGGGGGCATGTAAGCACCTTGTGCTGGTTTAGGTGCCGTGGGCGGGATTATCTCGAAATGTTGATTACCAGAGTCTAAATATAGCTATAGGATGCCATAGGTGAGACTATCCCAAAGTGTCGAAAGCCATGGTTCTGGGGGTTGCCATGGGCGGTGCTAACTCGAAGCATCGAAAGCCAGGGATCCTTCGAGGATTGATGGTGGGGACAAGGAATCCGATACTGACCATGTTTAGGGTCAATCTGATGTTGGATTTAGGGGAATATAAAAAGAAGAGAGAGAACTCTCAAAATAAATATCTCTCTTTATCTCTCATATAAAAAATGCATTGGTAAACTAAACCTGGACTTGCTACGTATACGTACGGGTGCTTCAACCACTGGGGTCAATGAACCTCTGGGTAGTTTTTGTGGGCCTTAGAAACCTTCGTGGCAGACCCAAGGCTGAGGTTGGTCAGGTATAGATTTTGGCTGGTACATGAGTACCTCTAGGCCTATTATTGGTATTTTGATCTGATTTCTAAAGAAAAGGCATAAAGAGGCATCTGAACATCAGAAACATGGTCTAGAGATCTGGTTCTTTCCATAGGATTTTGCTAGAGACTAGAAAAAGTTAGGTATGGGGGTATGATGGTAATGCCGTCATTCATCATAACTAACTTAATTTAGTCGGAATCAAGTGATAAATACTCCTAAATGATCGTCTGAGGATGATAATTCCATACTAATATGATTTGAGAAAAAGATAAGAAAATAGGGTTAATTCTGCTGTTTTAACGACACATCACAAATGTAGATTAACCATGGGATTACTTAGGGGTTAATTGAAGGTCAAATGAACATAAAAGATTAAAAAGTGGGTTCACATTGACTGAATCAGCATTTCACGCATTTCAAGGACTAAAACAGGACTAAAAACCCTAATTATCAACCCCACTTAAATTGAAAGGATTCTGGCTGAGATAAAATCAATCTAAACCTCCTAAAATTCATGGAAAAATGTTTTAATAGGTTTGATACCTTTACTTTGACCATCTGAACCCATTTTGACCTAGAATAGAGATTAAAATGGGAATTTACCTTGATTTGGGCTCCTATGCAATTTACCAAGTCAAACATGGTCAAAACTCAAATCCAAGTTCACCATTAAATTCCTTGGATCCAAATTAGGTTAACACCAAAAGTTGGGCCCAATCAGAGTCCATCTTGACCTAGTTTGCATTTCTCACATCTAAATCCCTAGGTTTCATGTTTATTACAAATGAGCCCCTAACTTCTTCATCTTCTTCTCAATTTAGTCCCTACTACCATTAGGGTTTGAACAAAATCAAACCCATGGACGAAACTCCTTCAATCAGAGATTTCTTGCTCAATCTACAACCAAACACTCCCATAATTGGAAGGAGCAATCACAAGATTCCCCATCGTTTGAGCATAATCTTGATGCCTGATTCGATGCTCAGAGCTCCAGCGAGCTTAGAAGTTTCCCAATCCCTATTTGCAAAATGCATGATTTCTAATTCATGAATTCTTCCTAATTGAGGCATGTTTAAGCTCTATTTAAGTTTGCCCAACTTCCAACGTGCTCCCTAGTAAGGTTTAGGCCAAATTTAAGTCTTCTGTTCCTTCTCCAACTGTCTTCAACCTCGACTCCAACGAGCTCCCTCAACCCCTTCTCTCCATCCTCCCAAAGGCTAAATTGGGAGTTCCATTGTCTTCCTCATCTTCGTTCGCTTCCTAAATGCATCCTCCCCCTTTCTTCCTCGTCGTTGTCCTCGCTAGAGGTTTCATCTTCCTCACGACCGGAAAGACATGCTGACGCGAGATCCTCCCCTTTTAGACCAATAGCCTAGGTCTTCCTCTCCCCCTTCTATCTTTAGCTTAGGTTTAGACCTCTAGGACCCCAATTCAACCACGCATCCATGCTCTCTCTCTCCGTCTTCTTCGTGCCTGACGAAGCTTCGGCAAACTTCATCTGGCCATCACAAACCACAAAACACACAACCACCACCACCACAACCACCTTCGTCTCACATCCACGAATGAAAGCCTTAACTTTATTGGGTTTTTTGACCACCCAACATCTTGGCTGGAGAACCCACCATTCCACTGCCCTTACCAACTTCGGCCGACCACCACACGCACGATTTCCCCAAATTGAACCCACCACCACATTCGCCTTATCACAGTGAAGCTATTGAACCTACTAACTAGGCCCTAGGGCCGTATTCTCTGTGCAAGCTTCTCCACCACCACCGTCATTTTCTCTGGTACGGTCTGTTGCACTTCGACCATCAACCACCACCACATCACATCCAATAGTCGCGAGCAAACTCCATGAAGCCACCTAGGCTCCTAATTAAACAAGAGCATGACAGCAATAGTAGTAATTCGAAGAAGATTCAATAGTTGCGTACACTTGGAGAAGAGAGGCTCTAATAGTCCCACATCGTGGGATGTTAATTTGGAATTGTGTATATAATACATTTACTTCATAAGCTATTTGCCACTCACTGTACACACCTTGTCGGCCATCACACCGGCAGGACTGGTCCCCGACCCGGGTCCGATTACCCGACCAGACTATCCTAAACCTGATTTAGAGAAAGGGATTTCTGGGGGGGAGGGGTGGGTTTTTTTCACTATAGCTCCTCCGGATGCATGCCCAACACTTGGGCAAATTCAAGTGATCTGGGGTATGATAGTTAAGGGGTCTGAGGTTGTTCTCAACCGTTTGATCTAAGAAGAAAGTTAGTTCTAATAGTGGCTTTAATTGTGGTTTGAGATATTGACTACTATTGAGAAATTGTGTGGGAATTGTGCTTAATTGTGAGGCTTAATTGGTGGTTTCAACCACCATTTTTAGGCTTCCTTTTTATATTTTTTCACATATTCTTGAGATACATTCTTGATTCTAAATTGAATATCTTTTTAGTTGCTTGATTCATTGCATATCGTTATTGTAGATTGATTATTGTGCTCATTATTTCTTATATTTGACTAGTGATTGATTTGCTACAGTTGCTCCTTGCGAACGACCTTGGAACTTAAGGATTTTTCGATCTTTATAAACGTAAATGTCGTATCAATTTTCGTTGCTATATTATGACACAATGTTTTCCTAAACTATGATGATTATCGACCTCAACAACTTGTGTGGAGGATCCCACACAAGTAATCCTCAAGTGTAGAGGAAAGCTTAAAGGCAAATTAATGTAACTACAAAAGGTAGAGGAAGAAGAAAGCTATATGCTCCAAATTGATAGAAGATGCCCTCGCTCCAAGAATGGTTGCTCTAAACTTGAAGAGGGCTCCTCCTTTGCTCCTAGGCTCCAAGATAGCAATGTCTCCTTCAGGCTCCAAGATAGCAATGTCTCCTTCAAGCTCCAAGGGTGGACATCCACCACCCTCCTCTCCTTGCTTGGCCATCCTCCAAAAGCATTCTCCTTGGCTTGGACACAAGGAAGAAGAAGAATGTAGTGTAGAGATTACAAGGGTGTGGTAAGGAACCCTTATAGTTTGTACCTCCACTCTCCCTCTTCCTTGGCCTTGAGTGGTGATTTTTGGTACAAGAATTGTGTAGCCAAGGATGGTTTGATGTGGTGGTAGGGAGGGTGTATTTAGAGGATGGGAAGGAAGGTGGTTGGTGCCTACTATGGTAGACCTAGGGTTAGGTGGTGTAGGGTCTATCAAGGGCTAGGATGGAGTTTGAGATGGTAGTTATGTGGTGGATAGTAGGGATAAGTTGGCTCCACATGAGGGGGCGTACTTAGTTAGGGTTAGGTTGAGTTGGCACCATTTTTAGGTTCTAGAATATGGCGTCAAAAAGGATGGTGAAGATGGGATCTTAATGTGGATGAAGGATGGAGATGGATCTTAAAGTTGGCACCAAGGTTGAATGGGTGTGGATGAGGTGGTTATCTATGGTTGGTGCCAATTTTAGGGTAGTTATGGTGGTGTTGATGGCTGAAGAGGTGCATAAGGTAGTTCAACTTTTCATCTTCTTGGCATGAAGTGTAACCCAAGGTAACAAATTGGAAGCTCAACTAGAGGCATGTCAAGACCATTTGACATAGCGGCACGTGTCATGGGATCAAAGCTAAAGCATACCAAAGAAGACTTGGTGCTTTTCACTCTCAACCTAGAAATCTCCCCAAGAATCCCAGCTATCAGGCACACCAACTTGGCTTGTTGAGTGTCCCCCTCAATAAAGAACACAGTATCATATGCAAATTGAAGCAAAGGTCTCAAGATCTGGGCATTGGAAGATAAGGAGTATCCATGTAGTAAACCACCTGTACAAGCTTTGAAAGCAAGTCTCACCAAAGTGTTCACTGCCAAAATAAAAATCAACAGTGCAATGGGGCAACCATGACAAACCCCCTTTTGCGATTGGATCCATCTTTTGGTTGGGAGATCGTTAACAAGTGGAGAGAAAGAGGACGTAACAATACAATGCTTCATCCATTGGACACACACTTCTGGAAAGCCCCTGCACCGAAAAACTTCCCAAATGTAAAACCAAGATAAAGAATCATATGCTTTAGAGAAGTCGACCTTCCATAAAAAGGCTTTATTTCTCCTACGCGTCCACCTCGACACCATCTCCTGGGCAATAATAAAGGATTCCTGTAAGGAGCACCCCTTTAAGAAGGCAACATGGACTGGGCTACTGAGGTTGGGGAGTGATGAGAAACTCATCATGGCTCCTAATTAACATTAATTAGCTATTTTCCCTAGTTAATTACCTAAGAATGCACTGAATACAGGGTTAATTATAATATAGGGGTAAAATAGTAAGCACTTGTAAAATAAGGTAAAAATACATAATTAAAGTTCAATTAATCTTAATATAAGTTTAATTAATAAGTTGGACTCAATTTACAATCATTTAGTTATGTATTAGGTATTTAGTATAACTTAATTAATTTAATGACCTAAGTATGTAATTAACCTAATTAATAATATCAATTTAATAAATATAGCTAAAAAAGGGAAAAAACCTAATTTCATGACATAAATATATTATTTACCTAATTTATGATAATATATAAAAGTTGAAAAAAGAAATAAATTAAAATAAGCCTTTAAATCTACAGTTTACATTTATTCCCTTAACTATCATCTCAATTGAGTCCTTTATCTGCGAATCAATCCTTGTGCACATAGTCTTCTTCCTCTTCATCTTCAATCGTGGGTGACTAAGAACCTTCGGTCTCCAAACCTTCCAATCACCTTCCATTCGGTGTCAGAAAGCCACCATGATGGCCGCTATTGCTAAACTCACCTTCTCCTCCACATCCTACGGTCCAGATGTCTCTCTAATCCTATTTAGCATAGGTGTTTAACCTCACCGACATCAAAGATGTTGCCGGTGGTTACCTTGCACCTAGCCATTATACCGTTAAGATTCTTCCCCCTTCACCTAGTTCACCACCTATAAATTCCCTAGCCCACCTTTGATCTCAGTTAGTCAGCTCCCTATCCCTCTTCCCCAATTGAGCATGACGATAGGTTATTCTCTTAGCCTGGTGACCTATTTCCCCTTCTTTGGAGCACTTCCATCGGAGGAGCTCGTTGCCTCTCACCTATTCTTCCTCACAGGAGTTGTGACAGGACTCTTGTGTGCCCCATCTCCCTCTCTATCTCGCTTCAAACCTTGCCGGAGTTTGCTTCGACTACATTGGAGTTCTTTCTATGTCCGCCCTACCAACGGTGGAGTCCCTCACCCTTTCGTCCAGGTAAAACGTAGATTAGCCTTAGCTCTTAGTTTAGAGTATTGTAGTGTAGTTAATTAGCATAGATAGCTTAGTGTAATGCTTAGATTCCACTTCATCTTTGTCATCTCTGACGAGGTCAAATCCGACCTCACTGGACTTTAAATCATCTTTTTACACAATTGATCACCTTTCTCATCACTCCACGATGACATTCCACCTTCTAATTGCATGATATATCACCTAATCACCTAATCCACTCCACATCCACCTAAGGACTTCTGTTGTCCATGGCGGAAGCCTTAGAGCTTAAATTGCATTCACCAGGGGCTCTCCGCCACCTTATCATCATACAAGGGCCCTGTTCCACTTCTCAATTTTATAAATAATTAACTGTACAAGAAATGCCTAAATCATTACCAACTTTTGAGCTCGCTGCTAATGGCGGCATAGAAGGAGTTAGTTCACTAATTCCACGTACATACACCGTTGCCAGATCTTATTAAGACTTTCCCCTCACTCAATTGAGTGAGAGGGCAATTCTTGAGTTCGTCCGAACTCAAGATTATCAATCACTGAATTTCATGATTAATCCTTGTGTTTGATCTTCAATTCTGTCAATTGATGAGTTCTTGAGGTTTGTTATAACCTCAGGAACCTTTTGAGATAATTTTCAGTCTGTTTATGGACATTTAATGTCTAATTGTCTAAAATCAGCCTTCACCGGAGCTCTAGTGAGCTCCAGCAAGTCAAAATCAGTGATTTAGCCTTTGAAATAACTTGAGAGGCTTCAGATCATTTCTTCTTGATATGAGGATCGAATTCAGGAAATTGAAGTTGAGTTTTGATGTTGATATCCTACTATTGATCTTCGTCTTCTCCAACTCCGGTGGAGTTGGAGAGACTTATTTCTTGAGGTTTAAAGCTTGCAATTAGATCGATAAGCTTAAGAAGATCATTTAGAATCTATTCTAGGCTTAAATTAGGTCTGAGATGCTTTGGTTTGGTCTATCGGCCAATACATGTTTTCACCTTCGATGATGAGCTCGGTGGTACCTTAATGTTGATCAAAACTTAGTTGAAGTGCGGAATCAACTTTTGAGGTTGAATCTAGTCTTTTTGGATGGTTTATTTGATTGGAAATGATTTAATTCTTAAAGTCAAATCTTGAGCTTTGTAGGTCAAACCCGAGTCAAATTCGAGATTTTGGAGTTTGAATCTCTGATTTAAAGATTTGTTAGAGTTTTTTGAGTGATGTGAATCTTTTGGAATTAATTAGAATGATTTTTATTGAGATTTAAGGTGAATTACATCTTCTGTATAGTTTAGGTTCAAACTGGAACCCATAGTTGTTTAAAGCATTTCTATTGAGATTTCAAGCTAAAAATTGCCCAGATCTGTTAAGTTTCACTATCTGAATAAGTTCAAATTCAATCTTGATGCTTAAATATATCTGAAGGACCTTTTCATTCTGAAATCTGAGTTCTGAGCTTCACCCCTGAACCTCTGAAGTTTCTGGAGTTTCTTCAGTTTCTTTTACCATTCTTTCTTCTTCATACTCGTGGAATGATTTCCTAAAATTATTTGTAACCTGAAATGAAGATATTCTCTTGAGCTGAACGTCATTTGACCTTTAATTCAACTTCTGCAGTATACTTTGTGCATGGAAATAGTGCCATATCCCTTCTCTAATCTTTGGATCACTTTTGATCCAAGCACCAAATTGGTGCTAAAATTGGAAACTAGAATGCTAAAGCTCTCAATTGAGCTTTGAATCACCCTAAATAGAGGTCTAAGATTGTCAAAATCTCCGTTTGAAGGTTGACCACCGATGATGCTGCTCTGAAGGAGAAGCTACTAAGAAGATCCCACATCGTGGAACCACGAGTACTGAGAGCTGAACAAAAGTAATCCTATGTGTTAGCGCTTCAGTCATCAAGCACTGGGCACATCTGAGCATTTTTGACCCTATTGACCATAGTAGTGTGCATGCATGCACGTGGGCCCAGGTGTAGGCAAGCATTGTGGGCCTATTGGGCCTAATTAGCCAAAATTCATTAAAATCCACACTAAATGAATTAAGGCCTGGCTTCTAGTAGTGGTAGATCCGGTCTAGTGATGGACCATTGGTCTCGCGAACAGACTGGGTTTTCCCACTAAACCAATTTTTGGTTAAGTGTAAAGAGAGACGAGGATTTGAACCTAAAAAAATGGCTAAGTGTTAGGAGAATTAAAAGAGAGTATGAGAGAGGGAATTAAGGTGAGGTATGGTTAAGTGTTAACGTGTAAAGATAGAGATGAGATGAAAGTTGAGATTAAATGAGAGAGTTAAAGAGATTAAGTGTTTGAGTTTAATGAATAAAGGATATATATTGTAATGAAAATATTTCTTTTCATGCCTTTTATATTGTAAACACTTGTTGTAAATGTTCTCATTTGTTATTCAATGTTGTAAACATTCATTTACATTTTCCTTATAATGGAATAATTGCCATGTTTCAAGTTTAATTTTGTATATAATTGTTCATGAGCTTAACTTGTATTGTAATTATAGATTTAATTAACATAGTAATTAATTATTTGTTAATTTAAAATAAAAAAGGATGAATTGATTAAGTTTAAATGCCTCCCAGTGAACAACCTGGACTCAACCGGTTAAATGAATTTAAATATAAAATGTAGGTTAGCTTGACCCTATACTATGATTAAAGATGACAATTTAACCAATCAAGTTAACCTAAGTCTTTTCTTTACGCGATTGATTAAGTCTAATAACTTTAATTAACTGTGTTGAGAATTGAATGACTAGGGAAGACCTCCTTTAAGCGATTCGCCAAAATCTTGCTAATGATAAGACAAATAGAGTTGGAGAGTGCACTTGGCTTGAAGTCTGCAAGAGACTCTGCACCCTACTTCTTGGGCAACAAAAAAAGCAAGGTGTGATTGATCCCTTCAAAGTCGGCGTTGCCATCCTGAAATTCATTAATAACTCCCATAACATCATTACACATCGTGATCCAAAAGCACTGGAAACCCATCTAGACCCAGTGATCCTTCGGCCTTCACTCCACATAGCGCCTTGATGAGGTGTGGCTCATCATAGCTAAAATGCCCAAATTAAGCTAGAAACTAGGTTAAACACTATATAATTAACACAAGTAATGAGTTAAGTGTGAGAAATAATAGAAATGGCCTAAAACAACAAATCTGTGTTAAAAATGCAAAATTAGGTCATAAAATGAGATATTCTATTAAAAAATGTAATATGGTGATCCAATTGCAAATTGAACACATATTTTTGGTTCAAAAGATCAAATTAGAAGTGAAATCATATTCCTAAATGTTCAATTAAGCTTTAATAAAAATTTGGTTGTATTTGGACATCATTAGAACCTTGCATTTTTTATTTTACATATAGGTCCTTTAAGCATTAACATTTTATTCACATTAAAAGTCTCAGGGACCTTTCCTTAAGTTGCAAGGTACCTTTTTGTAAGACCTAGGGACTACGCTGCAAGACTCCTCTTCACTTATGGGCTACCTCACAATTTCCATACTATTTCACATTTAAGGGCTTGTTTGCAAATTTTCCTTTACGCCTGCAACTGATCTGCCCACTGGTCACGTAAGAACACGACCAATCATGGTCGTCGCCTCCGTACATCCTTGATCAAATGGCTGATCTTAATCCATTTTGCATGCGCATTTGCGTGAAGGACCCTTATTTCATCCAGATCCCATCCAACTGTGGGATTCATCTCAAACCCTTTCCACCCTCCTCTTAGCTAATCACCATTGTTTGCCCTAAACTTGTCTAAATCCACCAAAGCGGTGCCTAGATCGCATGTGCACCTATATAGGCATGATCACTGACCTCGCGTGACGCCAACCAGGTCCCTCCCCTTGAGTGGTTCCCTTCATCCATCCCCTCAGCTGTTCTTCCCCCATTCTTCACCTGCGGTGACAGAGCAGACTTTCCTGCCTTCGTTGATCACCTCCAACCATCGGCTCTAAGCTCTTGGACACCTTCTTCGTCAACTGAGGGTCTTCTCCCCTTTCTTCATCATCTGCTACTGACTGGTGACTAGTGGACAACACCTTCCTCCCTTAGCTTGATTTACAGCTTTAAGAGTTAGTTTTAATGCATTTTAGGTTAGTGTAGGTTCTGCTAGTGTAATTTAGATCAGTAGATGTAGTTTAGATGCTAAATTTGATGACGGATTGGTTTGGATTCAAATATATATAGATTAGACCCAATCCAACCTCTCTAATCAATTTAGATTAGAGAGGAGTTTTTTGCATTTTTCGCATCGATTTATACAGCTTCGCCTATGCCTCACAATCCATATTTCTCTGATTTCCTAGCATTTTATTCATTGTTCACCCCTCCGTTAAAGTCAAATTCAGATCGAAGTCTTGGCTTCTAGATTTGAATTTGCACCAAAATCCACCTAGGGGGTCTCCCATTCATTCCATAAACTCACAAAGACCCTCCAATCTGGTTTGATTGTCTTGAATTGCTTGATTTCTTTTAGATTTGTTTTTCATGCCCAATCTCCTGATTTGGAGTTCATTTGGTTTTAATTGGACTCAATCGAGCTATTTAAGGTTTTAATTGCTCAATTAGGTGTAATGTAATGAATCTAAGGTGCTTAATTTGGTTTTCAATTTATAGATGAGCTTATACCCAATTTGAGCTTTATTTTGGGTAGTTTTGTCAAGGATAATCAGTGGTACTGATTTGAGACTAAACAAGGACCCAAGTGATTATGAGAAGATCATTAGATCAACTTAAACACCAATCAATGGTGTTTAAGAAGATTAGATGTTCTGATCAGTAATCAATTTAAAGTGAAAGCCCAAAACAAGGCAACATGTCTTTTGAATACAAAAAATCTTTTAATCTAAATTCAAAGGCTCAAATGGTGTTTTCAGAGTTTTAATGAAGGTCTAGAGTTGTTCTGAATTGATTTCAATCATCCAAATATGATCGATTTCCTCTACATTATCTACAATGTAGGGAAAATATCATATTAGGGTCTTTTGGGATTTTGAAATATATAGATTGATTTTTATGCTTGCTGACATTCAAAAGAATGTTAGAATTGATCTTCAAGTGGTTTTACAAGGATTTGAGTTTTTTTTTAGATTTAGATCTGAATCTAATGAATTCAAGTTAGACTTGAGAAGATCTGATCTCGATTCAGCAGCAGTTGTTCCTAATTTTGAAGAAACAGTATGGCGGTTGGGTTTTCATGTGCAGTAGCAACACAGCTGCTGAATTGTGTTGGCAGTCAAAATAGCAGTAGTAATTTGGTTGCTAAATGGCAGCTGTAGTAGGTCTGAACTAAGGGTTTAAAATGAGAATTTGGGTCTATTTGAGGATTAAATGACCTAGCACTGTTTTGTATTGTTAGGACTTCCTAGAATAAGCATTCTTGTACTGAAATTGGAATGAAATCTAGTTAGAATTGTAGTTTCCCTGGTAGGAGGGGGTGACACAATAAAGTGCGGAATAAAAAATATAACAATCTCACAAAATAAACAATCACACAATATACACAATGATTTTTAGGTGGAAACCCAAACCGGGTGAAAACCACCACCTAACCCTCTTGAGTTAGGATTTTCTGATCAACCAAGTTGGTCAAACCACTAACATACTACTTAAACGAGGGTAGTACAACCTCAATTACAACCACGCTATAAATGCGAGGGTAGCGTACGTCAAATCCATTATCTTCACTAGAAGGATTTTTTCTCACGAAGGAGACAAGAATTCGCAAAGCGAATACCCAACCAAATATCAAAGTAAATTACAAATAGTCCTATAGAGCCAACAAAGATAATCTTACCTAAGCTTCTATAGGAATTAGGATGCTTCCCTTCGCTGGAATTGCGTCAATGACGTGGATGCGTGAACCACGTGATGGCGCAATGGTACTCTCGTGAACTACGGTGGGAGAGCGAGTGCGCAAGTGATCGATGCTCTCTAGATGTAGAACTAAGCTTGGAGAGCAAGAGCTTCTTCTATAGATCAATTTGACACTAAAGAGTGGAAAGTATGTAGCTTGGATGTGTCTTGGTGTGTGTTTGAGTGGCAAAAGTTCTCCTCTATTTATAGAGGCTCTAAGAAGGCTTTGGAAGGCTTCCATAGCCGTTGGGTGTAAGCTCCAAGAAAATCAGGCCAAAATCAGGATTAATCATTGCACTGACAGGGTTATCAGACGTCTGATCCTGGCATCAGACGTCTGGAAAACCAATTTAAGATGTCTGGGAACAAAGTCAGACATCTGATTTTAGGCGAGTTTCCTTCCTGACTTGAATCAGATCTAAACAGGGTTCTAGTGCATTGTCATCAGACGACATACAGGGCATCTGGAGTTATGTCTGGACGTTTGGAAACCTACTTTTCTATGGGAATGGATTTCTAAGAGAGTGCAATGGCTAGAAAATCTCTGAGAAGAGATTTTGGGTCAGCCGAGGCAAAACGGTCATATATCAGACGTTTGGGGTCCTCTACGGACGTCTGATATGAGCCAACGGTCATTTCCTTCAGTGTTTGCTAAGCCAGCTAATGGTCCACTAATTTGGACGTCTGGCAAAATCATCAGATGTCTTCTAAGACGTCTGGACTAAGGTCTAGACGTCTGATTTCATCAGACAGAACTGACTAAGTCCAGCCTAAACATAATTGGACGTCTGAGTCAACAGTTAGACGTCTTAAAAGTATTTATCAGACGTCTGATTTTCAGATTAAACATCTGAAAAGGCTATTTGAACCCTATTTTGGTTTTCTAAGTTCTCTACAGAAAACATAAGTATCCTAGGGTTGTGTAAGTGTTCCTAGGACTACTGTTAGGGTTCTTTGAGGCTCTTTAACATGAATCTAAAAAACAAAAATAAAGAGCAACAAAAGAAACAAAAGTACAACAATTACAAGGAAAGGAAATCTATCCTATTCTTCATCTCCTTCCCTCTTCAGGTCATCGCTCCTCATGAAGCTCCTCTGTTCTCTGTCAAGCTCCTCCAATCCACCATGGATGCGAGCTCGAACTCCGTCTAACCACGTCACCATTTGCAATTAACTTGAAATCTAAGACTTCAAGTGCAAATGTTAAATGACACGTGTTTTGTTATCATCAAAATAAATGATCGCTGTGCTCTAGCACCAACAATCTCCCCCTTTTTGATCATGACAAAACCATAAATAATAATGCAAAAAAAAATTCTCCCCTTTTTGACATTGTCAAAAAAGGTTAAATTGATTTAAAATTTCCTATAACTCCCCCTTAAAACATGCTTTTCTATAAATGAGTTGAATTTCTTTTAACAAAAGTAATGTCCTCCCCATTTTTGTAACAACAAGATAGCTATTATTTTTCTCCCCCTTACTAAAGGAAATATAGCTAACTTAAATCTCCCCCTTAATAATTGACAATTAGCTCATAGTTTTTAACTCCCCCTATCTAAATGCTAATGATAAAAAGGATAGGGTGAAGAATTTTTACCTCACCTACCATGGCCAATAAAATGGCCCAAATGGAGGTGGTGGATGCCACATCAGATGGGGCTCCCATCCGTAGCTTGGAGGCCCGGGCATCAGCATCAGTCTCCAGTCTGGCGATTGACGTGCGGCGGGTCCATTATTTGTTTGTTGTCTCGTCGATCTTCTCGTTCTCCTCCTTGGTCTACTCCTTGGTCCTCCTAACTCGAGTTGACCAGCCTTGAGCTTGTAGGTCCAGTCCTTTGTGTTGTAGTCATCCTTGAAACCTACAAAACAAGATTCCAAATCTTTCTTCGGTATCCAAGTGAGCTTGGATCTGGATCTGTTAGCGGGTCTCCTTGACAGAGATCCTTTCTCAACCTTAGGGCTATGCAAATCTTCTACTTTGTTGATCAATTTGTTAGAATTTTCCCTAAGACATGCAAGTTCATTTTTTATAATATTCATCTAAGTCTTTAAATCAGAATTTCTAATTTTAGACTAACATTTTCTTTAATCAATTTAGTATTTTCATTGATTAAATCTTTATTTTCTAATAACAAGTTATTATCCTTAGGACTAGCTTCTAGATCCTTAAGTTATTTTTCTAACCTTTCATTTTCATTTTTAAGAAAGCTAAGGTTCTTTTTAATATTTTTATTTTCTATCTTAAGTGATTTACTAATTTCAAATAGCTCATTAAAAGCATTTTGTAAATCGGAATTTACCTCGTCCTCAGATTCGCTTCCGCTTTCATTGTCTCTTTCTCCTATAGCCATGAAACCAAAGTACTCGGGCTCCTTTTCCTCGGGATCTTCCTCTGCTTCCTCTGAGTTCGAATCATCCCAAGTGGCTTGGAATGCCTTCTTCTTAGACTTCTTCTCCTTTTCCTTCTTCTTCTCCTTCTTGAGAAGAGGGCACTCTGGTCGTAGGTGCCCTTTCTCATTGCAGTGGTAGCAACGTCTCGGGCTCTCCTTCTTCTCCTTCTTCTTTGATTCCCTACACAACTTGGAAAACTTTTAAAGTAAAATTTTAAAGTCTTCGTTGTCAGAAATTACCTCGCTATCCGACGTAGCTTTGAAGGCGAGAGTCTTCTTCGATTTTGGCTCCGGTGTATCCTTCTTCTGCTTCAACTTTGTCTCATAGGCCATTAGATTGCCTAGGAGATCTTCCATGTTGAGCTCCTCCACCTCGTTTGCCTCCTCAATCGCGGTGACCTTCTGCTCCCATTCTGGTCCAAGGGAACGAAGAAGCCTCCCTTGAAGCTCCCCCTTGATGAAGGTCTTTCCTAAAGCTTTCAAATTATTTACTATGAGTGAACCTAGTGTTCATCTCACTCAAAGTTTCGTCAGTCTTCATAGAAAATGATTCAAATTCCAGTGAAAGTAAATTAATTTTAGAAGACTTTACCTTAGAGGTACCCTCATGAGTTACCTCAAGTGTATGCCAGATCTCGTATGCGGTGGCGCATTGCGAGATTCTGTTGAACTCCTCCGGGCTGAGTGCGCAATACAATGCGTTCATTATTTTCACGTTGAGCGAGAGTTCCCGGATCTGCTGCTGCGAGTATCCTGCGGCGGGTCTTTCTGGGATGTCGAAGGGGGTCTTGTAATGATCCCATATTGTGAAGTCGGTGGCTTGAAGCCATGTCTTCATCCGCAACTTCTAGTAGGAGTAGTTGCTCCCGTCGAAGAATGGCGGATGGGTCGTAGACTGGCCCTCGGAAATCCTACTTGCAGACATGCTCCCCTCCATAGGATCTCTTGCCGGTGTGTAACGCCGATCTGCAAGACCTGCTATGATACCAATTGTAGTTTCCCTGGTAGGAGGGGGTGACGCAATAAAGTGAGAAATAAAAAATATAATAATCTCACAAAATAAACAATCACACAATGTACACAATGATTTTTAGGTGGAAACCCAAATCGGGTGAAAACCACCACCTATCCCTCTCGAGTTAGGATTTTCCGATCAACCAAGTTGATCAAATCCACTAACGTACTACTTAAACGAGGGTAGTACAACCTCAATTACAACCACGCTACAAAAGCGAGGGTAGCGTACCTCAAACCCCTTCTCTTCATGAGAATGATTTTGTCTCACGAAGGAGACGGGAATTCGCAAAGCAAATACCCAACCAAATAACAAAGTAAATTACAAATAGTCCTATAGAGCCAACAAAGATAATCTTAACCTAAGCTTGTATAGGAATTATGATGCTTCCCTTTGCTGGAAGTGCGTAGATGATGCGGATGTGTGAACCACGCGACGGCACAACGGTGCTCTCGTGAACTACGGTGGGAGAGCGGGTGCGCAAGTGATCGATGCTCTTTAGATGTAGAACTAAGCTTGGCGAGCAAGAGCTTCTTCTATAGATCAATTTGACACTAAAGAGTGGAAAGTATGTATCTTGGTTGTGTCTTGGTGTGTGTTTGAGTGGCAAAGGTTCTCCTCTATTTATAGAGGCCCTAGGAAGGCTTTGGAAGGCTTCTATAGCCATTGGGTGCAAGCTCCAAGAAAATCAGGCCAAAATTAGGATTAATCATTACACTAACAGGGTTATCAGATGTCTAATCCTAGCATCGTACGTCTGGAAAACCAATTTAAGATGTCTGGGAACAAAGTCAGATGTCTGATTTTAGGCGGGTTTCCTTCCTGACTTGAATCAGATCTAAATAGGGTTCTAGTGCATTGTCATCAGATGACATACAGGACGTCTGGAACTACGTCTGGACGTCTGGAAACCTACTTTTCTATGGGAATGGATTTCCAAGAGAGTGCAACGGCTAGAAAATCTCTGAGAAGAGATTTTGGGTCAGCCGAGGCAAAACGGTCATGTATCAGACGTCTGGGGTCCTCTACGGATGTCTGATACGAGCCAACGGTCATTTCCTTCAGTGTTTGCTAAACCAACTAACAGTTCACTAATTTGGACATCTGGAAAAATCATCAAACGTCTTCTAAGACGTCTGGACTGAGGTTTGGACGTCTGCTTTCAGCGGACAGAACTGACTAAGTCCAGCCTAAACATAATAGGACGTCTGAGTCAATGGTCAGACGTCTTAAAAGTATTTATTAGGCGTCTGATTTTCAAATTAGACGTCTGAAAAGGCTATTTGAAAGCTATTTTGATTTTCTAAGTTCTCTACAGGAAACCTAAGTATCCTAGGGTTGTGTAAGTGTTCCTAGGAATACTGTTAGGGTTCTTTGAGGCTCTTTAACATGAATCTAAGAAACAAAAATAAAGAGCAACAAAAGAAACAAAAGTACAACGATTACAAGGAAAGGAAATCTGAACTGACTAAGTCCAGCCTAAACATAATCATACGTCTGAGTCAATGGTTAGACATCTTAAAAGTATTTATCAGGCGTCTGATTTTCAGATTAGACGTCTGAAAAGGCTATTTGAATGCTATTTTGGTTTTCTAGGTTCTTTACAGGAAACCTAAGTATCCTAGGGTTGTGTAAGTGTTCCTAGGAATACTGTTAGGATTCTTTGAGGCTCTTTAACATGAATCTAAGAAACAAAAATAAAGAGCAACAAAAGAAATAAAAGTACAACGATTACAAGGAAAGGAAATCTATCCTATTCTTCATCTCCTTCCTTCTTCAAGCCATCGGTCCTCACGAAGCTCCTTTGTTCTCTGTTAAGCTCCTCCAATCCGCCATGAATGCGAGCTCGAACTCCGTCTAACCACGTCACCATTTGCAATTAACTTGAAATCTAAGACTTCAAGTGCAAATGTTAAATGACACGTGTTTTGTTATCATCAAAATAAACGATCGTGGTGCTCTAGCACCAACAAGAATTGCTTGTAATCTCATTTTAAATTTCATTGTCAGCAATTTTGTGAATATAACTATCCAAATGACCATTGGCATGAGAATTGTATTGAAAATTAAGTTTAAATGTTTGAATATCTTTCATGTAAACCGTTGGAGATTTTTGAGTGGTTAAATAGCAATGCCAGCACTTCAAACCCCTTTTAGTGCCTTAGGACCTTAGTTTTAAACACTCATCAAGGCCTATATGGAGTTAATTTGTAAATAAATAAAATTATTAAAAATATCACAAAAAATAAAATAAACCTCTCTTGAGTAAGATTAGGTATTTTTTTAAGTGTGAATCAAATTTCAAAGTAATCTGAACCTTCGCTTAGTAGAACATATCAGCCGACGATTCAGTCTACTTTGGAGTCCAATAAAAGAACCAAAGTTAAAAATCTCACAAAGAACTCTCTCTCTCATCTTATTCTTTCTCTCTCATCCCCTACCTCTCTAATATATGTAAAAACTATAAAACTCAAAAAATACTCAAAAACATACAAAAATACCTTGTATAGTATGTATATACCTGTAAATATAATTTAAACAAAGTTAAATGTATATATTGTATAGTATGTAAATAATGTCTATAATTAACCTATATATGTAATCTATATATTAACTTAAATATTTAGAATGATTTATTGAATATATAACATTATTGTATAATTATATATTAATTTATATTAACTTAAATGTATATAACACTAAGTAATTATAAATACCTAATTATATACCTATAATCATAGTGAATACTATACTTACATATTCAACTAATTAATATATACCGTATAACACCTGTAATTTAATTTAATTATGTATTTACCGTAGATAATTAAGTTATTAAGTTAACTACGTAAATTATTAACTTAAAATAAAATAAATTAGTAATTTAAGTTAATACTGAAGTAAATTATTATGTATACTTGTATAGTATTATTTTAAGTATTTTCAACCTTTTTATACTATATTCATAGGGTATTACAGTATTTCTAAATTAATTATGTACACAACTATCTAAAACGTGTATTTGAATGTAAATAAATTAAAATAAAATCCTTAAAATAAATTAAAAATGCTTAATAAATATATTATTATATAAATTAACTCTATATAAAGTCAATTTCATAATTAATTTACTAATTTGTACGTTATTAACAAATTAACTCTTAATTTAATGTGTATAACCAGTCAACTTTAACCAATTTTATTATATATCTAAATAACTTATTTTTGTAAATAAATTATATAATTATATAGCCCTATATAAGAGCTTTGTAAATATATTATTTATTTTCAATTTATATTAATTTTGGGTCCTCAAATCGAGTGCCAAAATCCTTAAATTAGAACATGGTGTTGCACTGCACAGTGCTCAAATGGCATTGGATTTGGTGCCACATTGTGGCTTGTGGGGGCGTTGATGCTGCATATAAGGTTTTGGTGCATTGAGCGCTTCAGTCATCAGCACTCGGCGCACCAATATCCATTTCGTCTCATGAGCAGCTACATGTTCTCAATTTTTGTGTATGCCTGTGGGTGTGTGTATGTGGTTTTATTGGGTCTGTTAATGGGCTTAAATTGGAAAAAAATACTCCATAATTGAATTAGGGCTAGCCTGCTAGTAAAGGTTTGGTCCTACCTTTTGAGGTGTTGTGTATCCCTCGAAAATGGGCCAACCCACCCATTAAAACCAATTTTTGGGCCTATGAACAATAGCTGTGTGTGTTTTTGAAGAGAGAACGCTGGGAATTTGGCTAAGTGTCCCAAAGAAAAGGGAAGAGAAGAAGAGAGTTGTGAGCAAAGAAAAAAATGCTAAGTGTTGGATACTGCTGTGAGTGTGTGTTGCGTATGTATATATATATTTGTATGTATACTTATAAGTATAATGTAGTATTAGTATGTATGTAATAAATAATGTATAAGTACGTAGATATGCATATGTATACATATAAGTAGTAAGTACCTATTTGAGCCTCTTTTGTATATAAACAACCTAGGGCTTTAGCAATAGATATAACCGTCACTGTACATATGTATATATGCTAGTGTAAGTATTTCTTTTAGCCTTAGGTTATGTATATATGTTACTAAGGCTATAGCAATGAATGATAAGTTACTGTATATAGATTATATGTTACTAAAGAAATTAGTATGTTAATGTAACTTAGTATAGTATATACTAATAGCTATTTTTGTACCTATACTTAGGTATTACTTATATTAGTTGTATATAATTAACATAGTGTAATATTAGCTAGTTTTTAATGCCTGTTAGTTGTTCATTTGTTTAAGGCATGGTAGATAAAATTAATTGATTCTTTTTTATATAATTAAGTAATTCATTCATTAATTGATTCATTGATTCATTTTGTAAATAAAATTAACATTTTTTTGGAATAAAAGAACATTTTTGGACTTAAATAGTGATATATATCAATAACTATGTCCGAGTGAATGACTTGGAAACTAACAAGTAAAAATTATAATTAAATAAAATGATGCGACAACTATTTGCATTGTGACAAATATACTACAACGACAGCTAAAACAACGTTTTTATTGTAACGTGGTCATCGTCTATCATATTTTTGGCACCGTTGCCGAGGAGGCAACTCTCTATATGTCAAAATTTTTCTTTTATTCTCTATTTGTAAATAATTTTGATTTGTTTGTAAATAATCATTCTGTCATTCATATTCTTTGTTGTGTATAGATTCTTTGTTCATTTTATTTTTTGATTGATTGTTGTATATAATTGTCTTACTAATCATTTGGTGTTTTTGTCACACTTGAGGAGTAGGAGTAGTGTCTTCTTTAAGGTAGAGTTCTTCTTCCTACCAGATTCTCTACGCTTCAAACCCGACTTCCTGGAGGAGTTTTTCTTGCAGGAGCTGCATTTTCCTAGTTTTTAGTAGATTAGATTAGTTTAGTGATAGTTTATACTTAGGTATATTAGTAGGATATTGTGTTAGGCATAAGTTGTGAGAGTGTATTCTCACACATCTTTTGTATAACTTGGACTCTCTGGACTCTCTCCATTTCTCTCTACTCATTTCTCATCGGCTCGATTTTTTCCGTATCGATTTTCTTTTTCAATTTGATTTTGTTTGTTGCATTTGAGAAATCTAAAAAAATTATAAAATCAAAAATACCAAAAAGATTTAATCCCTTATCTAGTAGCAGCATTTACTAGGCATCCATACTTAGGTTGCATTCTTTGTACTAGATTTCAATTCAAGTCAAATTGCATGTTGTAGAATTGCTAAGGATAAGTACTCATTTCCATCTCTTCTGAGCTCCTGCCATCCTTTGCATTTGACTTAAAAATAAAAAAACCATCTTGTGTTTGAAAAGACTAAAAAGCGAGACTAGCTGCATAGAAAACATTTCTAAGTAATCAAATCAAAGTCAAAGGGAGATGTTAAAAATTGTTTGAAACCCTGTTTGAGTTTTCATCGATACTCTATTGATTGATTATCATGTACACAATATGCGATCACTTAAGTTCACAAATACATGTGTTTCTACCTCATCTCCTTAAGAACCACAGGGTCTAGATTCGCACGCTAGTCATATCTAGATTCTAGGTGGATTTTTAGAGGTTTGCAACTCGGTAGGTCCTCTATAGGATGCACAATTGTACTGAAAATAGTGTTTGCGTACTACTACTTTTCTCATAGTAGACCCTAGGAAAAATTCGTGTTTATCTTGCTTGATTGATTGATTGGTCTTTTGTGAGATTGATATTTGGATTTCTGGTTTTCTTTGGATTGAGATTGATTGAGATTGTTTACCTTCTTTTGAGTTGTGATTGATTCGAAATTCATTTTCAAAAATTGACTCAATGGAAGGTAGGAGATCCCAGAACCCTGAGTTAGTACCCCCCTTGGGTGCTGATGCCCAAGCTTCTACATCCATTTCGATGCCTTACACATTCAATCCTCCACCGCCTAGGCCTCAAACTCCTATCCACCATTCCGTTCATCTAGAGGATGACCACAATTCTGCATAATTCAAGGATTTCGAAGAATTTCCTCCACATCTTTTTGATATCCTCCACCACCACCAGTTCATAGGTTTCAACCTCCTCCCTACCCTAACTTTCCTAATCGACCACCACCGAAGAGAGGCCAACAACCTAGCTTGCAACACCTATTTGAAACACAACTTCAAATGAATACCCTTACTCAACAGGTGCAACAACTTGCTCAAGCTGTTAATCATTTAGCGAACCCTCAACCTCAACCTTGTAGACCTCAACTACAAGATTACTATAATATCGCAGTTGCACAACCTATGCCTATGGTACATGATGAGAGCCTCATCATGAGCCATAACTATCTCATTTTGACCTAATAAAGAGAATAAAAGCTCCTACATAACTTAGAAGAGGGCTTAATTGAAGGAATAAGTGTTCTGAGAAGAAAACATGAAATAAATGTTAAAACTGTAATTTTACCATTGCAGCACATAAATGGGATTTCTCAGAGACAAAACATAGGTCAAATGGTCTAAATAAGATAAAAAGTGGGTTGATGCAATCAGAAATGGGTTCATATGCAATCCAGGAATTAAATGGCATCTGGTAACCCTAAAACAGACCCGCTTAATTCAATAAGGTTTCGATCAGGATAAAAATCAATTAAACCCTCTAAAATTCTTGAAAAAATATCCCCTATGGTTTAGAACATTCAATTTGGCCTTTGGAACCTAGTTTGACCTAGATTAGGGTCCTAGCTAATTAATTGACCTAATTTGGGTTTTTGCACAAAATGTCCAGTCAAACATAGTCAAACCTAAAATCCAACTTCACCATTGGATTCCTTAGGTCCAAATTAGGTTTGTACCAAAATTTGAACCTAAGGGGAGGTCATCTTGACCTACTTTGCAAATTAGTACACTCAATTACATTTTGACCCTTATCTTTTGAAAACCATCACATAAACCCCCCTAGCTTCCTCGCCAATCTTACAATCAGGTCCCTCCACCATTAATGGGGAGGAATCCTTCTCCGACGAGGAAGGCAAGGGGGATACTCTCTGATCCCTCAGAGATCTCCTCCCAGAATTGGAAGGGAGATCCTCTGAGGAATCCCCTTTCATCTGAGCCTGATCACAATCTCTGATTCCTGTCCAATCTCTCTTGCGAACGCACAATAGATTTGGGATCCCAACCACCTTCCTTCTCCGGTGAGACGACGGTGGCTTAAGGCTTTCCCTCCATGCACCAGAAGCTCGGCCAACACCTATAAAAGGACCTCCGACCCTCTGCGAATCTCTCAGACTTGTTTTGGCCGTAGAACCCTCCAAACTTCATCTCTCCTCTCTCCGGCCAAGAAACCCGCAAGCTCCGACGATTACCTCTCCTCCCTCTCGTCACTCTACTGCCATACCAGCAGCAGAGTCCACTCCGCCTCATCTTCTCGTGTCGCGCTGCACCAAGTGCACGCCTCCCTGACCTCCTCCTCGTCGCCGTTATCTCCCTCAAGGTTGTCTTCTCTGACGACGGCACAAACGAGTCGTCTGACTTCGCTGCCCCCTTTCACTCCCAACAATCCAGATAAGTTCCCCATCTTCCACCCTTTCATTTCCCTCACTTTATTTCACACAACCGCCCTGCGGCCTGCCACCTAGCGCCTCACCTTTGCCGTGACACGACGAAGGTCCCCCTGTGATCTGATTGAGCCGCAAGGCCCTTGTTGTGTCAGGCAGGTTTTGAGATTCGGCCGCCATTAGCGGTGATTCGAGAAAGCTGCTTGCTTGCTCCAGGTTGTGAGACTTCAGGTTTGCAAGTGCAGCAAAACTTGGGAAGGTCTTGCGAAGCCAGTCATCCCAGCAAGTGATGCCGCAAGCCTGCAGTTGTGGCAATTGGAAGCACTGTCTGTTGCGGGCGCGCGAGAAAGAGCGGTGGGCATTAGTCCCACCTCGGTAAGCTGTAAAGCAAGTGAGCCCTTTAAATTGAATTTGTGTTATTGCCCTGTTGCCTTCGATTACACTTGGGGTGAGGTCCCTCACCTAAACACCATGCCTCGTCCGTGAGCTCATCACACGGATCTAGCGCGACCCGACCCGACACCATCCTGAGCACTCCTCTCGCACCACACCCATGCCTGTGTGCCTGGACCCGGGCACGCGACCCGACCTGTTTACTCAGCTCTGGGAGAGCATGCTGAAGTGTGATATATAAAGGGAGAGAGGCACGGGAAGGGTAGGGGAGTAGGTTTTGCTGTGTGCTTGTGTGCAGGAAGCAGGGACTTAGTCGTTGCAAGAAAAGGAGAAGAAGAAGGAAGGAGGCTCTGCAGAGGAAAAAGAAAGGCAAGGCAGAAAAGAAGAAGCGAGGCTAAAGGGAAACAGAACCAAGGAAGGAAGAAGAAGAAGAGAAAGCAGAACCAAGGAGAAGAAGACCCGCAAAGAAATAAAGAAAGGTAAAGACAAGCCGAAGAAGAAGAAGAGAAGTTAAAGGCAGAGGGAAGAAGAAAGAGATCAAGGGGCAGACAAAGAAGCAAGAAAGAGAAGAAAAAGAAGAGGAACAGAAGCAGCAAGGGAAGAGAAGAAAAGGAGCTGAAGCAGAGCAAAGTCTGGGAAATACTTTAAGACGTCTGATATTGCATCAGATGTCCATTTTTTTTCCCTTGAGAAATTTCTTTCTATATCACTCTCATTGAACTAGTCATTTCTTCTCATTTAAAAGGTTGTGTTCTCAAGTTTTGGAATACTTAGATTTCTCCCTGTGTTCGACCTCGGATACTCTGATTTTCGAGTTATAAATCTTTATTTGTTTTCGCGGAAAGTTTGTCTATATTACAATGCAATATTTGTTAAAACATGATCTAGCCACGTTAACATTTTGGAGTCATTGCTGGGGAGCAACAAGCACTTCTAAAGCTTTTGATCACAACTTCTGATCCAATATTGACCTAATTCCTCTCTTTTATTGTGCTTGTCTCAGGGAAAGCAGAGAAAAGAAGAGCAGCTGCACAACAGACACACTAAGGAACAGGTAATTTTCATTAGCCCTCTCTCTTAACCCCCTCAAAGTCTGAAAAGGAACAAAAGAAGAATCAACTTAGGGCTACCTGTTTCATACTTAGTAATTCATCAAAGTTTCCTGATTTTCATTTCAACACATTTTTAACTGCTCATCCAACTAAGGTAACTAGGGCTAAAACTTTCTTGATTGAACCCTAGATACGAAATTTTGAGGCCACTAAATTGTACCAGCTAGAGCCAACTTAAGGATTGCAAAGCTAGGGTTTTTAGAGACACATCTTCTCTTAAATAAAGAAAAAAGTTTTTCCAAAAAGAGGTGTGCCTAAACCTTGTTTGAAAAGATCTATACAAGAGAAACCCTAAGCAAATCAGGCTTTTAAATCCATTTGAACCTGAAAAGAAAGGACCGAAAAGCTCTCAAAGGAACAAGAAGTGAAGTTGATCCCTTGGGTCAACCAACCTTAAAATTAGGTCACTTTTTCACTCAAAAGACCTAAAAGTTCAAGTGGAACCTTAAGCACCTCGATCTTAAAGTAAAAAAGGTAGACTTAAGAGGTCAAGGTCCCCATTCTAGTCTACTTGGAACCGCAGTGACAAGAGAGGTCGGGTGGGGGAAACCCTGTAACTTGTGGGGATGCTCTACCGTGTAGGGGTCTTTGCAGGACTCTCCCTCTCTGACTGCCCAGGTACTTCTCAAGTGGATGACCTTTCTGACTAAGGGGTATCATCTACCTCGAACCTCTATAGTCACCCAACAATTTTTGGGTGTCTCGATTGGGTCCAGCACCTTCTAATCTCATCACATCCTTCGGTGCATGTTCGGTAGGAGGTCCTTAAGACCATCCTTAAAACCTCCTTTAGAAATTCACTCTCGTCGAGGCTAAGCCTCGACGCCCTTGTTTGTGCAGCAACCCCACCACATAAATCTTTCATCTGATTCAGAACCAAGTTCTCCTTCTCCCATCATGGCACAACCCATTGAAGAGGAGAACAACCTTGAGCACCAACTTCAACGCCTGAATGATCTCTTTCAAAACTTTGTAAACCCACCACAGCGACCAATGATGCGAGATCACTATAATCCTGCTGCGGTGGCGATCGAACCTCGAGTCCGAATCCCGATTGGAGGTCCTGATTCTGAACTGAAGCCCAACATGATTCATGACATACCAAAGTTTCATGGGCTTAACTCCGAGGATCCATTCCAACACATTAAACAACTCAAGCATCTGGCCCAAACATTCAGGTCAGATCCGCAAAACCAGGATATCCTACTCATGAAAATGTTTTCTTTCTCCCTCCTGGACAAGGCCGCCCATTGGTATCAAACTCAGACTCGTCCGATCAACACATGGGAGGAACTTCAGTCCGAATTCTTGAAAAAGTTCTTCCCCGTTGGTCGGACGAATGCCTTATGCCACCAGATCACTCATTTCACTCAACAATCAGGAGAACCTCTTCACAAAGCATGGGACTAATTCTTAGATCTCATGAGAAAGTGCCCCCATCACGGAGTTCCTAAATGGGAACAAGTCCAGTCTTTTTACCAAGGACTCTGTGAAGACATTCGATTATTTGTCAATGCAACGTGCGGAGGAAACATCATGGGTCAACATGAGGACATGGTGTGAGAGATTCTCGAAAACATGTGCGAGAACTCCATAAATAATGACTCCATAGGCTTATTCGACAGGACGAATGCCCGCGCATCGATGAATCTGAGAGGGGCACATGAGATGCAGGACCTGTCCACTTCCGTCGACTTGGAACTGATGGCCAGTCGGTTGGACAAACTTTCTATCATAGAAAAGAAGGTGGACAAGCTAACTTGGCATTTGCAGCAAGCCACCTCTGCGCAGAACTCTTTTGCACGACCACCTCTGGAGAGGGAAACTGTGCAAAACATCTACCACCAATCTGCTAAGGGGATGGACCCATATCCACCCCCATCTGCCTCTCGGATCGGTGTAACCTGCGATCCATTCTACTCGAGTTGGGGGAACTCTGAACCCTTGTATTCTGACTTTCCTGAGTTTCCTCAGAACTGCGAGGACCTCAACGCCATCCAGAATGACCCATTCTCCAATACCTACAAACCTGGATGGAGAAATCATCCTAACTTTCAGTGGACGGGAAATTCTCAGACTCAAAGACCACCATATCAACCCCATCCACAAGCCCCTCGTCCATATCAGCCGCCTCAGCCTCGGCCCAATCCCACCTACCAATCCAGGCCAAACCAGGATCAAATGACTCTTATCCTTCAAGCACTGGTTGACATTCAAAAGACAAATGCGGCAATGCAAAAACAGCACAAGGACAAGATCACAGAGGTTCGCAACCAACTGGCCCAGATGGCAAATTCCCGCCAACCTGGCACCCTTCCTTCGCAACCTCTGCCAAACCCAAATAACGTGCTGACCTAGAGGCACATTATGAATCCAAATTCAGGCCACACACATTTGATTTATCAGGCCCCTGCTGCTCCATCACCAGACGGGATGGAAGCTTCGACATCTTATGCGGGATTTCAGCAGCAGCCACCCCTCTTACCAAACCCAAACCAAAACCAAGTCTGATTAAACTCTGTAACAACACGTAGTGGTAAAACAACCCAAGACCCACATTATCCGAACCACTCCAAGCCTGGTAGTAGCCAAGACCCTAGGATAGTTATCCAGGACACCACTGTCCTAGATCAAGAACCTGGACCTATTCTAGAGGAACCAACTAGGATTCCATTTCCTGAGGCCTTGACCAAAGGAAAAAGGATAACCAAACTCGTGGCCCCTGAGGAGGATCTGGTCAAGCTCTTTGAACAGGTCCAGATAAACATCCCCTTGATGGATGTAATTCTCCACGTACCGGCTTACGCAAGATTCTTGAAAGACGTATGTACACTTAAATGTAAGCCGCGAACCAAGGATGGGAATTCGATCATACTGTCAGAGCAAGCCAGCTCTGTCATCTTGAGTAAACTCCCACCCAAGGCTTAAGACCCAGGAACTCCCCTGATTTCTTGGGAAATGGGGAAGGCGGGAGGAGGGCGATCGACGCTGGGCGGAGGGCGGCTATGGGGCGGAGCCGTCCAGGGATGGAGCAGAAGGTGAATGGAGGACGTGGAGATCGAGGGCTTGGAGGAGAAGGGAGCGGATTTGGCAGGAGAGGTTCTTTAGGTCGTCTGAAAATGCTCGAAGATGTTCCTGGAGGAGAAAGAATGGAGAGGTTCTTTGCTTTAGATGCTGACGAAGGGGGCATGTGGCAGCGATTTGTAAAAACACCCTGATTTGCTTGGAATGTGGGAGTGAAGGACACAAGCGTGAGTCGTGCCCTAGGAGGATTTCTTGGCGGTCTCAGAGGGCAGTCTCGCATCCTGTCTGGAGGGTCAAGAATGAAGCTCGTCCACCACCGCCGGCGACACTGGGTAGCCACACAATTGAAGTTGAGATCCCATCTTCGGAGGAGATCTCGACTGCAGAGATCACACTGAGAGGTGCTCTGATTGGAGAGATCATGGCAGGCAGGCCGTCAATGGCAATGTTTCAGAATTTGGTATGTTCCCTGGATCTTGTTTCTGCGGGCTGGAAGATAGCCATGTTATCCCAGTCTCGCTTCTTGGTGTATGGTTTGGGTATGCTAGATGTGGAACGATTGAGGTTTCGCTCAAGTAATTTCGAAGAAGTCAGTGTGATTTGGAGAATGGTCTCCCCATTTGATGGGGCTCTGTCTGAGCGCCCTCCACAAAGAGTGACCTCCAGGAGGATTCTCCTTGAGATCTATGGTCTGCCATTGCACTTGCGGCTAAAGGGGGTTGTCTCTAAAATGTTAGCAGGTTTTGCTTCAATCTGTGATGGTTCTGAAGTTTTGATTGGAGAGGGGGATATCAGGTCTCTAAAAGTCGAGGTAGAAGTTACAAATGCTGGCTCAATTCCTGATTCGATCACAGTCAGATGTGGGGGCACTTCTTGGCTTGTTAGACTTGCTGCTCTTGGACAGGTGTCTGGGCAGGATGAATGTGGTCAAGATAAGTCGTCTGAGAATAAAATGAAGTCTGGAACCAACAGTGAGGAGAGAAATCAGAGTGATAGATGTGGACACACTCCTCCTGCTGATGCTCCTGAAACCAAAAAGAGGAAGGACTATCACTATGCCATGGCTGAGGAACATCAGATGGGAGATGATGTTTTTGTTGCTGATAGAAGTCAAGCCATGATTGTCAAAGAGGACTGTTGTTTGGAGGCTGCTGAGACTTCAATGGTAGATTCTGAGATGAACTGCAGTATGGTAGTGGGCAGGACAGGGAAGGATTTGTTGATTAAAGAGCCAGTCCAGATGCAACTTGCTATTCCTGCTGATTTGCAGTATGGCAGTGGTTCAAATAAAAAAAGAGGTGTGGGTAGATCTCCATACATGTTGAGAAGGAGAAGGAAGGAGTCCTTGCCTCCTATTGAGGAGCAATCTATTGCTAATTCCATTATGGTTGAATATGTGGGCTGCAAGGCCAATGGGGATCTCTCTAATGAGAAATGAGAGTTTTTTCTTGGAATGTGCGTGGGCTACGCAACAAATAGAGAAGGGCTTCATTGTGTATATATCTCTCTGAGTGGGAGATAGACTATGCTCTTATACAAGAGACTCACTTGGAGAGGGAAAATGGTAAAGAATGGGAATGTTTTAAGCAACTGGGTCATAATGATATTGCAGCTAAGGGTGCTACTGGTCAGTCTGGAGGATTGGCTTTTTGGTGGAGAAAATCTTCCATGTTGGTAACTGAAATTATTCGTGATAGGTTTTTAATTTCTTGTAAATGTCAATCTCCTCAAGGAGATATGGAATGGTTTATTTCTTGCATATATGGTCCTTGTGTGGCAGTAGATAGAGTTGGCTTGTGGGAGGAACTCTATGCAATGCATCAAAGAGTGCAAGAGACCCCATGGTTGTTAGGGGGTGATTTCAATTGCTATCTTTCTGGTGATGATAACCCGGATGGGAGAGTGGATAGTTCTACAGCTGGCTTCCAATTGGCTGTGCAGAACATGGGCTTGACTGAATACCCCATCAGTGGTGTGGAGTATACTTGGAGGAATGGCAGTGGGCAGCTTTCCAAATTGGACAGATTCTTTGGCAGTCCTAGTTTGTTAGAGAGATATCAACTATCAGCTGTGTTGAGCCTTGATAGGCCGTTCTCTGATCATACACCTTTGGTTTGGGACAGTGGAGTGAATGCAGACATGGGATCTTACTTCAAACTCAGGAGATCATGGCTTAGGGAAGATGGTTTCATGCAAATGGTTTCTCAGTGGTGGCAAAGCAAGGTTGTTCAAGGCACTGCCACACAGCAGTTTGCTTCAAAACTGGCTGGTCTGCGTGAAATGTTGAAGGAATATGGGCAGGCTGTGAATCTGATTAGAGACCAGAAGAGGAGGGAAGCCTTGACAGTCATCAAGGATTTGGATCTGAAAGAGTGTAGGCTGGCTTTGAACCAATAGGAGCAGCAGCTGAGGCAGCAGATGCAATCAGTTGTGGGGGATGAAGATCTGAAAATAGAAATGGATTGGCGTGAAAAATCCAGGCAGCTATAGCTTAAAGAGGGTGATGCGAATACAAAATTTGTCCATCTTGCGGCCAGTGTTAGAAGGAGATTCAACCTTATCTCTTCTATTAAAGTTGAAGAAAGAATTATTACCTCTATTAAGGAGATCAGATCTGAAGCAAGTAAATTTTTTAAAGAAATGTCCAAGGCTGCTCCCAGAGGTTCTTGGAGGCTGGCAGCAATGGATTTCCCTTGTGTAAATAATGAACAAAGAGACATGCTTGTGTCCCTTATTTCTGAACAAGAAGTGCTAAAAGCTATTAAAGAATTAAATAATGAAGGTGCTCCTGGTCTGGATGGATTTCAGGTGTTTTTCTACAGAGAGCTATGGAATGTGGCTAAGGAGGATGTGTTAAAGGTTATTCATGAGTTTGAATTGGGCAACTCAGGATTTGAGAGGCTGAACAAATCTTATCTGTTTCTGCTGCCTAAGAAATCTTGTGCGGAAAGTTTTTCTGATTACAGACCCATTGCGCTATCTAATTCCATCTATCTTATTATTAGTAAGATTATTGCTAATAGATTGCGGGAGGTTTTTAAGGACTTGATAATGCCTGTTCAGTCAGCTTTTCTTCCTGGGAGATCTTTACAGGAGTCATTCATTGTTGCACAGGAGATTGTTATGGGGTGGCATAGGAGAAAATCTAAGGCTTTCTTGTGGAAAGTTGATTTTTCCAAAGCCTATAATTCAATCTCCTGGTCATACTTGTGGGAGATTCTTAGAAGGAGAAAATTTCCACCTTTATTGATTCAATGGGTGAAGAGGTGCATTACGACAGCCTCTTTTTCCCCATTGATAAATGGTAAACCATGTCGCTCTTGGATTCAGCCCCAATGTGGAGTAAGGCAACGCTGCCCTATTGCCCCTCTGATTTTTAACCTTGCTGTGGATACTTTGGCTAGATTTGCCTGTAAACTGGCAGCGGATGGTTTTATAAGGGGGTATTCACTGTCTAATCATAGGGCTCTAGCCCCTGTACTTCAATATGCTGATGATACTGTTTTTCTTGTGGAAGGGGGGAAGAGAGAAGTGCAGGCTCTGTTACATATGGTAAAAAGTTTTGGAGAGGTTTCTAGTCTCAGATTGAATTGTAGTAAATCTTCCCTGGTCTGTTTTGGGATGAATAGTGGGTTACAGAATGAGATCTCCACCATTCTTGGTACACCTGTGGTTCCACTGCCGATTAAATATCTGGGTCTGCCTCTGAAATGTTCTAAGATGAAGAAAGCAGATTGGTCTTTCCTCTTTGAAAAGGTAGCTCCGAAATTGGAGGGCTGGAGCAGTAGATACTTATCAAAAGGGGGGAGGTATATACTACTGAATTCTGTTATCACTTCGATTCCCATCTTCTTTTTCTCTGTCCTTAGAGCTCCGAATTCTATTTGGAGAAAGCTAGAGGTGATGCGGAAAAGATTTTTTTTGGAAAGGGGCCTCTCATCAAGGGGCCTTTTTTCAACCCTTAAAGTCGGAATCAGTTTGCAAACCTAAGCAGATGGGAGGTCTGGGTGTTAGATCCCTCAAAGAATTTAATGAAGCGCTACTATTGAAGTGGGCTGTTCGATTGCTATAGGGGGAAAAAAAATTTGGACAGAAATTATCTAGGACAGTTATGGGAGTACAATGATGAGATAAATCATCTTAACCCACATAAACCGTCCCCCTTTTGGTCTTCTGTGGTGCGGGCCCTCAAAGATAATTGGAATTTTTTCAAATCAGTTTTAGGTGATGGAAAAAGCTTCAAGTTTTGGCTGGAAAATTGGGTACATGGAGGAACATTTAAAGACAGGTTCCCCCTTGCTTATGCTCTGGCTGTAAATAAAAATGCAGTGGTAGCCGATTATTGGGATGTGGATTCGGAGCAATGGTTGTTAAATAATGGTGGGTGGAATAATCATGAAATAAGATCTCGTGTAGAGACTGAACGTCTCATGCAAGAGCTTGCGGCTTTCAAACCCATGCCTCAGGAATATGATACATACAAATGGGAAGGTAATTTTTCCACTGCGGCTGCCTATGACAGGTTGATAATGTCCTCCAGGATGGCGGAAGATGAAGAAATGGGGAAAAAGCTATGGAAGTTAAAAATACCACTAAAGTTACAAATTTTCTTATGGCTCTGTAGGAGGGATGGATTGATTACTGGAGATCTGAGGCATACAAGGATGGGGACCCCTACCCAGTTTTGTTTTTTATGTGGGCTGCATAATGATTCTAGCGTTCATATCTTTTCCTCATGTGTGATCACTGATTATGTATGGAGGAGAGTTTGCAATGAGTCCTTACCCACTTGGGGGAATTTGTGGCGCTACCTTGTGGATGGGAATAAGCCTTATATACACATGGTGGCTGTGTTATGGGCTGTATGGAGGGCTAGAAATGAGCGTGTTTTTCAGGAGACCCCAGTGTATGTGGAAAATATTGTAAATTTTTGCTGGTGTCTCATACAGCATTGGGAGTCGAACTTGTAAATAGTTTTTATTATCAATAATAGCTCTCCTGGTTTGCTATCAGTGATTCGATAGCATTCCTTTCTTTCTCAAAAAAAAAAAAAATGGCGAAACCCAATTTGATAGAGCCTTACTAGATCTAGGTGCCTCCATAAATCTAATACCTACATCCCTCCTTGACCACCTTGAAGAGTCCAAACTTAAACCAACTGAGGTGACGTTATAGTTAGCCGATCGATCCATCAAGTCATCTAAAGGAATACTCGAGGATGTCATTGTTAGGGTACGGGATTTCTACTTCTCGGTGGACTTCATAGTTTTAGACATGGATGCACCTGAGAACCCAAGGGACACACCAATCATATTAGGGAGACCCTTTTTGGCCACTGCTAGGGCCAACATAAACTGCGAAGAGGGCCAGATAGAATTAAAATTTGGGAATCAAACTCTGAAGATTGACATTTTCTAGGCCCAACAAGGGATTAATTGCGGGGTTATAGAGCAAATATGTGATATCAGAGCTGTGGTTGATGAATCGCATACAGAGGACAACCTGATTATCCCTGATCAACCACTAGAAGATCAAAACCCACCAACAGAGGAGTGCAAACATGATCTAGACACACCTATGACTCTGACCCTTATTCTTGTTACAAACCCTGAACCACCCGCTGCTGCTGACAATCCTGTCATGGAACTCAAGCCCCTTCCCGAGCATCTGAAGTACGTCTTTTTGGGTTCCAATTAGATGTTTCCTGTGATTATCAACTCTCAACTCACACCTGACTAGGAACTCTATTTGATTACTGTTCTCCAGCAACATCGTAGAGCCATTGGGTGGACTCTTGATGATTTGACTGGCATAAGCCCTTCGTACTGCACACATCGAATCTACACAGAAGAAGGTGCACAACCTTCAAGAGAAATGCAGAGACGCTTAAACCCTAACCTGCAGGAGGTCGTGAAAAAGGAGATCATAAAGTGGTTAGATGCAGGGATCATCTACCTGATCTCCGACAATCGTTGGGTGAGTCCAATACAGGTGGTGCCTAAAAAGGCCAGACTTACCATCATCACGACTGAAACTGGAGAAGTCATTCCTACTTGAATAGCTAACTCGTGGAGAGTTTGCATTGATTACAGAAGACTCAATTCCTCCATGAAGAAGGACCATTTCCCACTGCTATTTATTGATAAGATCTTCGAGAAACTAGCAGGACATAGGTTCTTCTGCTTTCTTGACGGGTACCCCGGTTACAACTAGGTGGCAATCCATCCAGAAGACCAAGAAAAGACAACATTCACCTGCCCCTTCGGGACATACGCGTTTCAAAGGATGCCTTTCAGTCTCTGCAATGCACCCGCAACCTTTCAGCGGTGCATGCTTACCATTTTCTCAGATATGGTAGGTGACTATCTGGAAGTCTTCATGGATGACTTTTCAATTTTTGGAGCATATTTGATGATTGACTCCAACACTTGGTCCAAATACTCAGGCGGTGCATCGATGTGAATTTGGTTCTTTCATGGGAAAAGAGCCATTTCATGGTGCCTGAGGGAATTGTCCTGGGACATTTAATCTCGGAGAAAGACATCCAAGTGGATCAAGCTAAGGTTAACCTGATTTCCAAGCTCCCTATGCCTAGCTCGATTAAGGACATCTGATCTTTTTTGGGGCACATCGATTTTTACCGTCGATTTATCCCTGATTTTTCAAAAATCACGCGCCCCCTGGCTACTCTTCTCTCCAAGGATGTGCCTTTCAAAATTTCCAAGGAATGCACTCAAGCATTTGAGATCCTATGTGACCGAGTCACCCAAGCCCCGATCCTACAGTCCCCTGATTGGTCTTAACCCTTTGAGATCATGTGCGATGCATCTGACTTCGCTATAGGAGCAGTTTTGGGGCAGAAAATTGACAAGAAACCTGTGGTCATTTACTATGCTAGCAAAACACTGGATGAGGCTCAGCGTAACTATACGGTTACTGAGAAAGAGCTGCTAGCTATAGTATTTGCACTAGAAAAATTCAGATCATACCTTCTGGGTTCCCATGTTATCATATACTCGGATCACACAGCTGTGAGGCATCCCTTGTAAAGAAGGACGCGAAACCTCGATTAATCCGATGGATCTTGTTGTTGCAAGAATTTGACCTTGAGATTCGCGACAAAGTAGGAAAGCAAAATGTGGTAGTTAATCACTTGTCCTATCTTCCTTCTGAAAAAATTGACCCTTCTGGACCCATCACAGAACACTTTCTTGATGAGCACCTCCTAACTATCAGTACAAGCCTTCCATGGTTCGTAGATATAGTGAATTACCTGGCATCACATTAGATTCCATCTGATTGGCCGAAGGCCAAGAAGGATAAATTGCGTTCTGATGCCAAGTATTACCTATGGGAAGACCCGTATCTATTCCGCATTGGTGCTAATCAGATAATTCGACGGTGTGTTGAGGAAGTAGAAATCAAAGACATACTCTTATTTTGCCATGACTAGGCATGCGGTGGACATTTCTCAGGACACAAAACCGCATCAAAAGTCCTCCAGTATGGCTTCTACTGGCCCACAATTTTCAAGGATGCATACGATCACTGTAAGGCATGTACCCATTGCCAGACTTTGGGCAACATGAGCCATTGAGACATGATGCCTCTACAGCCGATCCTGGTATGCGAAATTTTTGATATCTGGGGGATTGATTTTATGGGACCCTTTCTGATCTCGGATGGCTTCGAATACATCTTACTCGCCGTTGACTACGTGTCCAAGTGGATATAAGCCATTCCGACCCGAACCAACAATCATAAAGTTGTTATCAAATTCATTCATCAAAACATCTTCTCAAGGTTTGGGATTCAACGAGCAATAATTTTCGACGGAGGGACCCATTTCACAAATGCTTAGTTCAGGTCACTGATGACCAAATATGGGGTGTCACACCGAATCTCTATTCCTTACCACCCCCAAACTAATGGTCTAGCTGAGCTATCAAACCGAGAGATCAAGAAAATCCTTCAGGTTACTATTCGACCTCACAGAAAAGATTGGTCCTCTCAGCTTCCGGAAGCATTGTGGGCCTATAGGACCGCCCACAAGACCCAATTAGGAATGTCTCCCTTCAGACTAGTGTACGGGAAGGCATGTCACTTCCCCGTCGAATTGGAGCATAAAGCCTATTGGGCAGTACGGAATTGTAATTTAAATCTTTCTAAGGCTGGAACCCATAGAAGGCTTCAAATAAGTGAGATCGATGAATTACGCCACGACGTGATGAGAACTCACGAATTTACAAAGAATGGGTTAAAGCTTTTCACGACAAACACATTTCTAGAAAGATCTTTCATGCTGGTCAAAAGGTTTTACTCTTTGATGCCCGACTCAAATTATTCCTAGGAAAGCTACGATCTAAGTGGATCGGACCCTACCTAGTCTGACAAATCTTTAGAAATGGAGCCATTGAAATCAACCCACTCAGCCACGATTCCGAACCCTTTATTGTGAACGGTCAGAGACTCAAACCGTTCATTGACATGACCGATACAAATTTGGCTGAGTCATCCTTTACCCTTCATTCCCCTTGAGCTCATTGCGCCCAGCCGATGGCATAAAACTCAGCGCTTAACGGGAGGCAACCTGTCATTCTTTGAAAAACATGAAACCTTTTCCAACATTTCTATGCGGAATTCATATTGCACTTTAGGGCTCATCCATTAGAATAGCCGACTTCACCTCAGGTACCCCTACCCAAGATTAGAAATCGTTCGCAACAAGTCACTTCGACCCGTTCACTCACTAAACACCTGTCCTAATGCATGAACTAAGCTGAAATCGAGCCCACCTAGTTTACAATGGGGACATTGCAAATCTTAGGCATGGGAGGGTATGAAAGTGTAAAATGTCAGGAAAATTCATATCAAGAAAGGGTTTCAATAAAAAAAAACTTGAAGGAGGGGGAGAAACAATTCAGGCCATACAAAATGAGAGGAGGAAAAGAGTAAAATGCCAAAAAAGGAGCACAAAATGAAAAAGAAAAAGAAATAGTCATTAGTAAAAGATTAAGGGATTAACTGAAGTTCTAGACCAAATCAAGAAAAGAGAAAAAGAAAAAAAAAAGTGCTAAGGTGACATAACAAGAGATTAGCGGGAACACTGGTCTTAGGCCTCTTGGGCTAGATTCTTTAGCTTAAAAATTCACGTATCCGCTAAAATCTGGATATTCCTCAAGAGGTTGGGGAAAATGCGAAGCTTTAGTATTAGGTCTAAGGCTTAGGAAGTATTCGGCCTCGTTAACTGATCTTCGGTTTGCGAGATTCGGTAACCTAAGCACCCCAATTCACACACAGTCTGGTTTAGTGCGCCTAAATATCAAAATCACACAAAAGCATTTAAATGTTCTGAAAAAGTCACCTAGATTAGGAGCGGCCGATCAACACAAGTTGATTTGGACGAGTTCCCAGCGCGGAGGGGTGGGAAATTCCCCTCGAAGATGCGTAACAACATATCATCTCCTCGGTGCTTGTCTCTTAGGATATTTAAATATCCTACAGGGGGCATGTAAGCACTCTGTTGGTTCAGATATCATTGGCGGCATTATCACGAAATGTCGATCACCAAGGTCTAAATTCGGCCACGGAATGCCATGGGTGGGATTATCTCAAAATCTCGAAAGCCAGGGTTCTGGGGGTTGCCATGGGCGGGATTATCTCGAAATCTCGATAGCTAGGGACCCTTGAGGATTGATGGGGACGAGGAATCCGATACAAATCGTGTTGAGAAGCTAATCCGAAGCTAGAAATAAAAAGAAAAGAGAGAGAAAGCTCTCCAAACAAATAAATCTTCTGTCTCTCTCTTACAAAAACGCACTGCAAACTGAACCTAGGCTAAAAATGTCTCAAGCACGGGTGCTTTAACCGCGGAGTCCAACAAACCATAGGTTAGTTTCTGTGGGCCTTAAAAACCTTTGCAGAGGACTGAGGCTAAAGTAGGTCAGGTCCGAATTTTGGTTGATACTTGAGTACCTCTAGGCCTATTGTCGGCATTTTGACTTAATCACAAAAGAAAAAGAAAAGCACTTATCATAACTGATGACAGACACTCAAGGTCTAGAATAGATGTTAAGACCTTGAAATTTTGCTAAGGGACTAGCAGAAGCTAGGCATGGGGGTATGATGAGAGCCTCATCATGAGCCATAACTAGCTTATTTTGGCCTAATAAAGAGAATAAAAGCTCCTACATAACTTAGAAGAGGGCTTAATTGAAGGAATCAGTGTTCTGAGAAGAAAACATGAAATAAAGGTTAAAACTGTAATTTTACCGTTGCAGTACATAAATGGGATTTCTCAGAGACAAAACATAGGTAAAATGGTCTAAATAAAATAAAAAGTGGGTTGATGCAATCAGAAATGGGTTCATGTGCAATCCAGGAATTAAATGACATCTGGTAACCCTAAAATAGACCCGCTTAATTCAACAAGGTTTCGGTCAAAATAAAAATCAAGTAAACACTCTAAAATTCATGAAAAAATATCCCTTATGGTTTAGAACATTCAATTTGGCCTTTGGAACCTAGTTTGACCTAGATTAGGGTCCTGGCTCATCAATTGACCTAATTTGGGTTTTTGCACAAAATGTCCAGTCAAACGTAGTCAAACCTAAAATCCAACTTCACCATTTGATTCCTTAGGTCCAAATTAGGTTTTTACCAAAATTTGAACCTATGGGGAGGTCATCTTGACCTACTTTGCAAATTAGTACACTCAATTACATTTTGACCCTTATCTTTTGAAAACCATCACATAAATCCCCCTAGCTTCCTCGCCAATCTTACAATCAGGTCCCTCCTCCATTAATGGGGAGGAATCCTTCTCCGACGAGGAAGGCAGGGGGGATACTCTTTGATCCCTCAGAGATCTCCCCCCAGAATTGGAAGGGAGATTCTCTGAGGAATCCCCTTCCAACTGAGCCCGATCACAATATCTGATTCCTGTCCAATCTCTTGTGAGAATGCACAAAAGATTTGGGATCCCAACCACCTTCCTTCTCCAGCGAGACGACGGTGGCTTAAGGCTTGCCCTCCATGCACCAGAAGCTTGGCCAGCACCTATAAAAGGACCTCCGACCCTCTGCAATCTCTCAGACATGTTTTGGCCGTAGAACCCTCCAAACTTCATCTCTCCTCTCTCCGGCCAAGAAACCCGCAAGCTCCGGCGATTACTTCTCCTCCCTCTCATCGCTCTGCTGCCATACCAGCAGCAGAGTCCACTCTGCCTCATCCTCCCACGTCGCGCTGCACCAAGCGCACGCCTCCCTGACCTCCTCCTCGTCGCCGTTATCTCCCTTAGGGTTGTCTTCTCCAACGACGGCACAAATGAGCTGTCTGACTCCGCTGCCCCCTTTCACTCCCAATAATCCAAATAAGTTCCCCATCTTCCATCCTTTCATTTCCCTCACTTTTTTCACACAACCACCCCGCGACCTACCACCTAGCGTCTCACCTTCGCAGTGACACGACGAAGGTCCCCCTGTGATCTGATTGAGCTGCAAGGCCCTTGTTGTGTCAGGTAGGTTTTGAGCTCTGGCTGCCATTAGCGGTGATTTGAGAAAGCTGCTTGCTTACTCCAGGTTGTGAGACTTCAGGGTTCCAGGTGCAGCAAAACTTGGGAGGGTCTTGCGAAGCCAGTCATCCCAGCAAGTGACGTCGCAAAGCCTACAGTTATGGCAATTGGAAGCACGATCTGCTGCGGGCGCACGAGAAAGAGCGGTGGGCATTAGTCCCACCTCGGTAAGCTGTAAAGCGAGTGAGCCCTTTAAATTGAATTTGTGTTATTGCCCTGTTGCCTCCGATTACACTTGGGGTGAGGTCCCTCACCTAAACACCGTGCCTCGTCCGTGAGCTCATCACACGGATCTGGAGCGACCCGACCCGACACCATCCTGAGCACTCCTCGCGCACCACACCCATGCCGGTGTGCCTGGACCCGGGCATGCGACCCGACCTGTTTACTCGACTCTGGGAGAGCATGCTGAAGTGTGATATACAAAGGGAGAGAGGCGCGGGAAGGGTAGGGGAGTAGGTTTTGCATGTGCTTGTGTGTAGGAAGCAGGGACTTAGTCGCTGCAAGAAAAGGAGAAGAAGAAGGAAGGAGGCTCTGCAGAGGAAAAAGAAAGGCAAGGCAGAAAAGAAGAAGCGAGGCTAAAGGGAAACAGAACCAAGGAAGGAAGAAGAAGAAGAGAAAGCAGAACCAAGGAGAAGAAGACCCGCAAAGAAATAAAGAAAGGTAAAGACAAGCGGAAGAAGAAGAAGAGAAGTTGAAGGCAGAGGGAAGAAGAAAGAGATCAAGGGGCAGACAAAGAAGCAAGAAAGAGAAAAAAATGAAGAGGAACAGAAGCAGCAAGGGAAGAGAAGAAAAGGAGCTGAAGCAGAGCAAAGTTTGGGAAATACTTTAAGACGTCTGATATTGCATCAGATGTCCATTTTTTTTCCCTTGAGAAATTTCTTTCTATATCACTCTCATTGAACTAGTCATTTCTTCTCATTTAAAAAGTTGTGTTCTCAAGTTTTGGAATACTTAGATTGCTCCCTATGTTCGACCTCGGATACTCTGATTTTTGAGTTATAAATCTTTATTTGTTTTCGCGGAAAGTTCGTCTATATTACAACGCAATATTTGTTAAAACATGATCTAGCCGCATTAACAGTACGCTATTCTGCTGGGGGTCATGCCGCTGAATTGAAACCGAACCTAATTGGAATTTTCCCTCACTTACATGGTCTTGCTTCTGAGGACCCATTTCAGCATCTAGAGGAGCTGAAAAATCTCGCTCAGACCTTGTGTCTATAGGGCCATAATTAGAACACGTTATTAATGAAAATGCTCTCCTTCTCCCTAAAAGACAAGGTTGCCTTTTTGTTTAGAACACTTGCACAGATTATAGCAATAGAGACCTGGGCTTCTTTGGAACATGAGTTCCTAGAGAAGTATTTTCCTGTAGGCCGCATCAACTCCTTGAGTGTTATCACCACTTTTACCCAGAACTCTGGAGAACAGATGCACAAGGCTTGGTAGTGATTCCACGAGCTTCTACAGAAGTGTCTCCACCATGGTGTCCCACACTGGCAATAGGTCCAAATCTTCTACCATGGGTTCCATGATGACACAAGGAATTTTGTAGATGCTGCATGTGGAGGCAATTTCTTGTGTAGGGACAAGGACGTAGCCTTTAAGCTCTTCGAAGGCATGGTCGAAAATTCTATTCACAATGCTTCAATGAGCATTTTTAATAGAAAGTCCTCACATTCTCATTCACACATGGGGGTACACGAAGCCCAATCTAGCACACGAGACTTAGAGATAGTGGCTAGTCAGTTGGATAAGGTTGGCTTAATCGAGAAGAAAGTAGATGAAGTATGGCAATTCTTATCTAAACCTTCATCTTCTTCTTCTCAGTCACCTGCACCACGCACTTCTTCCCAGTTTCCCACAGGGAGGGAAACTGTGAACAATCTTTCTGTGATACAACCTGCACTATCGGATTATTCATTTTCATATCCTTCACTGGTTAGAGGAACCTTTGTTCCTCCTTACACTAAATTCCCTACACCTTCCAGAGCTTCAGAGGAGCTCCACGCCATTCACAATGATCCATATTCACAAACCTACAACCCTGGATGGTGGAATCATCCAAATTTCTTGTGGTGGGAAATTCACAGAGACCCAATTTTCAACAACCTTCTGCACCACCACTTCATAACTCGATCAGAGCACCACCTCCACAACAACACAGGTATCCACCGCGTGCCTACTAGCAACCCCAACCCAGGCTTGCCCAATACTCTCAACCTGGGCCTATATGAGATGAACAGTTGAGGACAATCATGAAAGCTCTTGCTGACATGCAACAACAGAATATTGCTATGCAGTAGAGATAGGGCACGACACTAGCTAAGATGAGAGCCTAGCTATCACTCTTGACAGAATCCCGTCAAACACATTCACTCCCATCTCAAGTAGAACCCAACCCGAGGAACATACCTACCCAAAGGTATGTTCAACATAGACCTTCAGTGCAAGGTCAAGCACACTTCATATCACGAACCTTGCATGAACCAAAGCTTTACACTAATCCTAATTCTTCCTATTCTGATCTTACTTCTTATTCTGCTTCACTACCATGTATTTTACCCAATCTTGATTCTTCGTCTACGCCGCAAGCTGATTTAAATGTCGTCACCACTAGGAGTGGTAGAAGCACAACTGATCCACCATTATTGACTTCTACATATTTACCTAGACCTTCCACCTCCACTCCTACAGTTGATTTACCTTTGCTTGACTCTTTTGAGCCTTTGATTAATCCTCCTACCATCATTTCAGTACCCTTCCCAGAGGCGTTAGAGAAAAAGAGTAATGAAAAGAAGAAATCTGTTGTGGCACCTGAGGAGGATCTGCTTAAGCTCTTTGAGCAAGTCCACATAAACATCCCCTTGTTGGATGCAATCCACCACATTCCTCCTTATGCTATGTTTTTGAAAGACCTATATACACCTAAGAGTAAGGCTAGAATTCAGAAAGGGAGTGGTCCTGTCACTCTCTTGGAGCAAGTGAGTTTCCTTATTTCAAACCTCCCTACTAAGAAGAAACACCACATTCAATAGAGCCCTACTTGATCTAGGTGCTTCCATTAATCTTATCCCAACCTCCCTACTGACACATTTCGAGGTTATCAATCTGAAGCCAACCGAGGTATCCTTGCAATTAGCTGATTGATCAGTTAAGAGACCTCAAGGAGTGTTGGAAGATGTTATAGTGTGGGTCAAGGACTTTTAGTTTCCTGTAGACTTCATTGTCCTTGACATGGAAGTACCTGAGGATATCCAAAACACACCTATCATACTAGGAAGACCTTTCTTAGATATGGCCAAGGTGAACATAAATTGTGAGGAGGGCCTTATAGAGTTGAAATTATAAATTGTGAGGAGGGCCTTATAGAGTTGAAATTTGGAGATTAAAGGATGAAATTGATATTTTTCAGGCACAAAGGGCCCATCTTGTAGCTTAATTGAGGAAATATGTTCCTTGGATTCTTTGGACAAGTTAGTCGAGGATACATTGACTGATTCACTTAAATTAGAACCTCAACACCCTTTGACCTCTGACTTGACACTTCCTAAGACACCAGGCTTAGAAACTGAGGACTTACCTCCAATCCCTTTAGTGTCTTTAGGATCTTTTGAGATCTCCACACCTGCTCCATCTGATCTTATTCCTGTTGAGCTAAAATCTCTTCGTGACTTTTTAAAATATGTCTTCTTAGGACCAAATTAGACTTATCCTATGATTATCAACTCCCACTTATCATCTAATTAAGAATCATGACTCTTATCTGTCCTAAGAGCACATAGACAAGCTATAGGATGGAGCTTATCTAACTTGATTGGCATTAATCCTTCCTACTGCACACATAGAATATTCACTGAAGAAGGATTTAGACCAACCCAATAGCCACAACGTAGACTGAACCCTAAACTTCAGGAGGTGGTAAAGATGAAATGATTAAGTGGTTAGACAATGGAATTATCTTCCCCATCTCTAATAGTCAATGGGTAAGTCTTATTTAGATTGTGCCTAAAAAGGTTGGATTTACTATCATAACCACTGAATCTGGAGAAGTCATCCCTACACGGATTGCTAGTTCGTGGAGAGTATGTATTGACTACTACAAACTCAACCAAGCCAGGAAGAAAGATCATTTCCAATTGCCCTTCATTGATCAGATACTGGAAAGATTGGCAAGGAATAGATTTTTCTACTTTTTGGATGGCTACTCAGGCTATAATCAAGTGGCAATTCGGCCTGATGACCAGGAAAAAACAACTTTCACCTACCCCTATGGAACCTTTGCTTTCCGTAGGATACCATTTGGATTGTGAAATGCACCTGCTACATTTCTATGGTGTATTTTGCAATCTTCTCTGATTTAGTAGGTGATTGTTTAGAAGTCTTTATGGATGACTTCTCGATCTTTAGGACCACATTTGATGCATGTCTAGACCACCCAACTAAGGTCCTGCAAAGATTCATTAATGTGAATATGGTACTTTCCTAGGAGATATCACACTTCATGGTACCAGAAGGACTAGTTTTAGGTCACCTTATCTCAGAGAGAGGAATTGAGGTTGATCGTGCGTAGGTGAAATTGATCTCTGACCTGCCATTACCTTCGTCGGTTAAGCAAATCAGATTTTTTCTCAGGCATGTTGGTTTCTATCGCTGCTTTATAGCAGACTTCTGGAAAATAGCCCGACCTCTCACTAATCTCCTCTCTAAAGATGTAGACTTCCAGATCTTTGATGATTGTGTTTGTGCTTATATGACACTTTGAGATCTGGTTACTAAGGCACCAATACTGCAACCCCTGGATTGGTTTCACCCTTTTGAGATCATGTGTGATGCCTCTGATTATGCAGTAGGGGCTATCTTTAGCCAAAAGCTGGATGGGAAACCTACAGTCATCTACTATGCTAGCAAGACTTTAGATCAAGCTCAGAGGAATTACACAGTCACTAAAAAGGAATTGTTAGTAGTAGTATTTGTACTTGAAAAATTCATACCTTATCTTTTAGGTTCTCATATCATAGTCTACACCAACCACACAACAGTTCGACATCTTCTTGCCAAGAAGGATGTGAAATCTCATATGATTAGATGGATCCTGCTGTTGCAGGAGTTTGATTTAGAGATTCATGACAAAGCTGGGAAGCAGAATGTGGTAGCTGACTACTTATCCCGCCTTCCTTCTGAAGTGATATCTCCTTCACTTCCCTACGAGCAATTGCTGGTTATTCATTCTGATCTTCCCTGGTACGCTGACATTGTCAACTACCTGGCCTTTGGAGTAGTGCCTAATGGTTGGACTAAATCCCAAATCAATAGACTTAGAACTGAAGCTAGGCAGTACTTTTGGGAAGAACATTGTCTATTCAAATCTTGCTCTAACCACATCATTAGGAAGTGTGTACCTGATAAGGAGATAGAGAGCAAACTGTCATTCTACCATGACCAGGCATGTGGCGGTCACTTCTCTAGCAAAAAGACTACTGCTAAGATTTTGCAGAGCGATTTTTACTGGCCTACACTTTTCAAAGATGCATGCAAATATAGTAGGGCATGTTCACACTGTTAGTCTCTCAGCAGTATTGGCCACCGAGACATGATGCCCTTGAATCCAATTTTAGTATGCGAAGTCTTTAATATATGGGGCATTGACTTCATGGGACCTTTTCCAAATTCTCAATGCTTTGAGTATATCTTGTTGGCAGTTGATTATGTTTCCAAATGGATTGAAGCCATCCCCGTGAGGACAAATGATCATAAGATTGTCAATCATTTTGTTCAGTATTACATCTTCTCTAGATTTGGGGTACCAAAAGCCATCATTTGTGAAGGAGGGTCTCACTTTAGGAATATCCACTTTCAGTCCTTGCTATAAAAGTATGGGGTGACACATAGGATTGCAACACCATATCACCCACAAACCAATGGTTAGCTGAACTATCCAACAGGGAGATCAAGAAGATTTTACAGACTACCATTTGACCTAAGAGAAAGGATTGGTCTTCCCACCTTTCTGATGCGGTGTGGGCATATAGGATAGCTCACAAAACCCCATTAGGCATGTCTCCCTTTAGACTTGTGTACTAGAAACCCTGCCATCTTCCCATAGAACTTGAGCATAAATCCTATTGGGCCATCAAAAAATGTAACCTAGACTTAGAGAAGGCTGGTGATTATAGAAGACTTCAAATTTCCGAGCTGGATGAGTTAAGGAATGAATCTTATGAAAGCTTGAGGATTTATAAGGATAAATTAAAGGCCTTCCATGATCGTTGCATCCATAGGAAATCTTTTCACCCTAGTTAGAAATTCTTTCTATTTGACTCGAGATTGAAACTCTTCCCAGGGAAACTTTAATCCAAATGGGCTAGACCTTTCAAAATCTTGAGAATCCTTAACAATGGAGCCATTGAGATTACTAAGATTGACAAATTTGAATCCTTCACTGTGAATGGACAGAGATTAAAACCTTTCATTTAGCTGCATGATCTCATACTTGTCAATTCTATCATTTTGCTCCAATATCTTGAACATATTTTTGATGACACTTCTTCTAGGTTTATGCCTAGCCGAAGGCATTAAACTTAGCAACCTATCTCTAGTACATAGCTATTTTCACTTTTCTTGTTTTCCATTTCTTTCATTAGGTGTTTATCCTTGCATTTTTAGCATACATTCATAGTCACATTTGTCATGAATTTTACTACTTAGCCCAACTTCCCACTCTAATCATGTATCAGACTTGAAATCGTCCTCACAGAGATTTCTCTCTCCTCATTCCAACTTCCTTCCGTCACCTAGCCTAAGTTAGTGAAAAGCATGGCATGCATTTGCATCCACCCTATTCATATAACGAGGACATTGCATCATTTAAGCATGGGGGTGTAAATGGTGAAATCATTTACTGAAATGCAATTATAAACACACCTGTAGTGTATATAGTATAGTATTATCAAAACTACCAAAATAATCGAAAAATTTTGAAAAATTTGAAAAAAGATTACAAAGTCAAAAACACAAAAAATGACAAAAATAAAAATATCAAAAAGTGCAATAAGGGACCTACCGATACTTATTGTTGAGGGAGAATTTCAAAATTAAAATTTAAGAGAGAAAAAGCATTGAAAAGAATCATAAGTGTTTAATTATGATCTTTTAGCTAAAAACAAAAATAGAATAAGTGTTTATGGACAGTCAACCTTTGCTGGTTAGACTTTCCAGGCCATTATAGCTTGATTCGCTCAGGTTTTGTCTTAATACACTTCAACCTTTGACAAGATAGACTAGAATCTCTCCTAACTTAGGATGTATTCTTGTACCTAAGTCACCAGTATGGGATTCGTTGGTTTGCTTTGGCTTAGGAGTCTAACTTTGGTTTACACTACATAGTGTCAGAAAAGATCTTGTGAACTTGAAATTCAACCCTAATGTTCATTAGGGTAGGTGGATTCCTTACCTGTGCGTGCAGGCAGACTCTTTGTCCTAGTCTTTAGTCTTGTGTTTAGGAGAATATCTTTCCACTAAAGTACTCACCCACCAAATAAGTGTGCTCTACCAAATAAAGTTGTTGGAGACATACTGACATTTATTTGCTTAAAGAAAATAGAAAAAGTCAAAAAGAATTTTTAGAAAAAGACATTCTTTAGAATAAGTCAAGTATGTTCTCCAAGTCCTATAAATATCTTTCTAACAAAAATATTTTCAAGGTGCATCACAAATACCCTATTTCCACCAAATATTCTTTGAGCCACAACATAATAAGAGTTGGGTTTGAGTCTTCCTCATATTTTGAGAGTCGATCCGAATACATGAGCTGAAGCTAGGACCAACTTAGACTTAAAAAGAAGTGAAACCCCAGGATTGAGTTTTAAAGTTCACCTGGTTAGTCCTGACCTTTCACTAAGCACAACCATAATCACTTAGCTTCTGAGCTTTGTAAAACCTTCCGAGTCTTGGAAATTGCACTTAAGGTTTAAATATCAAGAGTCTTTGTTGGTCAAGAGATGATCTATGTCATATCAGTTTTAAGTTCTGGTTAGTCTTCCTAAGCGACTGGTTCTTATAATGTCCAAACATAATTACAGTTGGCTTATCAAAAAAATTTTTCAGTTTAAAGATCATTTCTAAACACATAACAATTTGAAAGAGAGAAAAATAGATATCTTATCACACTTACCTAGCTGATACTTAAAATGCTTTGCACTTTAAAATAGTTGTTTGCTAAGGGACTAGCAAAACCTAAGAATGAGGGTATGATGAGGTGTGACTCATCATAGCTAAAATGCCCAACTTAAGCTAGAAACTAGGTTAAACACTATATAATTAACACAAGAAATGGGTTAAGTGTGAGAAATAACAAAAATGACTTAGAATAGAAAATTATGTTAAAAATGCAAAATTAAGTCACAAAATGAGATATTCTATTAAAAAATATAATATGGTGATCCAATTGCAAATTGAACACATTTTTTTATTCAAAAGATCAAATTAGAAGTGAAATCGTATTCCTAAATGTTCAATTAAGCCTCAATAAAAATTTGGCTGCATTTAGACATCATTAAGACCTTGCATTTTTTATTTTACATATAGGTCCTTTAAGGATTAACATTCTATTCACATTAAAAGTCTTAGGGACCTTTCTGCAAGTTGTTAGGGACCTTTTTGTAAGACATAAGGACTGCACTGTAGGACTTCTCTTCACTTATGGGTTACCTTACAATTCCCATACCGTTTCACATTTAAGGGCTTGTCTGCAAATTTCCCTTTACACCTGCAACCAATCGGTCCAATGTTCACGCAAGAACACAGCCAATCATGGTCGTCGCCTCCATATATCCTTGATCAAACAGCTGATCTTAGTCCATTTTCCACGGGCATTTGCTTGGAGGACCCTTATTTCGTCTAGATCACATCCAACAGTGGGATTCATCTCAAACCCTTCCCACCCTCCTCTTAGCTAATTACCACTGTTTGCCCTAAACTCGTCTAAATCCACCATAGCGGTGCCTAAATCGCACGTGATCCTATATAGGCATGATCATTGAACTCGCACGATGCCAACTAGCTCCCTCCCCTTGAATGGTTCCTTTCATCCATCCCCTTGGCTCTTCTTCCCCTATTCTTTACCTGCGGTGACAAAGCAGGCTTTCCTCCCTCAGTCGATCACCTCCAACCGTCGGCTCTAGGCTATTAGATGCTGATGGTAACACCATCATGAACCATAATTATCTTTATTTAGTCAAGACTAATTGACAAATGCTCTTACATAGTTGCTTGAGAGCTATAATTCCATTCAGATCCATTCTGAGAGAACATTAAATCAGGGTTAAATTTTGGAGTTTTAACATAATAGTAGAGTAACCATGAGGTTTTCTAGGGGTTAATCTAAGGTCAAATGAGCATTAAAGTCCAATAAGTGGGTCCATATAGATAAAAATGGGGTTTCACGCGTTTCGAGAATCGCATCAGCACCTAAAACCCTAATTTCAGACCCGCTTAAATTGAAGAGGTTTCAGTTAGGATAAAATTCATCTAAATCTCCTAAAATTTATAGAAAAATATTATAAGAGGTTTGACATCTTTAGTTTGACCATTTGAACCCATTTTGACCTTGAATAGAGTCATAAATGGGATTTTGCCCTAATTTAAGTTTCTATGCAAATTGCTTAGTCAAACTTAGTCAAAACTCAAATCTGAATTCACCACTAGATTCCTTGGGTTCAAATTAGGTTTGTATCAAAATTTGGGACCAATCAGAGTCTATCTTGACCTAGTTTGCATTTTGGTCCATTAGGTCTCTATTTCATACAAACAAACCCCTAACTTTCAAAAATATTTATAATTAGGTCCCTAACTTTATCATCATTTTTGCAAATAGGTCCCTACCTCTATTAGTGAGAATGTAGCTCCTCAGCTGATATTCAAGTGAGGTTTTCTCGCTCGACTCTCAGTCAAATCCTCCCAAATTGGAAAGGAGAATCCTTAAGAGAAAATTTGCATAACCTAAATACTGACCGTGCTGAGTATAATCATCTTTCTAGGGCTTTGTATGGTTCAACGAGGAATTATACTTATCGAAATCATCACCCCACCCAAAATGTCTCCACCTTCTAGGGGCAATTTAAAAATTCCTCTAATTAGAGGAATTATCCAACTCATTCCTGGACCAATCCGGTTCCTCACCAACAACAAAACCTATGTGGAGGGTATGGTTCAAATCAAACTTATCAATCTGGGCCATCTCAAGAATACATCAATGCCCAGATGATGAAAACCCTGTAGGAGATGCAAAGAAAAACTACGGAAATCACCCGTGTTATTAACAATCTCAATGATCAAGTTGGGGTTATTCCGACTCAAAGACCTACAGGACATCACCATCCCAATCTGCACCAAACTTTGTCAATCAGAGGAACCAACACCTTGGTGGACACCAACATCAGAACCACACTAATCAGCCTCCTATTAACCCGATACCTCAGCACCAACTCGATTTTCATCAACAACAGGCCCCCCACTTCCTCCCAGTGACAACCAAACTACATATGCAGATACATTGAGAAGTGAGAAAATCACCATTGATTTAGGGCCTTCAAATCAAATTGATGAAACCCACTCTCAACCTATGCAAATCGACTCTCCTACGCCCACTCAGGAAGAAGAAAAAGAAACACCAAAAACACTAGATTCAAATCCTATCTCTCACTCTCAAGCACTGCAGTCCAATCCTTCTAATCAGAAATTAGAGCCCTCTCACCAAGATCTTTTGGACTTATTTGGGCAAGTCGAGACTAATATCCCCCTCCTAGATGCCACCCCTGCCTATGCTAAATTGTTGAAAGAAAGATATACTCCAAAACGACATGCCCAAATTCTAGGAAGGGTGGTCCTTTCTAAGACAGTAAGCTCAGTTTTTCAGAGCAAGCTACCTTTCACAAAAAAGGACTTGGGGGCATCACCCATCTCGGTTGTCATAAATGACACCACCTTTTTTTGCACCCCTCTCTACTTAGGTACCTCCATTAATATCATTCCCCTAGTCATATTCAAGGAATCTCGATTCAGTGATTTTAAACCTACTAAGGTTCAATTTCAATTAGAAGACCGATCTACCATTCAACCGTGGGGAATTGTTGAGGATAGTATTGTCAAGGTTTGAAATTATCTACTTTCGGTTAATTTTCTGGTCCTTGACATAGACGTACCTGAGGCTCTCATTAATGCCATCCTTGGAAGACCCTTTCTGATTACTGCAACAGCTAATATCAATTCTTATTCTGGGAAAATGAATATAAGTTACTTTCTCTTTAGATTTATTTCAAGCTTCCAGGAGGTCCATTGATCATGAAATTTTTGAGGACACTGATAATACAATGGAAGCAATATTTGAGAAGTCTATGTTGATCAAATCCTACTTAGATTTGACCACCAGGGATCTAGATTTTATTGATTCCTATTCTAAGGATGATTATGTGGTCCAAGACTTTTCAGATCAACTAGGGTTTGACTTTTACTCTTTCAATCTTCCTGATTTTTCACCAAAAAACATCCACACTAACTTTACCCACCCTACATCTCTTTGACTACTTTCTCCCTCCCTTTCCATTGGACCTACCACTCGACCTACCCGAGTTTGGCATTTTACATGAATAGAAACCATGGCCAGACACGGGTCATTCTTCCATCTTTCCATTTCATTTTGATTCCTATTTCTTTACCAATCATCTTTTTAGGGATCTTGAGGAAGACACATTTCCTGAGGACATTCAAGTGTCCAATTATTTATATGATTGTCCATTTTCCGTGCATCATTTCATGCCTGGCTGAATAAGCATAAAAGATAGCACTGGATGGGAGATAACCCATCATTTTTCCTACTTTCTTTTTCTCTTTCTTTTTCCAGGTTTTGACCATCCTAAACCCGACCACCTTTCACTAAGGCAATCCCTTTTCCCTCCTAATGCATGAGGACATTGCATATCATAAGCATGGGAGAGTGTTTTTAAATTTTGATGATCGATTTAGGATTTTCAAAACCTAAAAATATGCATTTTCTTTCTTTTACATGCATCTCATTATAGAAAAATCGTAAAAATTTTTTAGGAAAATTTTGAAAAGAGGAACTAAGGTTGAAAAATTCATTTTAAGGTACAAGGGATTTAATCTTTAACAAACTAGGGATTAAGATTAAGATCTGATTGTTAGAATCTTCTGGTTTAACCTTCAGACTAGATCAAGTATCCTTCTTTAAATTCCACCTGAACTCGTGATAGTTCAGGTGACTTAATCTTCCTTTATAGTGTGGAAATTATCTGGTTTAGCTTCCAATTCAAAAACTTTCAATTCTGTCAAAATTCTTGTGTCAAAATTCACACACAAGCTAACACTTAAAAAACATTTAGAAATTAGAAAAACTCCCTATTTTGCCCAGGTAAAATCCAAAGTAGATCATTGGTTTGAGTTCCCACCATCGAGAAGAAGGAAAATGCCTCCTTTGAGGATGCGATGACAACATGTTACCACCTCAGCGCTGCTCTATATCTATATTCCATATCTTTAGATGGAGCATTAAGGCACAATTTTGCAGCTCAAGTGTCTTGGACGGTGCTCTATCCATAGCGTCGGAGCAAGAGCTTGAGTTCGCTAGAAGCGCTCCTTTACACCTCATTGTCTTTTGGGGTTGTGAGCTCCTGGGTGGTGTCTTGGATGGTACTATCCCGAAGTGCTGGCGCCAAAGCCCCCTTGAGGATTGGTGATGAGAATGATGATCTCGACACATCTGTTGTAGGATTAAGCCAAGAATAAGCATGGGGAAGTTTTTTAAAAAAAAAGTTTTAAACCAAAAACACGACCTCATAAAAGTTGGCAATCACAAGCACAGGCACAAGATTTTAAAAGTTGGTGCAAGTTGTGAATTAGATTCAAGAGCCAGAGAAATCCTAACTACAAAAATTTTGAGTCATCTGAATTAATAATGAGTTGATTTGTGAATTTTTAAAAGATACACTGATCCTGATTCTTCTAACTCTTAGATCCAAAGATGAATCCCGAAGTTTTATCTTTAAGAAATCCCATGCCTTTCAAGTTTTTCAATCAACCAAGGTTCTTTAGTCTCTCTCCTCAAAAGTAAAAAAAAATTGACTTTCCCAGAAAATCCATTTTGTGAAAATAGTTTTGCTAAGAGACTAGCAAAAGATAAGCATGAGGGTGTGATAAATGCCAGTTTATCATCATTCTTATACCCTAAAACTAACCTAGCTCTTAGGGTTTTAACTCCACAAATAGGTGTTTGGGTTGCATTTAGGCATTTACCTAGGATAGGCATGCATTGCATTTTAATGTATTTTTGATGCATTTATTTGAGTGTCAGGATTAGGCAGAATGTCAGATCCCACATATCTTGGCACTCAGAAAGGTAGAAGATGAAGAAGCTCCTATCAACTGGATCCCAGCTAGGTCAAGCTCCTTTCAGCTGGATTCTAGCTAGATCCAGCTCATCCCAACTGGATCCCAGCTCATTTTAGATGGATCAACTCATCCTTAGCTCCATTCAACTCATCTCAGCTGCATGGTAGCTCTAGCTAGTTCACCTCAGCTCCATTCAGCTCACCTTAGCTGAATGGCAGCTCAAACTAGCTCAAGTCAGTTTGTCCCAGCTCCATTCCAGCTCCTCCAACTCAGAAGAGTTCATCGAAAGTTCAACCTGACTGGACTAGCTACTAGCTAAACCTAGTCAGCTGAAGATGACCTTAACCAGCTCAGGCTAGCTCAAGTCCAGCTCCCGGAGGCTCAACTTAGCTCAACTTAGTTGAGCTAAGCTACTTGACCTAAGCTAGCTACTCTATCTAGCTCAGTAATCTCCGGGAAGACTAGACCCAGCTTACCTTAGCTCACATTAGCAAAAGCCAGTTCATCTTAGCTTGGCTTAGAAGCTAGAAAGAAACTAGCAAGCTAAGCCAGCTAAGGTAGCTCCTTGTAGCTCTCTTCAACAGCCACCAACTCCAGTGCAGCTCAAGACAGCTTCATCCAACTCATCACCTCCAAAACCCTAGCTCCCTCTACCTCTCCCCCCAACTCTTTACTAGCTAAGCTAGCTTAGCTTAGCTTAGCTAGTCCACCTCCATGGCATCCCAACCTAACCCTAAAACCCACCTAACTAGCTCTACCAAATAAGCCTACCTAAGCTCCACCTAAGCTACCTCCACTTCCACCTCATGTTGGCACCACCACCAAAGCCACCACTAAAAGTGGCACCAACCCACCATATCTACCCCTTGTTTTGGCGCCAAAACAAGGGGGCAATCCTAGCCCTACACATCACCTACCAAGCCATCTCCACCATCCCTTTTCCCTCCAAAACCAATCCTTCTAGAACCCACTCTCCTTTGGCACCAAATGCACACATCCCTACACCCATGGACGTCCACCAAAGGTAGCCTCCAACCTATAATCACCAACCCTAGCATCCCTTTAGGTGGCGCCACCTAAATCTAGCCATTCATCCCATAACCACCTCCTTAAACCTAATCCCAACCCTCCATCAATCCACGCCAACCAACCCCCTCTCCATTCCTATTAATACCCCATATAACCACCACCATATCATCATATCTTCTATTAGTTAGGTTCCACCCATACCACCTTCATCCATGCCAAGGAAGAAGAACAGAAGAGGATCAAGTGGGCAACCTACTCGGCCCTTTGGTGCCTTCTTCCTCTTCTTCCTCTCCCTTGTGCCATGCCAAGGACGAGATCATCTTCAACATCAAGGGGACAACCAAGCAAGAGGAGGAGAAAGGTGGTTGATGCCCACCTTGGAGGATAGCCTGGAGGAGGACTACATCAAGGAAGAAGGAAGACCCTTTTTAAGTGCGGGGCAACTACACTTGGAACAAGGACCATCCCAACTTCAACTAGAGGATCTCCCTTTCTTCTTCTTTATCTTCCATTCTACTTTTTGTATTAGCTTGTAGTTTAATGTTCTTGTAGAATCATTCCTCTACCTATATTTGACTTTACTAGCAATACAGAAGTTATTCACCTTCCAATTTTCATGTTGTAGTTAGTGTGTTTTTCCATGTTGTTTTTGTAGGTGTAGTGCACACACTTTCCTCTTCTAATTACCCTAGGCACCCTTGCCTAGGGTGAGCTTAGAAGAGAGGACTCCATTCTTGTCAACTAGGGTTAGTTGTAGTATAATTAAGTCTTCGCATTTCGTTGCCTCAAACCCGATTGTTTCTGAAAAATATAAAAATAAAAAAATCAAAATCACAAAAAGATAGATTTGAGTGACGAGAGAGAACCACTCATGTGATTAACAATTTGAACTCCTTGAATGACCCTAGATACTTCCACTATCTAGGTTACAAATTTTAAAAGTGAATTGATTTTTGCACGTTACAACTTATAAAACCCGCATATTACAAATCGCGTAAGAATTCGATCAAACTTCATTCCCTCTGGCACCGACCAATCAAAGCTGGCACCAAATTCCTCCCTTTCATCCCTTAGACTAGGCCAATCTCCCTCTCTCCTTCTTTAAGTTAGAACCACCCCTTCCCTACTTCAAATCGACCAACTATCCAATACCTCCCCCATCATCTTCCTCCGACAATGCTCTGATGAAGCCTTCCGCACGCCTCAGACCACCAAAAAACACGCCATCGCTCCCAAAACCTCCACCGTGCTCCCACAACAAAAACCCCTGAAGAAATTGAGGGTTCCATCCACTCCTTCGCCCTATCGTACAACAGACCATTCACTTGCAAAATCTGACTCTGTCTGGCCACCTTACACTCTCCCACACCAAATCGACACCGCCACCACCTTTGCCATCACTTGGCGAAGCTCAGGAGCTATCTGATTGGGGCTTTTGAGCTCGTACTTGTGATTTTAGGTCTCACCGTTCACTCGCCATCGCTGCCTTCATCTCCGATTCTGTTCATTGTCCTCCGACTAGCACATGACCTATAGCTACTCCTAATCAAAGCGGATTCACTCCAGGAGTGTTCTTGCAATCTCAATTGGAGGCACAAGCCTAAGTAGTAGCACATAATCACATCATTTCCACCTGCTACTGCTTCACGATAGAAGATGGTGGGATAGTCCCACCTCGTAAACAAAGGAGTTAGCGGCACTGTATAAAAGGAAAAACTGTTCGTAGCTTTCTGCCCAAGAACATGAGTGGTTAGGTCCCTCCCATGCACTCCCTTATGCACTCCTCACCCGCAATCACACCTGTGGGTCTGGACCTTGTATGTGACCTGATTACTCGATTCTCGATCTGATTAGGCTCGGTTTTGAGAGAAGAAGAGGAGGAAGGGGGAGGGTTTTGCTACGAGGATAAGCACCTTGGGGTGTGTACTAAAGGAAGAGGCATCGAAACTTAGCCTCTGAGGAAGTTATCTCTGGTACTGTGCTTGTGAAGGCTTGAAGAAGAGAAAGCACCCTTGTGTACTTACTGATGCTGTGCCTAATACTTAAGTCATCTGAGAGTAAGGGGTAACGTCTAATTTGATTCTAAAGGCACTATGACATTATTCTGAACTTAAGATGACATGGATTACTGATTAAAGTTACTGTTGAGAAATTTGAGTAATTTGAATATGAGATATGTGCTTAATTAGAGGGATCTAAATGATGATTTAAATCACCACTTTTTAGGTTTCTTTATTCTTTTTGTCTCTATATTCCTTATGATACATTGCTTTATATTTGAATATCAATCTAAGCAATTTATTCATTGCATATCTTTTTATTGTGTTCATTTACTGTGCTCATTTATTCTAAATAGAGATTAGTGTGTGGATTCCATTTACTCCCTACGAATGACCTCAAACTCCAACTACATTTCAAGCTTATAAATTCAAATGTTTATTATGCGATTTGGGGAGTGTACTATGATGACCATTTCATAAATCTCCTCATTTTGCCCCTAAACATTTTGGCCCCGTTGATAGGGAGCAACACGCAATTCACCACTAGTCTTATCTTTCTTGATTGATTTGAGCACTAACTTGCCCTATCTATTTTGCTTGTGATTTTGCAAGAGTACATCAGGAAGAGATCTTCCACGAAATCAACCACTCCAAGGGTAGGTAAACTCTCTCTTCTTCCCTAATCAACCTCCTAATCTTAAGAAGAGAAGAAAAGGGAAACAAATGAATTGGGATTCATCTGCCTTATTTTCTTAGTAATTATCATTTAAAGGCAAATATTTTTGATTTACAAACTTGATTTGATATCTGATTGAAGTTGAGATGATTTTGATTGGAGATTCCCAATCCTAATTTCCTGTACCTATTAGGGATTTACGCTTAAATTCTTGACATCTTGGACTATGCACTTTCTTGGTTGAGTCTAAGGTGTTACATTTGAGATCAAGTTGGACTTGGAAGTAGAATCAATTAGGGTTTCCACTTTAGGGTTCTGAAGTGTTAGTACACACTTTCCTGCATTAAAGGAAAGTAATCTTCCTACATTTTCGTGCCACCCAAGCCCTTATCTTTTTAAGAGAACCCTAAAATCAAGCTCTAAATTCACTTGAATCCTAAAATTTTACACCTAATAACCTAAGAGTCAATTTAGGGTGAATTTTTTTGGTTTTGCCCAAATTTCATCCACCATCTTTAGGGCAGGCCAGGTAAAGTTGGCCTACTTTGTGGGCCAATCAACCTTCAAATTAGGTTACAAATTGAATCAACTTTTAATCAAGTGAAATCCAAGGCACAAATTAGGACTAAAATTGGTGGACTTAAGGTCTCAATTCATACATTCCGATCTACTTGGAACCACAGTGACAAGGAAGGTCGGGTGGGGGAAACCCTGTAACCCATTGATGAGTTGCAACTCATCATAGCTAAATTGCCTAAGTTAAGCTAGAAATGAGGTTAAACACTATCAAATTAACACATAAAAAGGGTTAAGTGTGAGAAATAGGGAAATAGACTTAAAACATAAATTTTGTGCTAAAAATGTATAATTAGGTCATTAAATGAGATATTCTTTTAAATAAGGTTAAATGGTGATCCAAGTGCAAATTAAACACACAAATGAGCTCAAAATTCCAAATCAAAAGTGTAATTAACTTCCTAAATGTTCAATTAAGCTTCCATAAAAACTTGGGTGTATTTGGACATCGTTAGGACCTTGCAATTAAGGATTTACATTTTGGTCCTTAGTACATCACATTTCATCCTTAAAAAACTAGCAAGGACGTACTTAATACCTGTAGGGGCCTATTTGCAATATCCTAGGGACTTCTCTATCACTATTCCTTATGGGCATCCCTACTATTTCTCTACCCCTTCGCTGAGGGGTGTTCCTTGCAAAAACACCAAAAGAAACCCAGCCACCACCTGCAGCTCGTGCATGTACTGTAGCATGCGAAGAACACGGGCCATTGTGGCCGTCAATTCTCTACACCTCTTAATCTGTGGCTGTCCTTGATTGGAAACTTTGTGCGAATTGGCGTGTAGCATCACCCTTTCCCCCAGATCTGATCCAACGACGCTCCTTTGATTTGAATCTTCCCATGCCCTCGCAACTACTTCCTCATCACCCAAACCCGTAGCGCCTAATCTCACCATTGTAGTGAGAAGAATCACTCCCTCTCGCTACTTAAGCACCTCTACTGCCTCGCACACAGGGGATCGCTCCCTCCTCCTTAAGTGATCACTTTCATCCACTCTAGTTTTCTCCCCCATTCATCACTGCATCAGTGACAGGGGTGCAGCTCTCCTCCTCAATTTCGTCGCTGCAGTAACCATCTGCAGGCCAGGGATCCCATTCCTCGTTGGAGTCCTCCTCATCTCTCTTCGTCATTGCAGTGACCAGCTGCAGCCCATGCATCCCCTTCTTCCTTTAGATTAGGACTTGACATGCTTTCTAGAAGTAATTAGTTTAGTGTAGTTGATTAGATGATCAAATTGCGTGGTAGATTAGCTTAGTGTAGAAACGATTTCGCCCTCTCTGATCAATCTTGATTGGAGAGGTGTTTTCGCACACTCATTTCTCTTCCCCTTCATACCCCCAATTCATTTTCACTGACTTCCACTCATTTTTCATCGATCACCCACCCATCAGAGCATTAAATTAGATCTAATTCTCTGGAGCATTCAGATCTGATTTGAATGCTCACAACCCATTTGAGGGTCTCTCCATTCATTCCAATTTTCCACAAAGTCCCTCCACTATTTCGAATGCAGATCTGAAAATTTGGGTTTGATTTCAGTTGTTTTCACTATGGGATTTCAATTTTCCCTTCGTGCTGTCTATGGCACAAGAGAGATGGCAAATCTAACTTATATGTGTTTTTCAAGCTTTCCTTGAGAGGGAATGAATCCCAAATTTTTCAGAGATTATTTGAGATGCTTTTGATGTGGTTTTATCGCCTTGAAATCCTAATATGTACCTCACCTTACATTGTCTAAAGTGTAAGGTGAGGTGCATGTGAGGGCTTCAAGATGTTTTTGTGGATCTATGATTTGAAGTGTTAATGGTTTTCTCTATCAGATGGGAATTTTTCAGACTGTATTCATAAGTTTTCGCTGTACAAATGGTGGCTGTATCATGTAAACATGTTTTGAGAGAGTTTTTCATCGCTTGAATCTAAGATTTAAAAGTCTAATCCCCCATTTTAGTACATTGAATAGCTGCTACAGCAGCAACATTTGAGGGGATTCACCCCTAGTTCATGCATTGAAGTGTTTTCACATGATTTACACATGGAGTTCATGCTCTAATTGGAGGTTATTTTATTCTACTGTCTATAGTAGGGTATAATGATTCTATCAGAGTTTTACACTTTTCAAATCTCAGTCCCCATTGATTTTCAATAGATAAACCAATTTTTAAAAAAATTTGTGATGTTTTAGAAAGAAGTTTAATGGAAATGAAACCTTATTTTGGTGCTCACCTTCACACTGTCTATAGTGGAAGGCGAAAATCATTTAGACATTCTAAATCTTCAATGAGGTGATCAGAGATTAAATTTGATTTTGTAAGGGATGTTTGAGCTTAACTTGGTTTGCTGTAGCTCTGAAAATTAATTTCAGAGCTGCTGCAGACCTCTGAAATCACTGTAGGATGATTAAAATCACCCTTGGATAATCTGATTTGGAACTGCAGTAGCTATTTTGAGTGATTTAAAGGTGTCTGGTTTGATTGAAGGACATCTAAAACAACTTTTGAGCTGCTGTGTGTTCCAGTAGCTGTTGAATTCTGCTGCTGCTGCAACTATTGAAGCTGCTAGAGGGTCTGAAATGTTGGATAGTGACTAGGTTTGGTATTATTTTGAGAAGCTGACATGTTTTCTAGTATTGGAACTTCATGTACAAGCATTCACATCTGTTAATGTTTTTAAATCTCGTTTGGATTGCTTGTAATTTTTTTTTTTAACCCTCTTTGTTAGCTAAATATGTTGCATAACTGTCCAAATTCAAAATTAATGGAATTTTGGGTTGAAATTTATACTTATCTGATTGAACACCTCCTATAACATGTTTAGAACATATTTGAGTGCTTCCACCGCCTATTCAACCATCAAACACAACTTTAGTGCCTTAAGTTCACCTTGAAAATCCCTTTTAAGGCCTAGGTTGTATGAACTTTGTAAATAAATAAAAATACTTTAAAAAAATATAAAAAATAAAATAAACCTGTCTTAGTGAAGATTAGGTAAATTTTTACACATATGCCAAGTTTCAAGGCATTCTGAACCCTCGGCTTGGCAGAACATACCAGCCGACAATTCAATCTACCTTAAAACTCAATAAAAGACTCTAAACCAAAAATCCCAAAAACACTCCCTCTTTCTCATCTTTCTCTTTCTTTCTCATCCCCTACCTATATAAAATATATAAAACCCATACAAAGAAGAAAAACCCCAAAATACACAAAAATACTATGTATAGTAAGTATATACATGTAAATATAAGCTATATAACAAGTCATACCTGTATATAATATAAAATATATGTATAATAGGTGTAAATAACTTATATATATATTATATATTGTAAATTAAATATTTAAGATTATTTAAACTGTTTATAACTTAATTGTATAATTATTTATTATTTATGTTAGTTTATAAGCATTATAACTTAAGTAAATATTTAAAACCATGTAAATAACCTTATTTGTTAATGATATTGTATATATGTATTTATATATGTATATAGTACATTATAACACCTATAAGATAATTTAATTATATATATGTAATAAATACTGAATTTATTAAGTTATTAGCTAAGTTATTAAGTTAAATTAAAATAAATTAGTAAATTAAGTTATAACTGAACTAACTTATATTGTATATTTGTATTATTTTATTTTAAGTAAATTAAGTTAATTTAACTATATTTATAATATATTATGTTATTTATAACTTAAATTATATGTATACACCCTGAATTTACCTATTTAAATGTAAATAAATTAAAATAAATATTGTAAAATAGAATAAAAATATGTATTAAATACTTTAACATGTATATTAACTATGTATAGGGTCAATTAGACCATTAATTAGCTAATTTATACGTTAATTAAGAAATAAACCCTAAAATCAGGATGTATAATTCACAAACTTTAGCTAATTTATTTATATAGTAAATATAATTATTTTTGTAAATAAATCAGATAATTATATAGCTCCATATAAGGGCTTTCTAAATATATATTTTATTTTAAAAATGGAATTAATTTGTCCCCTCAAATTGAGGGCCAAAAACCCCATATTAGAATGGCTGCGCTGGAAGCAGTAGCACTTGAAGGGGCGTTGGAAAGTGCCACATCGTGGAGACAAGAGCACCCGACGCCGCTGACATTATTTTTCTTCTCTGGCCTATCAGTCGTCACGGGCGCTAGGCACCCGAAACTCATACCCCTTATACCCTCTGAGCATGTTCTAGCATCTGACCTTGGTTTGTGATGAGATTAGTGTGTGTAGTGTGGGCCGGGGGCCTGGCATTGTGTGAGGGCCTGTGTAGGCTCATTATTGAGCATAAAATGAGGTTTAACACACTAATTAAGTAATCAGAGCAGCTCTTAATAGAGATATGGTCCCACCCTAGAGGGTGCTGTGTATCTCTCGAAAAGGCCACCCACTAATTAAAAACCTAATTTTATTTTAAGTGAGGGTTAATAAGGGGTTAATTAAGAAAAAAAAAAGAGCATTGTGCAGATTAAGTGTGAGAAAAGAGAGAATGAGAGAGCCTTAAGCTAAGAAGAACAGAAGAGAACGAAGAAGAAGAATGACCGTAGAAACGTATGTGTATATATAAGTATATATGTGTATACAGTATACTGTAGATAAATAATATGTATAAGAAGTATACGTAGTATAAGTTGTGTTAGAGCTATATATGTACATAAATAACAATATAGCTTTAGTAACAGACTAATCTGTCACTGTTGATAGAATAAGTGTCACTATAGACCCGAATTTTTACCCTAGCTTATGTACATACTTTTTACTAAGGTTTAGTGACGTTTATATATGTCGCTGTACATACTAAATATGTTACTGTATATGTTAGTATATTATGTTAAGTTAGTATAGTATATATTATTACTTATTATTGTATATATATGTAAGTATTGCTATTATAAGTATAAATAGATAGTATATAGTACCTAATTATGGTGTTTGATGCTTGTTTGTATATATCTGTTGTAAGCATTTAAGTTCATTTTGTTGTACATAATTGAGTTATTATGTCATTCATTGATCATTCATAATTGTGCATAAAACCAATCTTTTTGGAATTAAAGAATAATATTGGACTTAGAGAGTGATGTATATCAATAATTGTCTCCCAGTGAACGACTTGGAATAAATCAGTAAAAATTAAGTAAATAAATAAAATTGATGCAACAATGGTTTGTATTTGTGACATATACTACAACAACGACGATTTTTTTATACGAACTGTGATCGATCATTTCATATTTTTTGGTGCCGTTGCCGGGGATAAAATCCCAACAACAGTGCTTTATTGTGAGTGATTGATTAACATGTCGCAGAAAGTCGAATACTCGTGGGGATGCTCTACCGTGTAGGGGTCTTTGTGGGGCTCTCCCTTCCTAGATGCCCAAATACTTCTTAGGTGTGTGGATTTTTGATTTAGAGGTATCATTCGCCTTAAAACAGCCTTAGTCATCCAAAAATCTTTGGATGCCTTGATTGGGTCCAATTCATATCCAGTCCCTCATCTATTCTTTAGAGCACATACACAGGAAAGGTCCCTAGGTTGTTAACCTAGAGGCCTCATTAGAGTTAATCTTCGTGGGGATTTCTGATATGATCTGATTGATTCAATCTGAACCTGAATTTGATTCTACATCTTGATCCACTACCTGATTTGAAAATGCAACTTGACAATTTAAGAAGAATATTTAGGAAACCTGAATCCCAAATGAGCATGAAAGAAAAGATGATTGAGGCTGCTCTTAGACATCATGATAAGTATTACAAAACCTCTGATCCATCTAGAAACATGCAAGTTAATATTTCAAAAACAACAACCCACATTATGAACCGTGTTGCAATGATATTGACACAAATGGTACATGGTTCAACCCAGGATGATCACTTATTAGAATATATTGAATTGGGGAAATTACATTGCAACGAATATCTACAATGTTGGTCAAATCCCCCACTTTTGGAAAAATACCAAGGCCTCATGGAGAAACGTAGAAAATTGCTGAATATGGTGTATGAAGCCATCAATCAAAAATACCCATATATGCCCTCAGAAACTGATGAGATATCTTGGAACAGCATTGAGGATCAACATGATTTCCCAAAACCTGGGTTTGAAAATAGAGGTTGTTGTGGACCCCCAACCTAAATGGAATTAGATTCAAACTTTGCATAGATTGACATACCTGATCTCAATGTTGCTTGGGTGGATCCTATTGTGGGTGTTCTTGATTCTGAACCAGCCTTAGAGAGCCATGAAGCTGGTCCATCATGCCTTGATTTCCCAAACACTTGCAGTAAGCTTGAATCAGAACCTCTCAAGGATGTAATTCCTGGACCTTATCCTGTTAAAGTAATCCTCAAGAGTAATTCTAACATCCCAATAGAACCAAGTCTAGATTCTAGTGACCAAATTCCTACCTTTAACCTAGAATCTAGATCTGAACATATTTGGGATGATCAAGAGGCCCAATTTAATGAGAATCAGATTTTCGATCTAGAGTATGATTTTGGGCCTATATTTGATGATTACACCTCTCCAAACTCCTCAGAGATACAAATTGATTTTTAGCAAGTCACACCGATTTATGATACAGAAACAGAGTTGGAAGAGTTGGGATTTGATTGGGTCTATCCTAGGAGCCAAGAACCAAAGCCTATGCCTAATAAGGACACCTCTTTGAGCTAGGAATTTGAGATTAGGTTAGATCCAAGTCAAGTTGTTGATTCTATGCATCATGATTTATCCTGTGGTGGAATTCCTGATCTGGAATCAGGTTTAAAAAATTGATTTTCATAGATTCTCTGATGATTTTGAATCATACTATGATTTTAGAGAACCTTTATTTCTTGATGATTATGAGCCAATCTACGACCTCAGCACTTATAACCTGTTCTTTGATTCTGACTCTAAGGTCCCTGATCCCGAGATCATTGATTCAAAATCATGTTCCATTGAGATGGAATCATTCTGTTATGATCTGCAGGAATAAAAATAGTAATTGACGAGAGTGTCCACAATCCAGAGTTCGAATCTTTCGCTAACTCAGAATTCCATGATCCTATAAGCACTATCCAGGCATTTACATTTGATTTGAATGAGCATCAAGAAGACTCTCTAGATGAACCTGTCTTTGAATCATTTCTAGAAGAGCCCTCTTCGCACCAAGATTTTGAAGAAGCTACATCTTCCATCATAGAGCCAAAGCTTCCTAAAATCCAATCCCAACCCCGACCTGCCACTAGAATCAATTTTTACTCTGATTTACCCCTCTTTGATCCGGTTGCATATGATTCACCTCTATCTTTTGATCGGGAATCGAACATTGATTAGACCGTTAATCACGACTTATCTTTCTCTGATCTCACCCTTAAGGTTCCTGCATCCTCTACAGATCCATTTTCTTTTGACGACCCCTACTCTAATCAAGCTGAACCGATTCTGCCAAACCCGTAATTTCATTTCTACATCTTTTTGAGCCTCAAAATATTTGGTGGGCTCCACAACTATTGATTCACATCCATCAACCCACCAGACTAATTGGGTTTGGTCTGCATCATAAGCCTGTTGATTTGAACAAGCACTTGGTTGGACCAACCAGGCTACTTATCAAGGTGCTTGTTCTACAAAATTTCTTTGATTTGACCACCACTTCTCCTTGATCACCTTCTACTCGGCTGAAGGCATTGAATTTAGCACATAACGAGAGGCAACCCGTCATACCAAAAACCCGAGACCCTTTTGATCATCCTTTTGAGCTACACTCCTATTATACTTTTGAGTTCAACTTTAGAACAGCCGACTGCACCTTTGGTACTTGTATCAAAGCTTGAAATCGTTTGCAATAGTCATTTCGACTCATTCACCCACCCTTTGACCCTGTTCTAAACTTTGAACCAAATTGAATTTGTACCCTCCTAGTTTACAATGAGGACATTACAAAACTTAGGCATGGGGGCGTGTTAAAATGCAAACGTATGGAAATTCAATTCTTTGATGAGTTTCCACAAAAAAAAAATACATATTCAAAAATAATAAAAAAAATTTAAAAAAAATGAAAAAGAAAAAAATGGAGAAAGGGGAGGAAATTTTGTTAAATGATTGTAAATCTTTCTTGAGGAAAAGAGGAAATTTAAATGTCAAAATGGAGCAAAAATCAAAAACAAAAATGATAATCATAGCAATTGATTATGGAATCTACTTAAGTTCTAGACCTAATTAAAAGAAAGAATAAGTTTTGAAATGCTAGAGACAAGGAGATTAATATGAATGCTGATTTTAGGCCTCTTGGGCTTGTTTTAGGGCATAAACACTCACGTATTCGTTAAGATCTAGATTAATCCTCAAGAGATTGAGGAAAGTGAGAGGTTAATGTAGTAGGTCTAAGGCTTAGGGATTATTTGGCCCCATTGACTGCCCTTTGGTTTGTGGGACTTGGTAACCTACACACCCAAAATCACACACCAATCTAGTTCAATACGCTTAATAAAGAAAATGATGGCAAAAGTATTCTGTTCTGAAAAACCATCTCAAAGATCTAACTTAGGAGCAGCTCGACAACACAAGTTGATTGGATAAGTTCCGACACGGAGAAGTGGGAAACTCCCCTCGAAGATGCATAATAACATATCGTCTTCTCGGTGCTTGTCTCCTAGGATATCTAAATATCCCACCAGGAGTATGTATGCACCTTGTGTTGGTTTAGGTGCCATTGGCAAGATTATCCCGAAATGTCGATTGCCAGGGCTTGAATTTAGCTACAGAACACCATGAGAGTCACTATCCCAAAGTATTGAAAGCCAGGGTTCTGGGGGTTTCCATGGGTGATGCTATCTCAAAGCATCGAAAGCCAGGAACCCTTTGAGGATTGATGGTGGGGACAAGGAATCCGATACAGAATGTGTTTAGGGCCAATCTAAGGTTAGATTTAGGGAAAAATAAAAAGAAAAGAGAGAATTCTCAAAATGAAAAATCCTTCTATTTCTCTCTTATAAAAATGCACTGGCAAACTGAACTTAGACATGTTACATCTATGCACGGGTGCTTTAACTAACTAGATTTTGAGCTTATAAATTCAATGTTTGTTGTGCGATTTGGGGAGTATACTACAATGATCATATCATAAGTCTCTTCATTTTGCCCCTAAATAGACACCTTCTTTGTCAGCTAAGGGTCTTCTCCCCTTTCTTCATCATTGACCGTCGATTGGTGACTCGTGGACATCACCTTCCTCCCTTAGCAAGATTTACTGCATTGATAGTTAGATTTAATGCTTTCTAGGTTAGTGTAGATTCTGCTAGTGTAATTTAAATCAGTAGATGTAGTTTAGATGCTAGATTTGATGATGGATTAGTTTAGATTCGAGTAGATATAGATTAGAGCTAGTCCAACCTCTCTGATCAATTCAGATCAAAGAGGAGTTTTTCGCATTTTCGCATCGATTCATATAGCTTTCTCTATGCCTCACAATCAATATTTCTCTGATTTCCTTGCATTTTATTCATTGTTCACCCCTCCGTTAAGGTCAAATTCAGATCTGAAGTCTTGTCTTCTAGATCTAAATTTGTGCCAAAAATACACCTAGGGGGTCTCCCATTTATTCCATAAACTCACAAAGACCCCCTGATCTGGTTTGATTGTCTCGAATTGCTCAATTTCTTTCAGATTTGTTTTTCATGCACGATCTCATGATTTGGAGTTCATTTGGTTTTAATTGGACTCAATCGAGCTATTTAAGGTTTTAATTGCTCAATTGGGTGTAATGCAATGAATCTAAGGTGCTTAATTTGGTCTTCAATTTGTAGATGAGCTTATACCCAATTTAAGCTTTATTTTGGGTAATTTTGTCAATGATAATCAGTGGTACTGATTTAAGACTAAACGAGGACCCAAGTGATTATGAGAAGATCATTAGATCACTTTAAACATCAATCAATGATGTTCAAGAAGATTTGATGATCTGATCAGTAATCAATTTAAAGTGAAAGCCCAAAATAGGGCAACATGTATTTTGAATACAAAAAATCTTTTGATCTAAATTCAAAGGCTTAAATGGTGTTTTTAGAGTTTTAGTGAGGGTCTAGAGCTGTCCTAAATTGATTTCAATCGCCTAATATGATCTATTTCCTCTACATTGTCTATAATGTAGGGACAAGATCATATTAGGGTCTTTTGAGATTTTAAAATATATAGATTGATTTTTATGCTTGCTGATCTTCAAAAGAATGTTGGAAATGATCTTCAAGTGGTTTTCCAAGGATTTGAGTTTTTTTTTTTAGATTTAGATATGAATTTGATGAATTCAAGTTAGACTTGAGAAGATCTGATTGAATCCATCATTGCTGATCTAAGTCGTCTGATTGGAGCAATTGATTAGCTACTGATCTAATTCAGCAGTAGCTGCTGTTAAGAATCTTCGAAAAATAGTACAACTGCTAGGTTTTCATGTGTAGTAGCAACACAGCTGCTGAATTGTGTTGGCAGTCAAGGTAGCAGCAGTAGGAATTTGGTTGCTAAATAACAGCTGTAGTAGGTCTGAACCAAGGGTTTAAAATGATAATTTAGGTCTATTTGAGGATTAAAGGAGCTGGTACTATTTTGTATTGTTAGGACTTCCTAGAACAAGCATTCTTGTATTGAAATTGGAATGAAATCTAGTTAGAATTGCTTGTAATCTCATTTTAAATTTCATTGTTAGCATTTTTGTGAATATAACAATTGGAGGGCGTTCGTCGAGTTTTAGGAAAGCGTTGCAGTATAGTCGACAAAAACTGCTTTATAACATTTAAATTTATAAAACTAAAAAAAAAAGAAATTACTCCGAGGTCGTTCGCAGGGAGCAAATATGGAATTCATGCACTAATCGCAATTAGAAATAATGAGCACAGTCAATGAATCACAATTAAAGATATTCAATGAATAATTTACTCAAAATGATATTCAATGATAAATCAAATTATATCTCAAAAATTGCTGGGATAAAAAGAATAAAGAATCACTAAAAATGGTGATTTAAACCACCACTTATCTCCCACATTAGGCACAGAACCCATGCATTCAATTCCTCAACAGTGGCTCTTCAACCATTAGTGGCTTAATTCCACGTTAGATAAGTCCACAGTATCAGATCAATGCCAAGTCAGATGTCGCAATGGATCATCAGATGCCTTAAGCCACCAAGGCACAATGCCTCAGCTAAGGCAACAACAACAGCACATCAAGGCACAAGGGCCTCACAAGTCATAGAGCGGCTAAGTGTTGAGAGAAGAGGGGGCACGAATCCCGAGGTGCAAAACCCACCCCCTCAACCTCAGATTTATTTCTTCCTCCTTTCTCAAACCCAATTATAAGCTAATCAGTTAAACAGTACCGGGTAATCGGATGTGAGCGGTGACCAGGCTCACCGGGCGTGTAAGGTGAGCGAGGAGTGCGTGAGTGAGAGTAAGGGACCTCACCTCATGTTTGAGGCAACAAGCATAGGACACAAAATCCCTTTATACCGCTTCATGTGCTTTCCCACACACGATGTGGGACTATCCACAAGCCTTTCCTTGCACAGCTGCAACTGATGGTCACAGCTTCAATTCCAGTTGCTGTGGGGGCCCTCTCTTCAATCCAAGGCCTGGAGTGAGTTGTGTAGAGGTTTCGCAACACCTGGAGGGAGTAGCGAGGATGAAACCAGTCAGATAATGATGGAGTACGGTGGTGGCGAAACTTGAAACTCAAGAACATGGGCTAAGTGCCCCAATTAGCAGGTCCAGAAGCATCGCTGTATGATGGCGAAGGTGACAGCAGTGTTATTGCGATGTATGGAGGTGTGTAGTGCTCTGTCGAGGTCGGAGAAGGAGTATGGTGGTGGGTTTGTTCGACAAAGGGAGTGAGGGACCAAAAGCCCAATTAGGATGGGTCTTTTGGTTAGTGGAGTTTTTGGAGTGGTTGGTCGTGAATGTGGTGGTGTGTAGTGCAGTGGCGACCATGCCAGAGGTGTGGCTATCGTTGGAGAAGACAACGAGGTAGGAGGTGATTTGGTGGTGTAGTTGATGCATGAAAGGTCCTAATCTAAACTAGGGAGAGAGAGAGAGAGTGAAAGAACTATGTTACTGGATGAGAGGGGCAAGGAATCCACGTCAGTGTGATGGCTGGACGTGAAGACGAACTTCTCCGGTGGGAGAGACGATGAGGAAGGAGTTGGAGAGCCTCTCTTGGTACGGCGAGAAGCGGATGAGGGAGAGGAAGAAGATCCCTCTACCTATCGTACGTAATAGAGGGTGACGACGGAGGGTTGAGGAGCTTGCTGGAGTTGCAGTCGGAGGTGGTCGAGGAAGAAGAAGTTGAAGATTTTTGGCCTGGAATCAAGCTAAGGAGCACGGTGGAAGCTAAGGGAGTTCTTATAGAGCTCAAGAATGAGCTCTAATTGGAAGTTAGCTGTACCTGGAGTTAGAATTGGGAACAAGGGATTCTCATAATTTTTTAGATTCGCTGGGGGTTGTTCGACGTGTGATAGTGTTTTAAAAGATTATTCAATTGTAGTATAGTAATAAAACACGTCGACAAATAATATTTATAAAATCGGTGAGTACCAGGTCATTCGCACGAAGGCAATCTTGATTTTAATAGAAGCTTTTCTATAAAACTAGTTCTAACAGGTATCTATATATGTATATATGTATAAAGAGGTATTAGATATCCATAAGATTAAATTTAATTGCATTGATAAAGAGTTTTTCACAATAGAAATTGCTATGCAAAAAGTAGAGATAGATAGAGAGAAAGAGAGAAAGAGAGAGAGAGAAAGGAGAGAGATAGATAGATAGAAGGAGGTAGAGAGATGACGCTGCTTGTGGGATGCTTGTGAGAGATGCAGCAGCACCACAGATCCAGAGCGCCGAGATGGAGTTGTAGAGGAGACGGAGAGTTGCAGAGAAGATGGTAGGAGATCTGGAGTTGATGGGAGAGAGAGATTCTAAGTTGATGCCTTCAACTGGGGGGCCCTAGGCCTTCTTTTATAGTTTTGATGGAGGGCAAAAAGGGTATTTGAGGCCTTAATCTCGTGTAACAACTCCTGGGTGATCTGATTCGTTGATCGGGAGATCAATGGCTCTAATTTGGCCTTAAAATAGACTTCAAAAAGCCTTCTACGCTCGAATTTGCTTTTGTGGTGACATGTGGTAGTCGCTGGAGCATTGGATCAAAGATCACATAGCCTCTCTGATTGCATAGAAATCATAGGCCTTAATTCACCTGAATTAAGCTAGAACTTACCTTAACATGAACATTCTGTATGCATATGCATCGTATTCTACATTGTAGTTGATATATGTGTTTTATGCATAAAACTGTGCTATTTGAGAGGTATCACTCATTGCAGGTAATTCGGGGCTGCGGATGACCGATCCAACCACATGGATTTGTTAAGAACTTCGCCGGGAGTCCAACGCTTCCAAGATCGCATCAATCAGACTCCCGTAGCACCCTAGGGAATCCGTAGAAGATCAAGAGCCAAGGGGCAAATTAAAGAAGATTTGGACCTCAGATGACAAATCCAACCGCATAGATAGATCTGGATCAATGTTCACAGCCCAACGGCATAGAAATCAATTTAATCGGAGGCCTACATCATCAGACACAAGGAAAAGAAGATGAACGACCATGATGGTGCCATGTGGTGCGATCATGGTCACTCCCTCCCCACCGCCCTATCTAGGAAGGATGCACCGCACGCTGTGGACAGTTGGATCTTCATTCGACGACCACGAGCGTGACACGTCACCTGCCCAGATTAGATAAGGATAAATGGAAAGTAACAAGTATATATAACAAAAGGTTTGTGCAGCGTGTTAGCTTGAGCATGCACGCGTGTAAGCCCGAGACGTGGGTTTGAGTCGTTGCGCTGTGAAAAATTGAAGCGGCATCGGCTGTGCGGGCACGTGCAGGCGCAATTGCGCGATTGGAGGGCAAAGGCACGACCATGTGGCGCGATCAGAGTGCACCGCAAGCAGCCATGCGATCGTACGCGTCTTGTGAGATTTGGAAGGTGAGAGAAGTGAGCGTAAGCGGTCCAATTGTAAGATCGGATGGCTAAGGTTGAAGTGCTCAGAAGAGGCAAGCGGCGAAGGTGAAAACGCGAAGGGCGCGCGCTGGTGATCTGTGGCTGTGCGATGGAGGATCGACGCTCCACAAAGTGCCACGTGGCAGCATCAGAGCAAACCGAGGGAAAAAGAAGGATTTGGAAGGCTTTTTGCATGAGATTAAGGGGGCCAAATGTCCTTTTTACCCCCTGCTAAAGCTATAAAAAGAGCCCAAAAGGGCCCCCTTGGAAGGCATTCCCTTCCTTCTCTTCTTCTTCCTCCTTCAACCTTTCTTTTTCTTCTTTCCATCTTCTCTGCATTTGGCTCTGCATCCCCGTCTGAAGCATCCGTTGGGCCACCCCGACGGTGCGCGTAAGCAGTCCAATTGTAAGATCGGATGGCTGAGGTTGAAGCGCTCAGAAGAGGCAAGCGGCGAAGGTGAAAATGCGAAGGGCACGCACGGGCAATCTACGGCCGTGCGATGGAGGATCGACGCTCCACGAAGTGCCACATGGCAACATTAAAGCGAACCGAGGGAAAAAGAAGGATTTGGGAGGCTTTTTACACGAGATTAAGGGGGCCAAATGTCCTTTTTAGCCCCCGCCAAAGCTATAAAAAGAGCCCAAAAGGGCCCCCTTGGAAGGCATTCCCTTCCTTCTCTTCTTCTTCCTCCTTCAACCTTTCTTTCTTCTTCTTCTTTCTGTCTTCTCTGCATATGGCTCTGCATCCCCGTTTGAAGCGTTCGTTGGGCCACCCCGACGTATCGTTGTTACTCTTCTCAACCTCTCCAAAAGGCCACCATGAACCACTCGTGGTGCCCTTGTTCTGTTACAATAGCAGTTTGTTTTATGTTTTATTCAAATACATGTATCTAGTTTATGTTCAATCTCTTCTTGTGATATAAATATTGTGATTGATTGTTCCTTTTACTTAGCCTTTTTATTTGAAATAAACACATGAAATTAAAAGTGCTTTCTGCCTCCTTGTGATCGACCGGGACTCACCAATTCCATTAATTATTTGCTCGAGACGTATTTTGTGCTATACTACAATGCATTCATCTTTTATGTGATCTACACTGCGAATAAATTGACGCCGTTGCCGGGGAGGCAAGGCGACTTTTGATTTTATTTCTAATACAATATTTTTGTGTGCAGGAATAGCGACACGAAGCAGTGAACGAGGAAAAGTGGGTGCTGCGAAAATTAGGTGCACACATTCCTATTAGAAATTCGGCCAGAAAGTAAGTGTCATCTTTAAAATTCAATAACCGTGTTTCTAATGGTCCAAAAATTCTGAAATTTGGATTGGAACTAGTATTCAAATTATCTTTCTAACACCACCTTTCCCAAAAATAAATTTCTTTTGTAGAATTTTTAAAAATTCATGGAGTATATACTGGTTAGATTGCTTGAAAACAACACTTTTATGAACTTTAAAAATTAATTCTTACTAACATACAAATCAGATTGACTCAAAATTTATGGGGTGTGAAAGATAATCAAATTATATTTCAAAATAATATATTTAAAAAATTTTTAGAGCATATTTGATATAGTTTTCAATAGAAAAACCAACATGGGGTCTAAATCCTATATTTGACCCCTGGTTAGCTAAAAATTCATAACTAATTGTTGAAAATAGAAAAAACTTTTAAAAAATACTCTCTAAAAATCTTATTGTAAAAGGAATCTTCTTACCAAATTTCAAATCGTTTGGATTCCATCTCACCTTAGAGTATACTTTGAAATTATGGTCTACAATTTGAAAGAGAACTTAGAAGTGCTTGAGCCAATAAGACCACATTGACTAACTTAGACTCCAATGAGCCCAAAAGTTAGTCGGTGAGGCAAACCGCCTTGTGGATTTCCCACCATCTACTACATTGAAGAAACAGGTTAAGAATTCACGAAAATGCATCAAATAACCTGCATTTGGCTTGAAACTACTGGGTAATTCCAACCTCTCCTACAAAGCCTGGTGACTAAGTCTATGGGTACGGGGTAACGGAATCGGAGGCGAAAGCTGAGGGAAGAACTTTCCTCGTAGTCCCCTTGTAACCAGACTGACCAGGTTAGCCTGAGAGGTGGAAATTCCTTACAGTTGGTCTCTAGCCAAATTTTTGACAACACAAGCTTAAACGAAAAATCAGGTCATCTGATCTAAAGGACCACTCTGTTTAACAAGGCCTTAGCCTTGTTCTACTTGACACACCAACCCTTTGAGATAGTGTATGCAAGGAAGAAGGTCATTAAGACCTGAACTTGTGGTACCTTGGGAGCCAAACCCAAGGCGGCGAAGGTGATTTTTGCCCGACCTCTCTTCTCAACCTTCTTCCATCCGATTAGCAGCAATGGCTAATCCTAGTCCTCGAATTCGTCAGGACCCTGAGAATCAGGACCCAATGGCTCGATTGGAAGCCAGGGTCGAGGAAACGGAACAAAAATATGAGCAGAGCATCGATCGGATTCTCACGACACTTAACATGATGTAGCATCCACCACGCGGAGAACAACTGTGGGACTTCTATGATCCGACGACAATAATCATGGCACCTCAGGTCTGGATTCCTGCAGGCGGAGATGCATTCGATTTAAAGCCAAATATCACAAGTCTAATTCAGACTCATTTCCATGGAAACTCGAATGAGGATCCCTTCAAGCACCTCGAAGACCTAAGTCGGATTGTAGAGTCAGTTCGACCTAGGAATATAGATATTAGAATTGTTCTCATGAAGCTTTTCCCTTTTTCTCTCAAGGATAAAGCTGCTTATTGGTTCAAGACCATCGAAAGGCCAATTGGAACTTGGGAGGAATTACGTCACGAATTCCTCCAAAAGTTCTTCCCGATCGGCCGAACAAATGCCATGAGGCACGCAATCACGACCTTTGCTCAAGGCCCTGGAGTGAAGCTACATGACGCCTGGGACAGATTCCACGATCTTCTCAAGAAGTGCCCACACCATGTTGTACCCAAATGGCACCTTGTGTAAGTATTTTACTGTGGGCTGTATGACATACATTGGTACCTGGCTGATGCATCTAGCGGTGGGAATTTTCTCGCGAAGGACGAGAACAACGCATTTGAACTGTTTGAGTCCTTAGCAGAGAACTCTATGAATGCCACCTCAATGAACCAGCTCCAGCGACCTGGACAGCAATGAGTTAATGTCCACGAAGCTTAAGCCGAGTCTACCCGAGCCGACATGGACATTATCACCAAAAAGCTGGATAAGGTGGATCTGCTCGATAAGAAGCTCGATGAATTAATGTGAGCGAGATCCGGATCTGCTGGCAGCACTGCACCATCTTACTCCTCTCAAGCATCCCGAGCCCCCTTTGCTCGTACATATCTGGTTACTCGGGATGTTTTCTCTCCATCTTCGTAGGATCCTACATACCAGGAACTCGTGAATAATATGGATCTGGCACCGTACAATCAGGGTTACGCACCACATGATGATGCAAGTGCGTATTCTTTTGATGAATTTGCATATGAGACGTCTTCGACTTATGAAGATGTCAATGCCATTCAGGGATACGGCATAACAACTCGTATTCTGAAACATATAACCCTAGTTGGTGCCAGCATCCTAATTTCGCCTGGTCTGGTAATCCATAGAGACTGAGTCAAGTTTTACACTACCAGACCAGACAATATGGGAATGCACAGAACACGTATCCAAGGCAGCAGCCATTCCCATCTCAACAGCAATAGACATGCTCTATCTATCAGCCGCTGCACCAAGCTGCCAACTACCCTCCAAAGCGAGCCGACCCTTTGGAGTCGTTGAAGGAAGAATTGCAGGCATCAATTCGGAAATCTACTCATGACAACCTCCAAATAATGAAGGCATTGGCTGACCAAATATAGAGCATACAGAACACGCAAAACTAGATGATGTAGGAGCATAGATCACAGGGAGCTTTGCCCTCCCAACCTATCCTAAACCTGAGATATGTGCAGAATCAGGGTGCCCCGCCTAGATTCCAAGCACCACAGGGGCAGGCACACGCTGTTATGCAAGCACCTCCCCCACCTCCTGGTTATGGGCTCACTCAGCCACCTCTATTGCCAAACCTTGTGATCCAGACCAACCCACTCCTCTGCCCCTACATGGACAACACGCCGATGCAAAAGCTGTCACCTTAAGGAACAGAAAGACTATACAGGACCCTCTACCTAGGAAAGCAGGTAACGATTTTCCCTACGCTGTACCACGAGATGACTCACAACCCTCTTCCTCTCACAAACCATCTTCATTAGATAAGGGAAAGAAGCCCCTAGACCTTGAAATTCCTATCCCTTTTCCCTCAGCCCTCACACGAGATTCAGCATGGAAAAAGGACACGCAGAATTTCGAGGACCTGAAGTCTATGTTCAAGGAAGTTCACATTCAGGTCTTTCTCCTTGAAGCGATAGATCACATCCCAGGTGTTGTTAGGTTCTTTAAGGACTATTGCACTCCGAAGAGGCAGCAGAGGATAGACGACAAGCGATATTATCTGAGGAAGCCAGTGTAGTTATTTTAACTGACTTACCGCCCAAGAAGAAGGACCCAGGTACACCATTGATTTCTTTCTTATTGCAAGATTCCCCTTTTGATTTGGCCCTTCTTGACTTGGGGTCATCCATCAACCTAACTCCCACTGCAGTATTTGATCGATTTCAATTTGGGGAGTTAAAACCCACCTCAGTTACCATACAGTTGGCTGACCGATCTATAAAAACACCGAGGGGGGTGGTTGAAAATGTGATCGTAAGAGTCCAAGGATTATGCTTTCCAGCGGACTTTTTTGTTCTTGATATGGAGGTTCCTTCTAATCTCCGTGATGCACTGATTATTCTAGGTGGCCCATTTCTAGCACTCGCCTGTGCAAACATCGACTATGCATCAGGGTACATGGAGATTGCCCTGGGAAATGAAAAGCTTAGATTGGACATTTTCAGGGCATCAAAGAACTTTGATTATGATTTGATTAAGGAGGATAGTGAAGATGAAGATTTAGCTTTCTGTGGGAACATTGGGCTCCTCTGCAGTGACCCAATGGCACATTCATCCTCACTATCAAGGGTCTTTGATCGCGATCCACACGGGACTGAGACTAATGATATACACATTTCGTCCCATGGATCTGGTTGTCATGGGTGTTCATCTACTCTTAACACCCCTGATCTTGACTATCCTGTCCTATCTAGCACGGATATCTTAAGACAGGATTACATGACCACTCTAGGTGGATTCTTCATTAGTCAGGATAAGCAAATTTTCGCTATTATTTCCTCCCCTCCCCTACATAACCCTCCTCCTCACCCTCCTCACCCTCCACTACTAGAGTTGCAGCCCTTACCTGATTCGCTCAAATACGTGTTTCTGGGAGAAAGTGAGACATATCCAGTGATTATCAATGCTCACTTGACTCCAGATCAGGAATACCAGTTGATCTCTGTTCTGCAAGCACATAGGGCTGCTATCGGGTGGGGCATTGCTGATCTCCACGGAATTCGCCCCTCATATTGCACTCACCATATCTACACTGATGAAGGGGTGAGATCGTCAAGACAACCTCAGAGATGCCTAAATCCAAATATGTTGGAGGTTGTCAAGAAGGAGATCATTAAATGGCTCGATGTGGACATTATCTATCCAATTTTCGATAGCCAGTGGGTGAGTCCCATTCAGATAGTGCCCAAAAAGGCGAGACTCACTGTAATAAAAAATGAATTGGGCGAATTCATCCCAACCCGCACCACGACTTCTTGGCGGGTCTGCATTGACTACAGGAAGCTAAACTTGGCTACCAAAAGGGATCATTTTCCTTTACCCTTTATTGATCAGATTCTAGAACCTCTAGCCGGGCATAATTCCTTCTACTTTTCGGATGGATACTCTAGGTACAATCAAGTTGCAATGAACCCGAAAGACCAAGACAAGACAACTTTTATGTGTCCCTTTGGAACATTCGCTTTTAAGCGGATGCCTTTCGGCCTCTACTACACACCAGCTACCTTTCAGTGATGCATGATGGCCATCTTTTCAGACATGATCGGGGACTGTGTAGAAGTGTTCATGGACAACTTCTTTGTGTTTGGAGATGATTTCTCGTCTTGTCTCAATAACCTCACAAAAATTTTGAGGAGATGTATAGAGGTTAACCTAGTACTTTCATGGGAGAAAAGACATTTTATGGTGAGGGATGGCATCATGCTAGGTCACAGATCTCCTCTGATGGACTCGAGGTGACCGAGCTAAGTCTAAAATCATTTCGCGATTACCTCTGCCTAGCTCGGTTAGGTAAATCAGATCCTTCTTAGGGCATGTTGGATCTTATCGAAGATTCATTCGAGATTTCTCAAAAAGTGCTCGTCCATTAAAGAATATTCTAGTGACCGACACACCCTTTGAGTTCGACTCCTCGTGTCTCAATGCTTTCGAAACCTTGCAAAGCGCTATCTCCAGTGCACCTATTCTCCAATCCCCCGACTGGTCACTCGACTTCGAGATGATGTGTGACACTTCCGACTTCGCTATCGGAGCCATTCTTGGCCAGTGTCGGGAGCGCCATCCATTTGTAATAAACTACACTAGCAAAACACTAAGCGAGGCCCAGGGTAACTATATAGTCACTGAGAAAGAATTGCTAGTCGTAGTATTCGGGTTGGAGAAATTTAGGTCATACTTAGTCGGGTCCAATGTTATCATCTACACTGACTATTCCGCCCTCCAGCATTTGTTGGCAAAGAAGGACGCCAAACCCCACCTTATCAGATGGATCCTTCTTTTGTAGGAGTTTAATGTCGAAATCCGCGACAAAGCCAGAGCACATAATGTTGTAGTGGACCACTTGTCTCGGCTTGACCTAAACTACATTCCGTACTCCCCGCCGATATCAGGCCGATTTCCGGATGAGTCTCTGCTACCTATCAATTCTGTTGAGTTTCCTTGGTATGCTGATATAGCAAACTATCTTGTCATAGGCAGGCTACCTGTGGGATTATTCAAGGATCAGAAGCTCAAATTTATATCAAAGGCTAAATTCTATTTTTGGGACAACCCATTGCTCTTTCGCATTGGGGCTAATCAGGTCATCTGTAGATGTGTCCTTGATTCAAAAATCTCTAGTGTGTTATCCTTCTGCCACAACAATGCTTGTGGGGGTCATTTCTTAGGCCAAAATACCGCTGCAAAGATTTTGCAGTCGGGATTTTTTGGCCAACCATTTTCAGAGATACACACGAGTTTGCCAAGTGTTGTAAGTGATGCCAAGTAGTTAGTTCTATGACCTGAAGAGATATGATGCCTCTCCAATCCATTCTAGTCGTAGAAGTGTTCGACGTCTAGGGCATCGACTTTATGGGCCCCTTCCCGAACTCGCATGGCTTTGAGTACATACTCCTCACAGTAGACTATGTCTCAAAGTGGGTAGAAGCTATCCCGGCTAGATGAGCTGATCATAAGACTGCTATATCCTTTGTCCGGGAATTTATTTTTTGCGAGATTTGGAGTTCCCTTCACCTTGATAAGTGATGGGGGAAGCCACTTCGTCCATTCCCATTTCAGGTCATTATTGAAAAAATACGGGGTGCAGCACCTCACTGCTACCCCATATTGCCCACAGACCAATGGGCAGGCTGAAGTATCAAACCGTCAAATCAAGCTTATCTTTCAAAAGATGGTTAGACCTGATAGGAAGGATTGGTCTGATCGATTGATTGATGCACTATGGGCATATCGGACAGCGTACAAGGCCCCACTCGGAATGTCGCCATACCGCATGGTGTATGGAAAGGCCTGTCACCTTCTAGTGGAGCTGGAGCACCGTGCCTTTGGGCAGTGCAAAAGTGTAATTTTAACCTCGAGGCTGGAGGTTATGAAAGAAAGCTCTAGCTCAGTGAGTTAGAGGAGATTAGGTAGGAAGCTTACGAGAATGCAAAAATATACAAAGACAAGACAAAAGCTTTCCATGATCAACATATCTGGAGGAAGGAGTTCGCACCTAACCAACAGGTTTGGTTGTTTGACTCCCGACTCAAATTCTTTGCAGGAAAGCTCAAGTCCAAGTGGATTGGGCCGTTCCTAGTGGTCCACCCATATCCTAACGGGGAAGTCTAAATTAGAGACCCAAAATTTGGCAAATTTTTATGGTTAATGGCCAGCGCCTCAAACCATTCTTTGCCCAGGAACCTCCTCCTGTTGACGAAATGATACATCTTCTTGAGGATGTATGACTGATGAGTTGCCCAGCTGAAGGTGTTAAACTCAGCATGTATACATATATACATAGTATATTTCATTTTTGCATAATATTTTGCATATTGTTTTGCATATTGTGTACGGCATTGTAGTAATGGCATGAGCTCAATGACAACTCAGAAGTAGTTTCAGGTGATTTCTATCCATATACACCTAGCCTTATTTCTTTTATTCATGCATGAGGACATGCAAGCACTTAGGCATTGGGGGTAGTCCATAAAAATTGAAAATTTTCTGCCAACAATTGTGGGATTAGATCGCTTTATTAAGAGATTTTATTAGAGAATTATTCTTTAGTAGATTCCTAGACTTAGAATTCGGTATAATTTCATACTTGTATGTAGAATTTACAATGGATCCACTGTGAAAACCGATAGACATCTTTAGTTTGTTGAGAAGAAGCATTTCTTCTTCTCCTAAACCCTTGGATAGCAATCAGGGAGTTAGGTGAACCATCTTCTAGTAGATCCACCAAACATACGTAAGATGAGAGTAGAGAGTCTATTGGTGCTCTAAGGCTAGTGTAAAGAATCTTTAATCTTTAATAATTGAATAATGATACTTGGAGATGGGCATAGTTTTCGCTCTCAGTTCTTGCGTACTACATCTATGAGAAATTTCATACGAGAGCCACCAAATAAGGCAAAAACACAGAGAGCGGGTTCTGATAAAACTAGGATTGAGGTGGATTGTCATGACCATCCTCTATGGAATCCTTGGCTGAATGAGGGTATTGATGTCAAGGTTAGAAATACGTCGTCCTATCCATTCCCTACCTGGTGCCAAGAGTAGGCACTTCCACCAAATAAGCCACCGGAGATCCTCTTGGTCACCCCCAAAAATCCCAAATAATGCCTCATGAATAAAAGTATGTATGTCGTGTTAAATTGTTGCATTATGTTATGTTGGTAACGGCATTGTGCCTGCAGATATATATATACATATAAAGAAAAAGCATACAAAAGGGATATTTGCTTGTAGAAAAAGAAGAAAAAAAGAAAAAAATTGTTATGTTAAGAAGTTTGAATTATGTAAGTCAAAATGTTTTGAGTCAAAAACACCTACCACCCTCACGAACCACCAAATATAGCCGAAACCTATTTTTTTGTATTTCAGATCGCCTAAATATGGGCTGAGGAGTCTAACTTAGTCGTAGGGTTATTAGAACCTAATTAAAGTGTAATGCCATGTAAGACCACCAAATACAGTTGCAAATCTAGTAAGATGTGAGCTCAGGAAAAAAAAAAAGAAGAAAAAGAGAGAGAGAAAGAGAGAAAAGAAAAAGTACAAAAGAATAAAGAGAGCATAGTTTTCTAGACCTTCTCTAAGTTACGTTATTCAATAATATAATAATCTAGATTCAGAAATACTAGTCTCTATGTAGTACCAGAAGTGAGTGAGGCACCAAATACAAATCCAGTTAACTCAAACATCTTCTACCTAAGCCAAAAGCAAGGGCTAAAATCAGAGAATATTTTATATCCCCAAGAGAAGAGGTTTGCCTATTCCAATAGAATTTTACTAGGGGGCAAGTACAAACTCTAAATGTGTATCGACTCTTCGCTTGGATCCGTTGCAGAAGCTACAACATCATATGTACATAGTCATCTAGATTCTGAATTTTTGGATGAAACAAAAAGAAATAAACATTTAGTTAAACTCTTGATAAAATGCATTTAGTCTTACACTTGCTAAGGACTAGCAAGATTTAGGCATGTGGGTATGATTGCACAGCAATCATAGGCCTTAATTCGCCTGAATTAAGCTAGAAATTAGCTTAACATGAACATTCTGCATGCATATGCATCATATTCTGCATTGCAGTTGATATATGTGTTTTATGCATAAAATTGTGCTATTTGAGAGGTATCACTCATTGCAGGTAATTTGGGGCTACGGATGACCAATCCAACCGCATGGATCTGCTTAGAACTTCGACGGGAGTCCAATTCTTCCAAGATCGCATCAATCAGACTCCCATAGCACCTTAGGGAATCCATAGAAGATTAAGAGCCAAGGGGAAAATTAAAGAAGATTCGGACCTCAGATGACAAATCCAACCGCACGGATGGATCCGGATTGATGTTCGCAGCCCAACAACGTAGAAATCAATTCAATCGAAGGCCTACATCACCAGATACAAGGAAAAGAAGATGAACGACCATGATGGCACCATGTGGCGTCATCATAGCCGCTCCCTCCCCATCGCCCCATCCAGGAGGGATGAATCACACACTGTGGACCGTTGGATCTTCATCTAATGGCCACGAGCACGACATGTCGCCCGCCCAAATTGGATAAGGATAAATGGAAACTAACAAGTATATATAACAAAAGGTTTGCGCAACACATTGGCTCGCATGCGCGCATGTGTAAGCATGAGACACCGGTTTGAGTCGTGCGTTGTGCAAAATTGAAGCGGCATCGGCTGTGCGGGCGCGTGCAGGTGCAATTGCACGATCGGAGGGCAGAGGCGCGACCACGTGGTGAGATTAGAGTGCACTGCGGAAGGCGAGGGAAGTGCGCGTAAGCGGTCCGATTGTAAGATTGGACGGCTAAGGTTGAAGCACTCAGAAGAGGCAAGCGGCGAAGGTGAAAATGCGAAGGGCATTCACGGGCGATCTGCGGCCTTGCGATGGAGGATCGACACTCCACAGAGTGCCACGTGGTAGCATCAGAGTGAACCGAGGGAAAAAGAAGGATTTGGAAGGCTTTTTGCAAGAGATTAAGGGGGCCAAATGTCCTTTTTACCCCCTGCCAAAGCTATAGAAAGAGCCCAAAAGGGTTCCCTTGGAAGGCATTCCCTTCCTTCTCTTCTTCTTCCTCCTTCAACCTTTCATTCTTCTTCTTTCCATCTTCTCTGCATTTGGCTCTGCATCCCCATCTGAAGCATCCGTTGGGCCACCCCAATGGATTGTTGCTGCTCTTCTCAACCTCTCCAAAAGGCCACCATGAACCACCCGTGGTGCCCTTGTTCTGTTACAACAGTAGTTTATTTTATGTTTTATTCAAATACATGTATCCAGTTTATGTTCAATCTCTTCTTGTGATATAAATATTGTGATTGATCATTCCTTTTACTTAGCCTTTATATTTGAAATAAACGCATGAAATCAAAGGTGCTTTATGCTTCCCTGTGATCGACCGAAAATCACCAGTTCCGTTAATTATTTGCTCGAGACGTATTTAGCGCTATACTACAACGCATTCATCTTTTACGTGATCTACGCCGCGAACACTCGCTTCCTCTTTATGCACCCGCTGCAACAACCTTTCTTCACGTGCACACCCACAAGACCCTTTTCAGCACCTTATCCTCAGCCATCAAATCGTGATGATCGGATGGCTTACGCACACTTGCCTTACCTTCCCAATCTCGCAAAACGCATGCGATCGCACGTCCAGCCACGGAGGGCTCTGATCGCTCCACGTGGTCGCGGCTCCACTCTTCGATCACGTAATTATGCCTGCGCACGCCCGTACACCATTGCCGCTTCAATTTGGAGTAGCGCATGGCTCAAACCTGCATCTTGCACTTTTGCACATGCGGGTGAGCCAACGCACTATGTAAACCTTTTGTTATATGTACTTGTTTGTTTCTATTTATACTCATCCAATCTGGACAGGTGACGTGGCGCGCTCATGGCCATTGGATGAAGATCCAACGGTCCACAGCGTGCGGTGCGGCCTTCCTAGATGGGGAGGTGGTGAGGGAGCGGTTGTGATGGCGCCACATGGTGCCATTGTTAGAACTCGAATAGGTTGTGTTAATACAGTGAAATTATCGTTGAAGTGAGTATAGTGGTTAACCTAAATCGAGCCTAACCATCTTTTTACAAAATTTTTAACCTGACCTACTTAATTTTATCTTGGTCACTTTTAGGCCCAGGGTCGAGCTCAGGGAGGCGGGGATTAAAGGTGAAGAAGTTTCTACGCCTTTCCTAAAATGTATCTCTTCCATGCGTTTGTTATGTTTCTAGTTTTTTTTTTCTATTTAAGATTTTTTTGCTGATAATTTTGTCCTTGAGGTACACCCTCAAAATCAGGTCCTTGGCTTTGAGCCAAATTGTTCTTGGCTTTGAGCCAACTTAGGGTTTCCAAGAAAAAATTGGTCCTGCTATTCGCAAGACCGAGTACCTGCAAGACAAGGATTATCTTTTCTCTTTTACTCTTTTTTTATCTTTTTAATAGTAGGAAACACAAGAGAAATAGAAACTAGAAAGGTTGCTTGTAAAGAAATAAATATAGTCTATATATATATACAGATATATATATATTATATATATATAGGGGTGGGGGTGGAAGTGGAAATGGTGTGTAGCACAGTGTCGAGTTGGTCCACGTCTAGGAAGACGCAACCAATAAGAGAAAGTACCACGTAGAGTGTAGGATGGATGTGTGGGAGTGTGTGCAGAGGCGCTTTCTTTACGTGGGTATGGAGGAATATCAGCAACTAGTGTAGATATTCTTGCGATATAATACGTGGTGGAGTGACTAGTGCGTAGGGATATAGGTAGGTGATGTGTATGTAAATATATATATATATATGTATATATTTAAAGATATATTTATATGTATATATATAGATAGGGTGGTAACTATATAGGTGTATATGTAGTTATATATATATATATAGATATGTAAATATATATAGGTATATATATATATTTATAACTAGATATATATGTATATATATTTAAATATATATATATATATATATATATATAGTAATATATGTATATAGATATATATATGTATATATGTATATAGATATATTTGTATAAGTATCTATGTATATAGATATGTATATATATAAGTATTTATATCTATAGATATATAGGTATATATGTATGTATTTATGTATATATGTATAAATATATATATATAAATATATATATATATATATGTATGTATGTATGTATACATACTTATATATAGTATATAAGTATGTATATAAGTATATATACATACATACATAAATATATATATATGTATATATATATAAGTATGTATAGGTGTGTACAAGTGAGTGTGAGTGTACAAGTGTGTGTGTGTATGAGTGTGGTGTGTGCGAGTGTGTGTGTCTACTGGAGAGTGTGCGAGAGAGAGAGCAGGCGAGTTTAAGCCGTCTGGCGGAGGCAGGCATCATCTGGATGCGTGGGCACGCGCAGGCATAGGCACGCAAGGGGCTACGCGCGGGCGCTAGAGGGAGCGTGCGGTACTATCACCGCGCGTCGGCTGGTGCGGGAGCGTGAGGGAGAGCGCAACGGGTGCATGAGGGAGAGTGCAAAGTGCGGGCGCTAGAGGGAGAGCACTACACTGCGAGCTGGAACGGGAGCGGGCGTATGAGAATGTGGGTTCAGACGCACGCAATTGGAAGGAGGTGGTAGCGGCGAGGAGAGAGAGCGCGTGGTGACCGGATATGTGAGAAACTCTCCTGTCACCTTACTGTAGCTACAGTGTTGCGCTGAGAGGCATGAATAGTAGCTACAGTGTTGCGTAGGATGAACAACCGGTTGCGGCCGGTTCTGCGTGCGCGGGCGCGTTGGAAGGCGCTTGTGCATGCGGAAAGGGGCTACGGATGATGCTGGCGTGCGCGCGGGGGCTTGCGCGGTTGCTGGAGGCTGCTGCTGCTGTTGAAGCTTCAGACCTTGGAGCTCCTGACAATGGCGGCGAGGGTGTTGAGCGGTGGAAATAGAGGGTGAAACCACCACGCCCACCTGCTCACGAAGGAGCTGGGCGGTGGTGGAACTACGGTGGTGGTCGTGGGACCACTGTGAGCTTGCTTCTGCCCGCAGTGTGTCTCTTCAGTGCGAAGAGAGATTGCGTATGGAGGGGAGACGGGAGGAAGATGGCCTGGAGGAAGGTGTCTGCGGGTGTGTGTTCTAGGCTCCCTCTTGCAAGGAAGATGGCCAGGCTTTTTAAAGAAGCGGGAGCCTGCCACAGCCATGCTACAGGTGTTGATGACCAGCCATGCTGTAAGGTAGAGGAATGGCGCAAAGAGATGCCAGTCACATGCCTTGAGTCACGCGAGGGAGACGATTTCAAAGTCAAAATAAAAAAATGAAGAAGGTGAAATTGTGAGGCAGCACTTGAAGAAGATGTTATTTACATGGCCAAGTATTTGCATTATCCTCCCCTCTCAAATAAATGCATGCATGTGTCAATTTTACAAATGCAACTATAGCTTCCTAATATGCAATGGCAGTGCTAGGAAATAATACAAGATGGAATATTTATTAGTGTATTTTTGCTGTGCAATCATACCCCCATGCCTATCTTTTGCTAGCCCATAGCAAAACATTTTGTATTGTATTTAGAAATGATCTTAAGCTGAAGATTTTCTTCTGAGGCGACATGGGTGTGTTTATTTGTTGGATATTGTGAGAACCAATTGCAGAGAAGACTACCAGTACTTTAAGTCTTATGTGACATAGACCATCTTTTGACTAACCTAGACTCTTGATATTTAAACCTTAAGTACGATTTCCAGGACTCAGGAGGTTTTTGCTGTACTCGAGAGCTCAAGAGATTATTGCTTGTGCATAGTGAAGGATCAAGACTGACCAGATGAACATTAAGACTCAAGCCCAGGGTTTCACGAATCTTTAAGTGCAGGTTGGTCCCAGTTTCAGCTCATGTTTTCGGATTGACCCTAAAAAAGTTGACAGAAAACTCAACCCTCATTTTTTCTTTTGTGGCTCAAAGAATATATGGTAGAAATGGGGTATTTGTAACTTTGCCCTGAAACACTTTGAGGGAGAAGAATTTACAGACATTTGCGAAATATACTGACTTATTTGCATAATTTTTTTTTTGAAACACATGCCAGTATATCTCTTACAACTTTATTTGAAGGAGCACACTTTTCTTTTAGTGGGAGAGTTCCTTTTTGGTGGAAAGGGTTTCTCCTAGACACAAGACTAAAGCCTGGGATAAAAAGTCTACCTGTGCACACAGGTAAGGACTCCACCTTCCCTAATGAACACTAGGGTTGGATCTTATGTTCACCTGGTCTTTCTTGATATGTGTAGTGTGAACCAAGATTACTTAGGCTCTCGAGTAGAAGCAAACCAACGGATCCTGTACTGATGTCTCAAGTACAAGAATACGTCCTTAGTTAGGAGAAATTCTGATCTATCTTGTCAATGCTCAAGTGAATTAAGCCGAGCCTGAGTGAATCAAGCTTCTATGGCCTGGAAAGTCTTCAAAACAGTGGTTGAATATCCATAAACACTTATTGTATTTTTGTTTCAGCCTTCAGATCATTACTAAACACCTTTTTTTTTGTACATATTTATAGATGGATGGAAGCTGCATGATACCATATATTACCTAGATCCTATAGATGCCTATCCACCCCCACATGCCAAACGATGCTATGTCCTCATATGCATGCAGGGTAGGGTAGAGGAAGGTCCAAAGATCGGGGAACGAGAGCTGAGGTGCAGGGTATATAGCAGGGTGGCAGGGTGGGTGGATGGTGGGTGGTGAAGTGAAAAGGTGCGAAGTGAAGTGTACGTGACAGTGGAGGAGTGTTGCTGGGGTGCCTCCCAGCGAGCGCTGAATTTAATGTCCCCAGCTGGACTCAGGATGAGACATGAAATTAGTTACCCTCCAGCAGGGCAACAGTTTCTTCAACGGGGGCAAGTTCATGAGTAAGATAAGGTTTTAAATGCTTCCCATTGACCGTAAATTTATGCTCAGATTTGGGATCTTCAATTTCAACGGCCCCGTTGGGAAATGGTCTCGAGACCAGGAAAGGACCAGTCCATTTGGACTTCAATTTCCCTGGAAAGAATTTGAGCCGGCATTGTAAAGCCAAACTTGCTGAGATGGCTCAAATTCCTTCCGTCGAATACGGCTGTCGTGAAAAGCCTTAGTGCGTTGCTTGAAAGTTAAGGCAGAATCATAAGCTTCACGACGGAGCTCTTCCAGCTCTTGGAGTTGGAGTTTCCTTTCTCGACCACACAGGTTTGGGTCGAGGTTACATTAGCGAACCGCCTAATAAGCGCGGTGCTCCAGCTCCACGGGCAAATGACAAGGCTTCCCGTAAATGATTCTATAAGGAGACATACCTAGGGGAGCCTTGAAGGTGGTCCGATACGCCTAAAGTGCGTCAATCAGCTTGTTGGACCAATCCTTACGGTCAGGCCAAACCATTTTCTGGAGAATTTACTTGATTTGTCAGTTCGACACCTCCACCTGGTCATTTGTCTGAGGATGATACGGAGATGCAATACGATGGTAGACTCCATATTTCCTCAGAAGTGCCCGGAAAGAAGCATGGGTAAAATGGCTTCCTCCATCCGAGATAATGGCTCGAGGGAACCCAAAGCGTGCAAAAATGTGGTCTTTGACAAATCGAGTGGATGTGACATGGTCAGCATGGCACATGGGAATAGCCTTGATCCATTTCGAAACATAATCAACAGCTACGAGGATGTATTCGAAGCCGTTGGAAGGAGGAAAGGGACCCATGAAATCGATTCCCCAAATGTCAAAAATTTCAGCAGCTAGGATGGGTTATAAGGGCATCATGTCACGACGTGACATTGACCCTAACGACTAGCACATAGTGCAATGTTTGGCATAATTGTGTGCATCCTGGTGAAGGGAGGGCCAAAAGAAACTGCACTGCAACACCTTGGCTGCAGTTTTCCTCCCAGAGAAATGGCCTCCGCAAGCCTGATCATGGCAGAAGGATAGCACACTGGGGAATTCGCTGTCAGGAATACAGGGACAGATGATCTGATCAGCACCTATTCGAAAAAGGAGTGGATTATCCCAGAAATAATACTTTGCTTCTACAATGAGACGCTCCCGCTGGTTTTTAGACCAACCACGTGGAAGGGAACCAGAAGCAAGGTAATTGGCAATGTCGGCATACCAAGGTCCACTTGCCACATTAATTGCCAATAGGTGCTCATCAGGAAAAATCTCATTGATCGGTAGGGTAAGTCCAATGTGGTCAGGGTCTAGTCTCGAGAGATGATCAGCAACAACATTCTGGGCTCTAGCCTTATCGCAGATCTCAATGTCAAATTCTTGGAGCAGAAGGATCCAACGAATCAGTCTAGGCTCGGCATCCTTCTTGTGCATGAGATGGCGAATGGCCGCGTGGTTAGTGAATACAATAACATGTGAGCCAAGAAGGTAAGAGTGGAATTTCTCCAGCCCAAAAACAACTGCCAGTAGTTCTTTCTCAGTGGTTGTAGAATTACGCTGGGCCTCGTCCAATGTCTTGCTGGCGTAGTACACCATGAAGGGGTGTCTATCACATCTGTCCCAGGATGGCTCCGACTGTAAGGTCGAAAGCGTCACACATGAGTTCAAAGTTGAGGGACCAATCAGGTGACTGGAGAACAGGGGCCTTGGTGACAGCCTCACGCAGCTGCGTGAATGCTCGTATGCAGTCGGGGCCCATATCAAAGGGTACGTCAGTCGATAGGAGATGAGTTAAAGGTCGAGAAATCTTGGAGAAGTCTTTGATGAATCTCCTATAGAAATCGACATGTCCCAAGAAGGAGCAGATTTGTTTGACAGAGCCAGGCACAGGTAAATCAGCAATTACATCAAGCTTAGCTCTGTCAACCTCGATACCCCTATCAGAGATGATATGCCTGAGATCAATTCCCTCTTGTACCATAAAATGACTTTTTTCCTAGGAAAGCACGAGGTTCACATCAATACATCTCCTAAGGATACGGGTCAGATTGGCAAGACAGTCATCAAAAGAGGGTCCAAAGATTGAAAAGTCATCCATGAAAACCTCGAGAAAGTCACCCACCATGTCGTGGAATATCGCCTGCATACATCTCTGGAAAGTTGCTAGCACGTTACAAAGTCCGAACGGCATCCTTCTAAATGCAAAGGTATCGAAGGGACAAGTAAAGGTGGTTTTCTCTTGGTCCCTAGGGTCAATTGCCATCTAGTTATATCTAGAGAATCCATCCAGGAAACAGAAAAATTTATTTCCCGCTAACCGCTCCAGGATTTGGTCAATGAAAGGTAGCGGAAAGTGATCTTTCTCAGTTGCAGCATTCAGTTTCCTATAATGTACACACACTCTCCAAGATGTAGGAGTGCGTGTAGGGATGGATTCACCCCTGTCATTGACACGGATGGTGAGTCCCGCCTTTTTGGGCACGACGTGAATTGGACTCGCCCAGGGGCTATCGCTGATCGGGTAGATTATACCCGCATCCAGCCACTTAATAATTTCCTTTTTAATGACCTCGCGCATGTTAGGGTTGAGACGTCGCTGCATCTTGCGGGAAGGTCGAGTCTCCTCCTCCTTATATATACGGTGAGTGTAGTAGGAGGGGCTAATGCCAGTTAAGTCTGATAAGGACCATCCAATGGCTGCCTTGTGTTCCATAAGGACCTTTGTTAGTTTGCACTCTTGCTCCCTGGTCAATTTTGAACTAATGATTACGGGGAGCATTTCATTTGGTCCCAAGAAAACATACTTAAGCGAATCAGGCAACTCTTTCAGCTCGGGAGTGGATGGTGAAAGATCTGGCATTCCTTGGGATGAGAGTGTCCCAAGCAAATCAGAAGAAAACAAGTCAGGAGGAAGAAGTTGGCCCTTAGTTTGGCCAAGAAGAGGGGCATCTTGGATAGATGGATCCAAAAAGGGGTATCCCCAGTGAGTAGTATGTGGGCTCAAGGTCCCAGTGTGGAGTTGCAATTCCGCTTGATTTGGCAGGAAAGAAAGGGCAATCTGGTCTTCAAGAGTGTGGATTGGCAGTGAGTACCCCGAATATGACTCAGACCACGAGGTATGGGAAGCGGAGAAAACCTCGTTAGAAGTCTGGTCAGGAGAAGGTACGGGAAAAGGGAGGGTTGGGGGAATGCCACAATATGTGTCGGTCAGGCAATTGTCTGTGTTTAAAGGCAATCTACAGCAGTCAGAATAGGTCCCAATTAGTCCGATACATGCGCTGACGGCCATGTCCTCGTCAAATGTGTCATCCTCGATGCAATCGCAATCAAAGTTCTTGGCAGCATTGAAGATGTTATGCTTGAGCTTCTCAGATCCAACGGCAATCTCAATACAGCTCGACTCGCAGTCGATATGGGTGCGGGCTGTGGCCAAGAAAGGTCAACCAAGGATGATCGGACAATCAGAAAGTGAGCTAGGAACTTCCATATCCAAAATAAGAAAGTCAATAAGAAAACAGAGACTGTTGACCCTAACCACCACGTCTTCCACCACACCCTTTGGTATTTTGATAGAATGATCTGCCAACTGCAACATGACAGGGGTGGGTTTTAGATTTCCTAAGGCAAATTTCTCGAGCATGATGGTTGGTATAAGATTGATGGAAGATCCTAGATCAAGCAGAGCACGGTTAAAATTGCAGCCTTGGATGCTACAAGAAATAAGCAGTGTACCTGGATCTTTCTATTTCAGTGGTAGATTCGACAGTATAGCGCAACTTGCATGAGGTGAGAGAACCACCGAATTCTTTGTTTTCTTTGACTGTTGCTTGGGTGTAGTGTAGTCTTTGAAAAATCGGGCGACAGTAGGTATGTGGTCGATAGCCTCTAATAGCGGTACCTTGATTTCAACATCCCTGAATAAATTATGCAGGTTATCAAAGGCCTGCATATCCTTTTTCTTGCCTTTTGGCTCCCTCAGTAAAGCCTCAAGGAATGGGACTGATTCTGGCACTAGTTTGGGTGTATCATCCTCTTGCGAATGCAGTGCGCATCCCGAATGAGAGGGCGATGAAAATGATGGGCCAGGATCAAGTCTAGGCGGTTCGACGATTTGCTTACTGCTCCTCGTAGTAATCGCATTGGACGTTGCGGGTCCAGTGGGATCATAAGGCGGAGGAGGGTTCACAATAGGGACATAAGGGTGAGATGCTGCAACGGGATTAGCCTGAAATCTCGGTGGAATGCTTGGAGCCTGCAGAATCTGATGAACCTGCCCCTGAGAAGGTCGTACCTGTGGTTGAGGACCATGGGGTACGAAATTTTGTGGGTTGGGAACAGGTTGGGCTGGAAGAGTGCCCTGAGATCGAGTCACCATGTGTAGTTGACTGATCTCAGCATTCTACTGCGCCAATTGGTGCTGAAGAGAGGTCATGTTCTCTTCATGGCGCTTTGACATTTCCGTCATCATTCGCATCAATTTATCAAGAGGACTTGATGCATGTTCTGTTTGCAGTATGCAAGGACCCGAGGGTGGATTCGCCACAGGATTAGACTGGGCCCTTGGGATGATGGGTGCGGACGGTCGCATTGGCCCACCCGCGGGGTTTTGGCACTGCGGGTTATTGGACCATGCAAAGTTCGAATGATTTCGCCACCCTGGGTTATAAGTGGCAGAGAACGAGTTGTTCCCCAGGGCGCAAGCATCTTCTAAGCCAAAAGACGAGTCTGCATGTACATATGCATCCGAGCACACGGAGGCTTGGTCCTCCGTGTCAAAATACTAGCTTGCAGAAGCCAGATCCACATGACTTACCAAATCGCTTGGCGCGACACTCGATAAGGAAGATCTCACGAGGTTTATGGGGATAAGCTTGGCGTTGGAAGGATTGGGATTGTGACGAAGTGGTGAGGTAGGGGTGTTTGCCATAGAACGGGCGAGATTGGCCAGAAGCTCGTCCAGCTTCTTGTGCACGACGGAGACTTTATCCAATTTTTGTGCGATAAGGTTAAGATCAGTGGATGAATGGGAGGGTCCTGTGTCAACTTCGTGAACATTACGGGGTAGGCTGGTACGATTAAAGGGACAATGGAGGCATTGTTCATTGAGTTTTCGCTCATGTTTTCAAATAATTCGAATGCTCTATTCTCATCTTTATTCATGAAATTCCCTCTGCAGGAAGTGTCTGCAATCTGCTTCAAAGTCTCATTTAGCCCATAATAGAAAATTTGCGCTATATGCCACTTAGGCAGACCGTGGTGCGGACACTTCCGAAGGAGGTCATTATACCTCTCCCAAGCCTCATAAAACTATTCACCGTTTTGTTGCGTAAAGGAAGTTATAGCATGGTGAAGCGCATTGTTCGCCTGATTGGGAAGAATTTCTTGAGAAATGTTGTTTGCATCTCTTCCCAAGAATGGATGGTTCTCCCAAGGGTGCATAACCATTGCGACGCTTTATCCCGCAACGAAAACGGGAACATTTTCATGAGGACAATTGATAACCCGATATTTCTTGGTTTAACTGTTTCAGCCAATCGAGTTAGGTCTTCCAAATGGAGAAAAGGATCTTCACTTGCAAGACCATGGAAGTGAAAGTTAATCAGGCTAATTATATTGGGTTTCAATTCAAAATCGTCCCCGCCCATGGGGACCCAGATTTGTCCTATGGTCACTGTAGCAGCGGGATTTTGATAAGAGCTAAGAGACCTAGGCTCCTCCCATTTAGGAGTGTTCTGTATTTCCTCCAAGGTTTCCCTAATGGCTTCAATTTGTTCATTATACATTTCCATTTGGGCTTGGAGGCGGGTTATGGGGTCCATGGCTCCACCACCTGGTGGGTTTTGAGGGAGGTTTCCTCCCTTAGGATTTGGGGGTGGGCGTGCAGCCATATTTGTGGAGGAGGATGACGATTCGACTTCTTTCCTTCTAGAATTATCAGACAATTCAAACAATTCAGGGTTTTGTGACCTCCTCCCAAACATTCACTACCGTAGGAAGAATTGGGAAGATAAGAAGGGAAAAGGGGATGAGAGAAATGACACCGCAAAGGTACACTTGATGACAAATCAAGGCAATCAAAGTCATAACCTCTACAGTGTGCCCTTAGACCTAAAGATCTAAGTTACCTACTATCATAACCTACGAAACCAAATGGGAGCACCGTGGAACCACTAGGCCAGATTGAAAGGCTGTTTGCCCCAATCTTAGACACCCGATAGCACGTGGGAACCCGCACCAGCACGTAGGCGCTACATGCAGGTAGTTAGACCTCCAATCCTTAATAAGGGTCAAGTTGCTACCAGTTTTAATTAGATGCTTAGGATCAAGTGCTTCAGGAATGTGAAGGGCGTTGTTTACGGGTAATGCCCAAGTGCGTTGATTTTAGAAAGTGTGTAAACCAAGCATGCAACGGGGAAATCTCCCCGAATTGAAGTTTTAGTTGGAGAATGGTTTTTAGAATTTCAGCCTTAAATAGTATAGATTTTAATATTTCGCTGAGTTGCCAATTCAACCAATCTCCAGGTTTTTGAGAAAATACAAATTCTTCTATGCCGATCAAACCCTTCTTCAATGTGAGTTAGTTAATGCATGCTAAAAATGCAATGGGCTTCCCTAGGTGGAAATTTCTATGTGTGGATGCACGAGTCAATATTAAGTTAGTGTGACAAGGAGCCAAAGCACTTTAATTCAAGTGCTCCTAATCACCAAAATGATGTTCCACACACAAGGCTTCAACCACAAGATAATGTAAAGAGAAAATCAAAATGTTGGGGTTGAAGTATTCGGGATCAAATCTAAGGCACGTGAAAGGTCGTGGTGGGGTTGGAATCAACTCAATTCTAGGTCTCCCCACCAAAAATATGTGATCCCGAATTGCGAATAAATGAGGTAAGGAGGGAAGGCAATCAATCTATTTAATCTTGCCTCAAAGAATACTTCACACGACGAAAGATTCAAGAATCAAGATTCTTGGATCTTCGCTATGCGAAGTTTGGCGGGAAATCCTGGGGTGGTGGGGGTGATAGCAGACAATCAAACAAGTGATTTTTAATCTACTTGCCCCAAGAAATCCCAAGAAGTGTTTTTAGGTTTTTTTTTATTTTTTTATTAAGGTGACAAGTTGACCTAAGTCGCTAAGAGAGAGACCTACCTTTTCAGCAATGTGGGCGAAGCTCCAGTGAGGTGTTGGTGACTTCACGCTCTTGTTCCCACCTTGGATTTGCCCGTGTTTCTGACTCCCACTGCTTGCTTCCTCCTTGCAACTGGTTTACCTGCACACTAGCAAACAAAAACACCCGTGAAGAGAAGGGTGTGAGAAGAGAAAATTAAAGGAATGGAATAGAAACTTACCTCAATGCATACCTCCCCGGCAACGGCGCCAGAAAAAGATGTGTTAGAACTTGAATAGGTGTGTTAATATGGTGAAATTATCGTTGAAGTGAGTATAGTGGTTAACCTAAATCGAGCCTAACCATCTTTTTACAAAATTTTTAACCTGGCTTACTTAATTTTATCTTGGTCACTTTTAGGCCCAGGGTCGAACTTAGGGAGGCGGGGATTAAAGGTGAAGAAGTTTCTACGCCTTTCCTACAACGTCTCTTCCATGCGTTTATTATGTTTCTGGTTTTTTTCTTCTATTTAAGATTTTTTTGCTGATAATTTTGTCCTTGAGGTACACCCTCAAAATTAGGTCCTTGGCTTTGAGCCAAATTGTTCTTGGCTTTGAGCCAACTTAGGGTTTCCAAAAAAAAACTGGTCTTGCTATTCGCAAGATCGAGTACCTGCAAGACAAGGATTATCTTTTCTTTTTTATTCTTTTTTTATCTTTTTAATAGTAGGAAACACAAGAGAAATAGAAACTAAATAGGTTGCTTGTAAAGAAATAAATATAGTCTATATATATATATATATTATATATATAGGGGTGGGGGTGGAAGTGGAAATGGCGTGTAGCACAGTGTCGAGTCGGTCCACGTCTAGGAAGACGCAACCAATAAGACGAAGTGTCACGTAGAGTGTAGGATGGATGCGTGGGAGTGTGTGCGGAGGCGCTTTCTTTATGTGGGTATCGGAGAATATCAGCAACTGGTGCAGATATTCCTGCGATATAACGTGTGGTGGAGTGACTAGTGCGTAGGGATACAGGTAGGTGATGTGTATGCAAATATATATATATGTATATATGTAAATATATATTTATATGTATATATATATATAGGGTGGTAACTATATAGGTGTATATGTAGTTATATATAAATATATATATATATAGATATGTAAATATATATATAGGTAAATATATATATTTATAACTAGATATATATGTATATATATTTAACTATATAGATATATATATATATATAGTAATATATGTATTTATATCTATAGATATATAGGTATATATGTATGTATATATGTATATATGTATAAATATATATATATAAATATATATATATATATATATATATATTTATGTATGTATGTATATATACTTATATATAGTTGTATAGGTATGAATATGTATGTATATATATATAAGTATGTATAGGTGTGTACAAGTGAGTGTGAGTGTACAAGTGTGTGTGTGTGTGTACGAGTGTGGTGTGTGCGAGTGTGTGTGTCTACTGGAGAGTGTGCGAGAGAGAGAGCGGGCGAGTTTAAGCCGTTTGGCGAAGGCAGGCGTCGTCTGGATGCGCGGGCACGTGCAGGCGCGCAAGGGGCTACGTGCGGGTGTTAGAGGGAGTGCATGGTACTGTCGTCGCGTGCCGGCTAGTGCGGGAGGGTGAGGGAGAACGCAACGCAGTGCACTGCGCTGCGGGCTGGAACAGGAGCGGGCACAGACAGATGCGAGCATATGCGGACGTGGGTGCAGACGGGTGCAACTAGATGGAGGCGGTAGCGGCGAGGAGAGAGAGCGCATGGTGACCGGATAAGTGAGAAACTCTCCGGTCACCTTACTGTAGCTACAGTGTTGCGCTGAGAGGCGTGAGTAGTAGCTACAGTGCCGTTCGGGATGAACAACCGGTTGCGGCTGGTTCTGCATGCACGGGTGCACTGGAAGGCGGCTGTGCACGTGGAAAGGGGCTGCGGACGGTGCTGGCGTGCACGCAGGGGCTTGCGTGGCTGCTGGAGGCTGCTACTGCTGCTGGAGCTTCAGACCTTGGAGCTCTTGACAATGGCGATGAGGGTGTTGAGCGGTGGAAACAGAGGGCAAAACCACCATGCCCACCTGCTCATGATGGAGTTGGGTGGTGGTGGAACTCACAGTGGTGGTCGTGGGACCACTGTGAGCTTGCTCCTGCCTGCAGTGTGTCTCTTCAGTGCAAGGAGAGATTGCATATGGAGGGGAGAGGGGAGGAAGATGGCCTGGAGGAAGGTGTCTGCGGGTCTGTGTTCCAGGCTCCCTCTCGCAAGGAAGATGGCCAAGCTTTTTAAAGAAGCGGGAGCCTGCCACAACCATGCTGCAGGTGTGGATGACCAACCATGCTGTAGGGCAAAGGAATGGCATGAAGAGATGCCAGCCCCATGCCCTGAGCCACACGAGGGAGACGATTTCAAAGTCAAAATACAAAAATGAAGAAGGTGAAATTGCGAGGCAGCACTTAAAGAAGATGTTATTTACATGGCCAATTATTTGCATTATCCTCCCCTCTCAAATAAATGCATGCATGTGTCAATTTTACAAATGAAACTATAGCTTCCTAATATACAATGGCAGTGCTAGGAAATAACACAAGATGGCATATTTATTGGTGTATTTTTGCTGTGCAATCAGCCATCATGGCCGTTCATCTTCTTTTCTTTGTATTTGGTGATGTGACCTCCAATCAAGTTGATATTTGCGCTGTTAGACTGCAATCGTCAATCCGAATCCATCCATGCGGTTGGATTCTTCATTTGAGGCTCAGATCTTTGTTCTTTGGCTCCATGATCTCTGTTCTTCTATGGATTGCACAAGATGCTTTTGTTGTTTGATCGGGACGATTTTGGAAGCGTTGGAGTCCCGTCGTCATTCTGATTAGATCTGCCTGGTTTGATCTGACATCCGATGCTTTGAATCATCTACGATTAAAATAATCTCTCGTTTATGTCATAAAATGACGATTATTCATATGACTAATAAACTGCTATTGTGCAAATTACGATGCCTATGAATGCATTATTCCTAAGTTATGCTAGAATCTAGCTTAATTCAGGTGATTTAGGTTGCATGATTGCTGTGCAATCACACCCCCATGCCTAAATCTTGCTAGTCCCTAGCAAATGCATGACTAAATGCAAAATGATCCTATTTGACTAATTTTTATTAAGAGTTTTACTAGAGGTTTGTCTTTTATTTTCATTTGAAGCTTTAGTAATCCAGATAATCGTGATTGTGTTTTGTTGTAGCCTATGCAACGAATGCAAGTGAAAAGTCAATAGACATCTAAAGCTCGTACTTAACCCTTAGTAAAATTCTATTGGGATAGGCAAACTTCTCCCCTCGAGGTTATAAAGTAACCGGTATATTCAGCCCTAGATTTTGGGTTAGGTGGAAGATTTTTAGGTCAAGTGGATTTATTTTTGATGGCTCACACTCATTCGGTGCTACATATAGACTAGTACTTTAGAACCTATATTTCTAGATTGTTAAATAATTCAACTCAAAGAGAGGCGGAGAAACTGTGCTCTCTTTAGTTTCTTTGTACGCATTCTCTCTCTCTCTTTCTCTCTCGTTATTTGGTGGTCTCTCCTGGCACTAATACTTTGAAGTTCTAATAACTCTACGACTAAGTTAGAATTCCTCAGCCCATATTCAGGTAGCTAGAAATACAGAAAAGTAGGTCAAGGCTATTTTTGGTGGATCGTGAGGGTGATGGGTATTGTTGCCTCAATACACTTGAAATAAACTCTAAAAACACTTATAAACTCCTTTTTTTTCTTTTCTTTTCTTTTCTGCTTTTTCTTTCTCTCTTTTCTGCTCCTTTTTATGTATATGTATATTATTTTTTTTCTATATGCATAGACATATACCTCACTTTTTTTTTCTTTTTTTTTTGCATCCAAACATCTACTAATGCAATACAATAACACATAAGACTTTTATTCATGAGGCATTATTCGGGATTATGGTTGTTCAAGAGGATATTGGGTGGCTTATTTGGTGGAAGTGCCTATTCTCGGCACCAGCAAAGGAATGGATAGGGCATTGTATTTCTGACCTTGATATCAAAACCCTCCTTTAGCCGAGGATTCCATAAAGGACGATCATGACCATCAACCTCAGTCCTAGTTTTATCAGAACCTGCTCTCTACGTATTTGCCTTATTTGGTAGCTCTCAAGATATTCGCACTAAGAACTTGTACGCAAAAATCGAGAGCGAAAACTATGCCTAACTCCGAGTATCATTATCTCATTATCCAGAGTTTAAGATTCCTCACAGTAGCCTTAGAGCACCAATAGACTTTCTACTCTCACCTCACACTTGTTTGGTGGATCTGTTAGAAGATAGTTTGCCTGACTCCCTAATTATTGTCCAAGGGTTTAGGAGAAGAAGCAATGCTTCTTCTCGACAAACTAAAGATGTTTATCGGTCTTCATAGAGGATCCATTATAAATTCTACGTGTAAGTGTGCAATTAGTCTGTATTCTAAACTCAGGAATCAACTTAAGAATAAATCCCTAATAAAACCTTAATAAAAATTCTTTATGCCTAAATGCATTTTTTTTTTCAGACATAAAGATAAGACATGCAATGTCCACCACCCCATGCCTATTCATTATAATGTCCTCATTGAAATGTATGCATGAAAATAAAAATATAATAAGCAAGTGGAGGGGATATTACCTGACTATGCTTGTTAATCCAGGTCAGTATGGATGTAGAGGAAGAGGATGCAGAGCTACCTGTACAGAGTACTGGGTTGCCTCCCAGCCAACGCTAAGTTTAATGTCATTTGCCAGACTTAAACCCAAAAATATGTAGTTTAAATAAATTGGTTAGTCAAGATTACAATGAAGATGTGATCATGTAATGCAAGGATCAGTGATCCACAAATGCGAATCAGTTGATGGTGCATACCAAGCCTAAAGGATTGGAAAAATAAAGTGAACGGGCTTGCAACAATTTGCAGCCAGATGCTACAAAAGAGAGGAATATTAGTGCAGGTGCCAAAGTGGAAAGTAAATTGTGGCAACCTTAGGATGTGATGCATGAGGAAGGAGGATGAGGTGGATATAGTATGGTCTGTGGGGAATAGATCATACGGGTCCTGAAAGTGATGGGAAATGAAAGGAGGAACCGGAGAGGTGTAGTCTGAAATGGTATAAGAAACCATTTCGCAAGTCAAGTTAGCTATGGATGGATGTCGAGTAGGTGAGTCAAATAAGATCCAGTGGTCCATCTCAGTAGTTCTAGACTTATCAGAGTCCTCAATCTTATCCTAGGGGTGATCAACAGTCTCATTTGAGTCGCCCAAATCTTGTTTTAATTCATTTTTCCTTAGAGCCATAAGATCGAGGTTTGGATTAGTCAACACCTCAAATCCTTTTTGGACTATATCTTCTGAGGGAATATCTTCTTGTTTCTCATCAATCAAGTCAAATTCTTCCAAATCCCATGATTTAGCTAAAGTTTTTGCTTCCTCAGATAGATCCTCATAAGTCATCTCTAGTAATTCTATAATTTCTTGAACATTTTTTTATGAGGGGATTGTCTATTTTCTTCAATCTCGAGATGTTGGGGATAAGGGTCAAGTTTTTCCTTAGGACTCTGGTGGATGGGGAGAGAAAGGTACAGATTAGCTGAAACAGAAGTAAAAGCAGATTCAGCTTCTATATGGGAATGATTAGTATCGCCAAATCTAGATATCAAATCATTTAAGCATATTTGATCATGGTAATCCTCAGACAAGATTTCATCAGAGCCAACCAGTCGTGCTTGGCTGGGAGTGTCACTGTTCCCAATCTTTCTTTCTTCTTGATCTTGCTCTGATTCTCCCAAATCATCCATGTAATCCAATTGTGTGTCTTTAAATATAAAAGACTCATACTCCAGCTCATTATGAATTGGCTCCTCAAAATAGAATGGTTGCAATTCAGGGCCTAAATCAAGATGTATTTCTTCAAGTGAGTCTTCCTCCACAAAGTTAGTTTCTGAGATATCAAAATCATTTATTAGTTCAGCTGTAGGCCTAAGTAGGATACGTTCTACATAATCACAGGGTTGGTGGTTGGGCTTAGTGTATGTAGAGGTTGGGATTGGATAAGATGTCATACTTAAGTTTGGATCCTCAACCTTGAGTGGCTTTCCACCAACTTGTTTCATACTCGGACCAATTTTATCACCTTGTGCTTTTCGGATTCTATTGAGCTGTTTTGTTAGATTATCTGTGTTTCTTTTATTAGCTTCTCTCATCCCCTGGACTACTTGGAGTAATTCGATGATCTCAGGATCACCGCCATGGTCAGGGATTTGATCAGGCTTAGGATAATAATTTCCAAGATTTCTTTCCTCAATTGAATCAGAATATCTTTCATCTGAATACCTACGGTAAGAATCATATCCATGGTTGGTTGGTGTAGGGTTATCCCAATGAGAAGTTGAAGTTGTTTAGGTGGAATTGGGATAATTTGCAAAGTGATTTTGAGGATAGGATTGATATTCTAGGTATTGGGATTCTAAGGCATCTCCCTGATCCGGGGAGAGATGAGTCTGGCTAAACCAATCAAGATAGTTGGTCATGCCAATCAAGAGCTGGTCCTGCATGGAGAGTGTCTTTTGAGGTTGTAGATATCCTTGATATCCAGCAATTCATGTTAGTTTCGAGGTAGGCCTAGCTATGCTTGGGGAATATGAGGTGTAGACAAGGGAATCAAGTCCCAGGTGTTGAGGAGAGTTCTTCCATCTTGAAGAAGTTGAAGTAAGGGAAGGGTTGGGATAGGGAGAATAGTGTGAGGCAAAAGAGTATGGGTCCATGGTTTCCTCCTTAATTAGCTCTTCCTCATGGAAATTGGCTATTGGAATGTATTCAGAAAAATTGAGTCTTCTCTTTAGTTTACTCTCTAAAGGTGGTACCAAGTCAGGGTTCAGAGACCTTTTAGCATCCATGTACCAGAAGAAAGTTAATAGATGAGAGAGAGAAGGCAGATGAGAGAATACCTCGCCCTTTTAATACAAGCAATAAAACTAGTCCTTATAGTGTTAACCCTAAATAGACTTAATCTTGGTTCCCCAAAACACGATTGGGTTAGATCAATGATGGGAACACCATCATGAGCCATAAATAGCTCAATTTGATCTGATTAAGTCATTAAATGCTCCTACATAACCGCCAGAGAATCCTAAATCACTGCATAATCATTTTAAGGGAAAGACAAAAACCAGGGTTAAAATTATAATTTTACCATCATATCATGAATGCAGTACAACCACAGGTTTTCTCAGGGGTTAATTAAGGGTTAAATGGTCCTAAAAGGCTAACAAGTGAGTTAGAACAGATAAGAAAGGGTTTTTGCGTGTTTTGAGAATTGAATGACTTCTGAAACCCTAAAAACAAACCTGCTTAAATAAATGAGGTTCTGGTCAAGATAAAATTCACCTAAACCCTCTAAAATTTATAATAAAATATTATCTAGGGTTTGAGACCTTCAATTTGACCATTATAGCCTGTCTTGACCCAAAATAGAGTCTCAGACAGACATTTTCCCTAATTTGGGTTTTTACATAAATTACCTATTCAAACATGGTCAAAACCAAAATATAACATCACCATTGGATTTCTTAGGTCCAAATTAGGTTTGTACCAAAATTTGGGCTCAATTTGAGATTGTCTTGACCTAGTTTGCAACTTGGTCCTGTCTGATCACACATATGCCCTTAACTTTCAAAATCCTTACAAAAAGGCCACTAACTTTATCATCATTTTCACAAATAGGCCCCTGCCATAGAGAAATCCTAATCCTAAAGCTTCGACGACAATCAACCATGGATTTCTCCTTGATTGATTGATGAAACTTCCTCAAATTTGAACCGGAGATCCCTCTTGAAATTCTCTTTCAATCAAACCAATTTTTGAGCCTCAATTATTTCCCAATCTCTCATGTGAACGTGTGAGAGAGTTGGGTTTCCAACTCCGATGACCTTCTAAGCTTGTGAAGCTTGCTTCCCAAGCTCTAATCACCCTCTAACGGCCTATAAAAGAACCCCTGGGGCACAACGGACTTCCCATGCTCGAATTCAGCCTTGAACACCTCCAATTCCTCTCCTCTTTCTCGGTCGAAGTGCTCCTCAATGTCCGACGACTTTAACTGCCTCCTCTCTTCGTCTGTTTGCAATATTGGCGATGGATTTATCCTTCCCTCTTTCGTCCATGTCACACAATACCAGCCGGCATCTCTATCTTCTTCGTCCTTATCGTCCAACCCCTACCGGAGCTCCTTCCTTCTCCGACACCGACCATACCGCAACCGGTGCCATCTCCACTCCCCGTCGTCTGCTACCCCTCTCAAATGACTCCTTAGCTTCTCCTTATCACAACAGCAACTCCAACATTCTGCTTCAACCACGTCAATGCCCTCCGTGACTCCATCTTCCAACTCGTCGATAGACCTCTGATGAGCCCTAGAGACTTCCACATACTACCAAATCGGTCGCTCCTACACTCCACACCTTCGCCGTTCACCGTAGATCAGAAGACCTAACTTAGTTAGGGCTATTGATCAATCCTGCACTCCCCCAGCCACCACCACATTCGCAGTTCCTGCCTGACCTTGCCACGCACGTACACACTCTCACTAATCGCACTAATCCCCTAGCATCTTCTCCATCATCCGACGATCCCTCTGAGCTTTTCTGACGAGATCGAGAGACCATAATTTGTGTTTTAGGTCATAGGTCCGCTCCGCCATTGACGCATAGCTCCGAAGCAAGCTTCGAAGCTTGTTCTTCACCTGCAGCTTCAGGTGACATGCTCAGACGGCGCAGATTCAGTAGCTATAGTTTCCCAGGTTCTCAATTGGAAGGAAGCAACATAGCTGTGACCCAATTTCGAGCCATCTTCACTGCGGCTGTGTGCACAAGGAACGGGGGACAGATAGTCCCACATTGCAGGATTTGGAAGCAGCGCTAGCGCATAAATTGAAAAAGTGATAGAGGCTTATCGCCTCAAATCACTTGGGGGGTGAGGTCCCCCGCACCCTCTCACATGCCTCGTCTGCGACACTACCCCTGCGGACCTGGTGCACCCGACTACTCGCCTAAGCTATACACTCCTTTCTCACCACCCACTGCCAGTGAGCCTGGACCCGGGTGCACTCTAGGTTCGATTACCCGTATACCCGATACTGTTGAAGGCTCTGGGAGAGCGTGACCCAAGGGGAGAAAGAGAGGAGAGCGTGTGGGGGTTTGGCAGTTTTACTCTTTGGAGAAGTGGCTGACACTTAACCAAATCTGAAGACCCTTTCCCCCTCTGCATGAAGAGGAAGAGAAGGAAAAGAGCAAAGAAAGAAGAAGAAAAAAAGAAGAAAAGAGACAAGCACAGAGAAAGAGAAGAAGAAGCAAATCAGAAGAGAAATCACTGTTCATCAGATGTTGATTTGAGTTTATTTCTACGTAGTTATTGAGTTCCACTTGCTATTATTGTAGGGAGTAATTGGTGATTCAAATCACCATTTTACTCCATTCTTGTTGCAGTTTGACACTTGATATTATTACCACATTATTTTGAATCAATTTCTGACCATAATTTCTTATCTCTATTGTTTAAAATTGCAATCTTGAGAATCGAATTCCTACTTGCTCTCAGCGAACGACCTCGATCTTTTCGAGTATAAATTTTATATGTTTTTTGCGAGATTTCGACTATACTGCAACGCAACGATTTAAAACCCGATTTCAAGTGACTAACATTTTAGCGCTGTTGCTGGGGAGCAACGTGCAATTTAGATCTCTTGATTGCAATATCTGAATTGGTACTAACTTGCTACATCTCTTTTCATTGTGATTTGTTTCAGGGGGACTCATTGAAGGAAGATCATCCACATATCAACCACTTCAGGGGCAAGTAAACTCTATCTACCCTCTTCTAAGCCCCTGTTTTGAAAAGCTAAAAGAGAAAAAAATCAATTGGGACCACTTGCATTCTATTATTAGACAAATCATCAAGTTGCCTAATTTGATACATTCTATTTAGACAACATTTAAACCTTGATTTGTGCACCTACTTGAAGCTTAAGGTATTTAGGGCTTTCACATTCTTGTTTGAAGCCCTAGGTACCACATTTGGAGAAATTAAAGTGGACCAAGTCAGAGCCAATTAAGGATTCCAATTTAGGATTTTAGAGACACACTTGCTTAATCAAGAATTAATCTTCCCAAACAATATGTTCCTAAGCCTTGATTGAATTGATCTATATAAGCAAACCCTAAAATAAGGCTCTCAATTTCATTTGAACACTAAAAGAGAGACCTAAATTTTTCAAAGGACAAAACAGGTGAAGTTGACCCACCTTGTTGGGTTAACCAATCTTCAAATTAGGTCACTTTACGCAAAAACATCGTAAAGTTCAAGTGAAATCATAAGCACTCTTGCTTTTAATTTAAAACTGGTAGACTTAAGAGGTCAAGTCCCCATTCTGGTCTACCTGGATCATCAGTGACAAGAGAGGCTGGACGGGGGAAACCCTATAACTTGTGGGGGTGCTCTACCGTGTAGGGGTCTTCACGGGACTCTCCCTCTCTGGTTGCCCAAGTAATTCTCAGGTGGACGTCTTTCTGACTAAGGGGTACCATCCGCCCCGAACCTCTATAGTCATCTAAAATTTTCTGGGTGCCTTGATTGGGTCCATCACATTCTACCTCTCATCCATTCCATCGGTGCATGTTCAGGAGGAGGTCTCTAAGACCATCCTTGAGGCCTCCATTAGCTACTCATTCCCGTCGAGGCCAAGCCTCGACCTCCTTGTTTGTGCAATAACCCAACCTGATCGATATCTCTTCTGATTCATCTGAACCTAATTCTCCTTCATCCATCATCATGGAGCAACCAGCAGAAGAAAACAATCTTGAAAATTAGCTTCAGCACCTCAATGATCTATTCCAAGCCTTTGTGAACCCATCGCAGCATCCTATGATGCGAGATCACTACAATCCCACTGCGGTGGCAATTGAACCTCAAGTCCAAATCCCCACTGAAGGTCCTGATACTAAACTCAAGCCCAACATGATTCATGTTATTCCCAAATTCCATGGGCGTAATTCCGAGGATCCTTTCCAACATACCAAGCAACTCATGCATCTAGCCTAGTCCTTCAGGTTAGAAGCTCAAAATCGAAATGTCTTACTCATGAAAATGTTCTCCTTCTCTCTCATGAACAAGGCTGCTCACTGGTACCAAACTCAAACATGTCCAATCAACACCTGGGTGGAATTTCAACCTATGTTTCTGAGAAAGCTCTTCGCTGTTGGTCGGACAAATGCTTTACGACACCAGATCACACATTTCACACGACAAGCAGGAGGATTGCTTCACGAGGCATGGGATCGATTATTCGTCAATGGGAACAAGTCTAGTCTTTTTACCTGGGACTCTGTGAGGATATTCGATTATTCGTCAATGCGACTTGTGGAGGAAACATCATGGGTCAACATGAAGATACTGTGTGGGAGATTCTCAAGAATGTGTAGAACTCCATCAATAATGAATCCATGGGCATGTTCGACCGGACGAATGCCCGTGCATTGACGAATCTAAAGGGAGCACATGAGATGCAGGACTTGTCCTCTTCCGTCAACTTGGAACTAATGGCCAATCACCTGGACAAAGTCTCTATCATTGAGAAAAAGGTGGATGAGCTAACTCAACACTTGTAGCGAGCCACCTCTGCGCAAAACCCGTTCGCGCAACCGCCCTCTGGCAGGGAGGTCATTCATAACATCTATCATTAATCTTCTCAGGGGATGGACTCGTATCCACCCCAGTCTGATTTTGGTTTCGGAGGAAACTCTGGACCCACCTATTCTAGTTGGGGGAACTCTGAACCCTCGTATTCTGACTTTTCTGAGTCTCCTCAGACCTACGAGGACCTCAACACCATTCAAAATGATCCATTCTCAAACACCTACAACCCTGGATGGTGTAATCATCCTAATTTCACGTGGTCAGGGAACAATCAAAATCAAAGACCTCAATATCAGCCCCGACCAGAAGCTCCTAGTCCATATCAGCCGCCTCAGCCTCGGCCCAACCCAACTTATCAATCCGGGTCAACTCATGCAGATTAAATGACTCTTATCCTTCAGACTCCGGTTGACATTCAGAAAATGAATGCAGCTATGCAAAAATAGCATAAAGCAAGATCACAGAGGTTCGCAATCAACTCGCCCAGATGGCAAATCCCTACCAACCTGGTGCACTTCCTTCACAACCTCTGCCTAATCCGAATAACGTGCCAAACCAGAGGCACGTTATGAACTCGACTCAGGGCCAATCTCACTTTGTTTATCTGACCCCTTCTACTCCATCACCTGATAGGATAGAGGCTTCAACATCAAATGCGAGTTATTAGCAGCAATCACCTCTTTTTCCCACACCAACCCAGAACTAGGCAGGACTGAATTCTGTTACTACCCGTAGTGGCAAAGCAACACAGGACCCACCTTATCCAAGCCACTCCCAACCTGGTAGTGCAAACTCAAACCCTAGGATAGTCATCCAAGATACCTCTATCCCAGATCAAGAACCTGGACCCATTCTAGAGGAACTTGCAAAAGTTCCATTTTCGGAGGCCTTGACCAAAGGAAAAAGGAAACCCTAACCCGTGGCACCTGAGGAGGACTTGGTTAAGCTCTTTGAGTAGGTCCATATAAACATCCCCTTGATGGATGCGATACGCCACGAACCGACTTACGCACGATTTATGAAAAACATGTGTACACCTAAGAGTAAGCCGCGAACCAAAGGCGGAAATCCAATCATACTGTCAGAGCAAGCCAGCTCCATTATTTTGAGCAAACTTCCGCCTAAGGCAAAAGACCCAGGAACCCCTCTGATCTCCTGTGCAATCGGTGATATGCAGTTTGACGAGCCTTACTAGACCTAGGAGCTTCCATAAATTTGATACCTACATCCCTACTAGACTACTTCGAGGAATCTGAGCTTAAACCAACAGAGATGACTTTGTAGTTAGCAGATCGATCTATTAAGTCACCAAAAGGAATTCTTGATGATGTCATAGTTAAGGTACATGATTTCTATTTTCCAGTGGATTTCATTGTCTTAGACATGGATGCACCTGAGAATGTGAAAAATACACCGATCATATTAAGGAGACCCTTTCTAGCCACTTCTAGGGCCAATATTAATTGTGAGGAGGGCTAAATTGAACTAAAATTTGGGAGCAAGACGCTGAAGATCAACATCTTTAAGGCCCAACAAGGAATTAATTTCGGAGTTATAGAACAAATTTGTGATATCGAGGCTGTGGTTGATGACCTATGTATCGAGGAAAACCCGACCATTTCTGATCAACCACAAGAAGATCAAAACATGCAATTAGAGGAGTATGAACCTAACATAGATACTCCCATATCTCCTTCCTTTGCTCCCGACACCCATCCTAAACCACCTGTTGTTGCTGACAACCCAGTTATGGAATTAAAGCCTCTTCCCGATCATCTGAAATATGTCTTTTTGGGTTCCAATCAGACGTCTCCTGTGATTATCAACTCCCGATTCACACTTGATCAGGAAACATGCCTGATTTCTGTTCTCCAGTAGCATCGGAGAGCTATTAGATGGACTCTCGATGATATGACTAGTATCAGCCCTTCATACTGCACACATCACATCTACACTAAAGAGGGCTCATGACCATCCCATGAAATGTAGAGACACCTAAATCTAAATCTACAGGATGTCGTGAAAAAGGAGATCATCAAGTGGTTAGATGTAAGGATCATCTACCCAATCTTCGATAGTCGGTGGGTGAGTCCAATTCAAGTTGTGCCTAAGAAGGCAGGGCTCACCGTCATCACGACTAAAATTGAAGAAACCATACCGACCCATATAGCAATCTCGTGGAGAGTCTGCATTGATTACAGAAGACTCAATTCCTTCATGAAGAAAGATCATTTTCCACTACCGTTTATTGATCAGATCCTTAAGAAACTAGCAATAAGTCGATTCTTCTGCTTTTTGGATGGGTACTCTAGTTATAACCAAGTCGTAATCCATCCTGAGGACCAAGAGAAGACTACCTTTACCTGCCCCTTCGAGACGTACGCATTCTGAAGGATGTCGTTTGGTCTCTGCAATGCACCCGCTACTTTTCAGCGGTGCATGCTTGCCATATTCTCAGATATGGTAGGTGAATACCTTGAGGTCTTCATGGATGACTTCTCGGTATTTGGTGAATCATTTGATAATTGCCTCCTGCACTTGGTCCAAATCCTCAGGCGGTGCATCGACGTGAACTTAGTTCTTTCCTGGGAAAAGAGCCACTTCATGGTACCTGAGGGAATTATCCTGGGACATCTCATCTCTAAAAAAGGCATCCAGGTTGATAGAGCCAAGGTGAATTTGATTTCCAAACTCCCTATGCCTAACTCAGTCAAAGACATCCGATCCTTTTTGGGGCACGTCAATTTTTACCGTCGATTCATGCCCAATTTCTCGAAATCGCGTGCCCCCTGACTACTCTTCTCTCCATGGATGTCCCCTTTGAAATCTCCAAGGAGTGCACTCAGGTATTCGAGATCCTACGTGATTGAGTTACCCAAGCACCTATCCTACAGTCCCCTGATTGGTCTCAACCCTTTGAGATCATGTGCGATGCATCTGATTATGCTGTAGGTGCGGTACTGGGGTAGAAAATAGATGGGAAACGAGTGGTCATCTACTACGCTAGCAAGACACTTGACAAGGCTCAGCGTAACTACACAGTTACTGAGAAAGAGCTGCTAGCCATAGTATTTACACTGGAGAAATTCAAATCATATCTTTTGGGTTCCTATGTTATCATATACTCAGATCACACTGTAGTGAGGCACCTCCTTGCGAAGAATGATGCAAAGCCTCAACTAATCCACTGGATCTTGCTGTTGCAAGAATTTATTCTTGAGATTCGCGATAAAGCAGGAAAGCAGAACGTGGTAGCTGACCACTTATCCCGCCTTCCTTCTGACAATATCGACCCTTTCGAACCCATCACAGAACATTTTCCCGATGAGCACCTACTGACTATTAGTACGGGACTTCCTTGGTTTGCTGATTTAGTAAACTACTTGGCATCACATCAAATTCCTTCCGATTGGCCAAAGGCCAAGAAAGACAAATTGCTTTTTGATGCCAAGTACTACATCTGGGAAGAGTCGTACCTCTTCCGCATTGGTGTTGATCAGATCATCAGACAATGCATCCTGGAAGTGAAAATTCAGGACATTTTATCCTTCTGCCATGACCAGGCTTGCGGCGGACACTTTTCCAGACATAAAACCGCAGCAAAAGTCCTCCAGTGCGGCTTTTATTGGCCCATGATTTTCAAAGATGCATATGATCACTGTAAGGCATGCACTTGTTGCCAAACCTTGGGCAATATGAGCCACCGTGATATGATGCCTTTGCAGCTGATTCTCGTATGTGAAATCTTTGACATTTGGGGGATTGATTTCATGGGACCCTTCCCTATTTCAGATGGCTTAGAATACATTCTTCTCACTATTGACTACGTGTCCAAATGGAACGAAGCCATTCTAACTCAAACCAACGATCATAAGGTGGTAATCAAATTCATTTATCAGAACATCTTTTCTCGGTTCAGGATTCCACATGCCATTATCTCTAATGGAGGAACCCATTTCATGAATGTTCAGTTCAGATCACTGATGACCAAATATGGGGTGTCGCATCGAATCTCTACTCCTTATCACTCCTAAACCAACGGTCTAGCTGAGCTATCGAATCGGGAGATCAAGAAAATCCTTCAGGTCACTGTACGACCTGACAGGAAAGATTGGTCGTCCTAGCTTTTGGAAACCTTGTGGGCTTATAGGACCACCCAAAAAACCCAATTGGGCAAGTCTCCTTTCAGATTGGTGTACGGGAAGGCATGTCACCTCCCCGTTGAGTTGGAGTACAAAGCCTATTGGGTTGTACAGAAGTGTAATCTAGATCTTTCTAAGGTAGGAACCCATAAAAAGCTTCAAATGAGCAAGATCAATGAACTATGCAATTATGCATACGAGAACTCGCGAATTTATAAAGAGCAGGTTAAGGTCTTTCATGACAAGCACATATCCAGAAAGATCTTTCACCCTGGTTAGAAAAACCTACTCTTTGATGCCAAACACAAATTATTTCCAGGAAAACTCAAATCAAAATGGATTGGACCATTTCTTATCTGACAGATTTTTGGAAATGGAGCCGTTGAAATTAGCCAACCCAGCCTTCATTCTGAACCCTTTATCGTGAATCGCCAGCGACTTAAGCCATTCATTGAACTCACTGATACTAACATGGCTGAGGTATCTTTTGATCTCCATTCTCCCTGAGCTCATTGCGTCTGGCTGATGGCATTAAACTCAGCGCTTAATGGGAGGCAACCTGTCATCTTTTTGAAAAAACCTGAAACCCTTCTTGACACATCTTATGCTAAACTCATATTGCACTTTAGGGTTCGTCCATTAGAACAACCGACTCCACCTCTGGTACCCGTACCCAAGTTTGAAATTGTCCGCAACAGTCATCCTGACCCATCCACCCACCCAAAACCTGTTCTAATGAACGATCTAAGCTGAACTCGAACCCGCCTAATTTACAATGAGGACATTGCAAATCGTAGGCATGGGGGGTATTAAAGTGCAAAACGCTGTGAGAATCACTTCACAAGAAAGGGATTTCATCAAAAAAATTACATATTCTAAAAAAAACCAAAAAAATAAAAAATTGAAAAAGGACAAAAAAATGGAGAAGGGAGGCAATTTTGAAAGATTAATTGCATATCATTTTTAAGGAGGAAAAGGGGAGGTGATATAAATGTCAAAAAGGAGCAATAGTTTGAAAAGAAAAAGAGATTACTATGAACACTGATCTTAGGCCTCTTGGGCTGTGATTTTAGGCTTAAAAATTCAAGTATCCATTAAGATCTGGATAGTCCTCAAGAGGTTGGGGAAAATGCAAAGCTTAAGTATTAAGTCTAAGCTTAGGGATTATTCAGCCTCATTAACTGACCTCTGGTTTGCAGGACTCGGTAACCTAAGCACCCCAATCCACACAGAGTCAGGTTCAGTACGCATAATTATCAAAATCACGCAAATGTGTTAAATCTGTTCTGAAAAAGCTAACTAGCTTAGGAGCTGCTGATCAACACAAGTTGATTTGGAAGAGTTCCCGACGCGGAGAGGCAGGAAATTCCCTTCGAAGATGCACAATAACATACCGTCTCCTCGGTGCTTATCTCCTAGGATAGCTAAATATCATATCAGGGGCATGTAAGCATCCTATGCTGGTTTAGATGCCATGTGCAGCATTATCACAAAATGTCGATTGCCAGGGTTTGAATTTAGCTACAGAACGCCATGGGCAGGATTATCTCGAAATCTCGAAAGCCAGGGTTCACGGGGTTGTCATGGGCAATACTATCTCGAAGCATTGATTGCTAGGGACCCTACGATGAGTAATGGTAGGAACTAGGAATTCGATACAGACTGTGTTGTAAAGCCAATCCAAAGCTAGAAATAAAAAAGAAAAGAGATAAAACTCCCCAAAAATAGAGAAAAAATTCTTCCGTCTCTCTCTTACAAAAATGCACTGCAAATTGAACCTAGGCTAAAACATCTTACGAGCACAGGTGCTTTAACCGTGGAGTTCAACGAACCTTAGGTTAGTTCCTATGGGCCTTAGAAACCTTCGCGGTGGACCAAGGCTAAAGCTAGTTAGGTCTGGATCTTAGTTGGTACCTGAGTACCTCTAGGCCTACTATCAACATTCTGACCTAATCTACAAAAGAAAGCACACATCTGAGCATAAAAAGGCATGTGGTCTAGAATTTGAGTTAAATTCTTTGAGATTTTGCTAAGGGACTAGCAAAAGCTAGGCATGTGGGCATGATGGGAACACCATCATGAGCCATAACTAACTCAATTTGATCTGATTAAGTCATTAAATGCTCTTACATAACTGCCAGCGAACCCTAAGTCACTACATAATCATTTTAAGGGAAAGACAATAAACCAGGGTTAAAACTGCAATTTTACCATCATATCATGAATGTAGTACAACCACAGGTTTTCTTAGTGGTTAATTAAGGGTCAAATGATCCTAAAAGGCTAACAAGTGGGTTAAAATAGACAAAAAGGGTTTTCACGTATTTTGAGAATTAAATGACTTCTGAAACCCTAAAAACAAATCTGCTTAAATAACTGAGGTTCTAGTCAGGATAAAATTCACCTAAACTCTCTAAAATTCATAATAAAATATTTTTTAGGGTTTGGGACCTTCAATTTGACCATCAGAACCCGTCTTGACCCAAAATATAGTCTCAGACAGACATTTGCCCTAATTTGGGTTTTTACATAAATTACCTAGTCAAAATGATCAAAACCAAAATATAACTTCACCATTAGATTTCTTAGGTCCAAATTAGGTTTGTACCAAAATTTGGACTCAATCTGAGATTGTCTTGACCTAGTTTGCAACTTGGTCCTGTCTGATCACACATATGCCCTTAACTTTCAAAATTATTACAAAAAGGACCCTAACTTTATCATCATTTTCATAAATAGGCCCCCACTGCAGAGAAATCCTAACCCTAAAGCTCCGGCAATAATCAACCATGGATTTCTCCTTGATTGATTGATGAAACTTCCTCAAATTTGAACTGGAGATCCCTCTTGAAATTCTCTTTCAATCAAACAGATTCTTGAGCCTCAATTCTTTCCCAATCTCTCATGCAAACGCATGAGAGAGTTGGATTTCCAACTCTGACAACCTTCCCAAGCTCTAATAACCCTCTAACAGCCTATAAAAGAACCCTTGGGGCACAACGGACTTCCCACGCCCGAATTCGGCCTGGAACACCTCCAATTCCTCTCCTCTTTCTCGGCCGAAGTGCTCCTCAACATCCGGCGACTCTCCCTGCCTCCTCTCATCATTTGTTCGCAATACCGGTGACAGATTTATCCTTTCCTCTCTCCTCCGCGTCGCGCAGTACCAGCTGGCGTCTCTATCTTCTTTGTCCTTACCGTCCAACCCCTACCAGAGATCCTTCCTTCTTCAGCGCCAACCATACCACAACCGACGCCATCTCTACTCCCCATCATCTGCTACCCCACTCAAACAACTCCTCAGCTTCTCCTCATCACAACAGCAACTCCAACATTCCGCTTCAACCCCGCTGATGCCCTCCGCGACTCCATCTTCCAACTCGCCGGCAGACCTCCGACGAGCCCTAGCGGCTTCCACACACTACCAAACCGGCTGCACCCGCACTCCACACCTTCACCGTTCACCGTAGATCAAAAGCCTTAACTTAATTAGGGCTATTGATCAACCCACACTCCCCCGAACACTGCCACATCCGCAACTCTACCCTGACCTCGCCACGCATGTACACACTCTTACTAACCGCATTGACCCCCTTAGCATCTTTGCCATCGTCCGGCGATCCCTCCGAGCTTTTCTGACGAGGTCAAGAGACCATAATTTGTGTTTTAGGTCATAGGCCCGCTCCACCATTGACGCACAACTCCGAAGAAAGCTTCGAAGCTTGTTCTTCATCTGTAGCTCTAGGCGACACGCTTAAACGGTGCAGATTCAGTAGCTATAGGTTCCCAGGTTCTCAATTGGAAGGAAGTAGCACAGATGTGACCCAATTTCAAGCCATCTTCACTGCGGCTGTGTGCGCAAGGAACAGGGGATGGATAGTCCCACATCGTGGGATTTGGAAGTAGTGCTAGTGCATAAATTGAAAAAGTGATAGAGGCTTATCACCTCAAATCACTTGGGGGGTGAGGTCCCTCGCACCCTCACACGTGCCTCGTCCGCGACACTACCCCCATGGACCTTGTGCATCCGACTACCCACCTAAGCTATACACTCCTCACTCACCACCCACTGCCGGTAACCTGGACCTGGGTGTGCTCTAGGTCCAATTACCCGTATACCCGGTACTATTGAAGGCTTTGGGAGAGCGTGACCCAAGGAGAGAAAGAGAGGAGAGCATGTGGGGGTTTGGGTGGTTTTGCACTCTGGAGAAGTGGTTGACACTTAGCCAAATCTGAAGACCCTCTGCCCCTCTGCGTGAAGAGGAAGAGAAGGAAAAGAGCAGAGAAAGAAAAAGAAAAAAAGAAGAGAGACAAGCACAGAGAAAGAGAAGAAGAAGCAAATCAAAAGAGAGATCACTGTTCATTAGACGTTGATTTGAGTTTATTTCTACATAGTTATTGAGTTCCACTTGCTATTATTGTAGAGAGCAGTTGGTGATTCAAATCACCATTTTACTCCATTCATTTATAGTTTGACACTTGATATTATTGTCACATTATTCTGAATCAATTTCTTACCTCTGTTGTTTAAAATTGTAATCTTCATAATCGAATTCCTACTTGCTCCCAGCGAACGACCTCAGACTTTTCGAGTATAAATTTTATCTATTTTTCACGAGATTTCGACTATACTGCAATGCAACAATTTAAAACCTGATTTCAAGCGAATAACAGTCAACCCATGAATTACTTGGCTGGCCAGAAGGGTGGGACCCCTTAGGACACCCTGCATGGTGGGACACCACTAAAGGTTAATGTGGTTATCGCACTAACCTTTCTTGTCACCAGTGGGTCCAAGTAGACAAGGCCTTGACCTTAGCCTAATCTAGTTTCAAGTCCCCAAGTTTATTAGTCCTGCCTAGGGAACGTCTACTCAGTTTTAAGCGTGGGTTTGATGTGCTTTTGGAATATGATGGGTGTTAGGGGGGTGTTTGCCCTTAAAATTGATTTTGAAATGTGTAAAATGCTCAGGCAAATAGGGTTCACAAGTAATTTCTTATGATGAAAGTATCTTTTAAGATTCAAATGCTTATGCTAATGAATTTTAGGGTTCACTTGATTAAATAATTTCAATTAAGGTTCTGATGAGGCACACAAAGAGTTTTGCAAAACTCAATTTGTTTGATAGATTTCCTTTGGGTATGGAAATGCAGGTGTGCTCTATCCTTAACGTGAAATCCTAAGCACAGATAGTTCTAAATGATTCTTTTAGGTAAAAAATGATGAGCGGTGTGACCCAAGTAATGAAATCAATTGGTCCTTATTGGACCACTAACTAAGCACTCACAAAATATTTTTTCAAGAATTTGAATACATGTTTTCTATTTTTTTCAGATTTAAACTGTACTGGGGGTTTTGTAGTCTATTTTGAACCCCAGTTCATGATCAGATAATTCGTGCAATCAAAAGAGCAAGAAATATTTTTATCAGATTTTTCTAAAATTCTTGACTTTCTCAGAAATTCAGTACTATAAATTTCACTTCAATCGGAGTTGTGTAAAAATTCTTATGATATTTTAAACTCCAGAAAATCAGCAACAATAATCGAATTGATAATAGATTAGTATACGAATTTTAAAAAATTTTATGTGACTCTAATTTATGTGAATTTTGGATATGTTATTTCTGACTTTGAAATCTACATCCATTAAAAATTTAAGAAGTTTTAGATGTACGGGTCTTTGGGAATTGAAATTTTAAGATAAAGTTTTATTTTAGCTCGAAATCTAGAGAAATAATTTTTTTCTTTCTTTTGTTTTTAATAAGAAAACAAATTCTAGATAATCCTAGGGTTCAAGAAAATCCTAAATCTAACTAATCTAAACTACGGATACTTACCTGAGGTTCGAACCTGCACTTTCTTTGCTGTCGTGTTTGGTTCAAATTTCTTCGTTTCCTGCACACACGAAATAAACGAAAGAAGTAGCGAGTTAGAAATCTCAAATAAGCATCAAAGAAAGCATCAAAAATTTCTGTTGCCGAGGCCACCTTGTTCGGTGCATGATCACGTTTTAAAAGATTATTTAGTTGTAGTATAGTGTGAAAACACGTCAACAAATAATATTTATAAAACCGGTGAGTACCAGGTCATTCGCAGGGAGGCAATCTCGATTTTAACAGAAGCTTTTCTATAAAACTAGTTCTAATAGGTATTTATATATGTATATATGTATAAAGAGGCATCAGATATCCATAAGATCAAATTTAATTGCATTGATAAAGAGTTTTTCATAATAGAAATTACTATGCAAAAAGTAGAGATAGATAGAGAGAAAGAGAGAGGGGGAGAGAGAGAGGTAGATAGAGAGACGCCGCTGCTTGTGGGATGCTTATGCAAGATGCGGTAGTGCCTCTGATCCATAGCGTCAGGACGGAGTTGCAGAGGAGACGGAGAGTTGCAGAGAGGACGGTAGAAGAGATTTGGAGTTGATGGGGGAGAGAGATTCTAAGTTGATGCCTTCAACTGGGGGGCCCTGGGCCTTCTTTTATAGTTTTGATGGAGGGCAAAAAGGGTATTTGAGGCCTTAATCTCATGTAACAACTCCTGGGCAATTTGATCTTTGATCGAGAGATTAACGACTCTGATTTGGCCTCAAAGTAGCCTTCAAAAAGCCTTCTACGCTTGGATTTTCTCTGGTGGCGACACGTGGCAATCGCTGGAGCGTTTGATCAAAGATCCCATGGCCTTGCTTCCTCCTCTCACACCTGCTGCAACAACCTATTTCCACGTGCGCACCCGCAAGGCCCTTTTCAGTGCCTTATCCTTAGCCGTTTGATCATGACGATTGGATGACTTACTCGTGCTTGCCTCGCCTTCCTAATCTTGTCAAACGCGTGCGATCGCGCGTCCGCCCGAGGAGGGTTCTGATCGTGCCACGTGGTTGCACCTCCGCTCTTCGATTGCACAATTACGCCCACATGGGCCCGCACACTAGTGCCGCTTCAATTTCACGCAGCGCACTGCTTGAACCTACATCCCGCACTTACATGCGCGTGTGTGAACCAACGCGTTGTGCAAACCTTTTGTAATATGTATGGGTTTTTTCTATTTATGCTCATCCAATTTGGGCGGGCGACGCGGCGTGGTCGTGGTTGTTGGATGAAGATCAATGGTCCACAGTGTGTGATGCGACCTTCCTAGATGGGGCGATGGTGAGGGAGCGGCTGTGATGGCGCCACGTGGTGCCATCATGGCCATTCATCTTCTTTTCTTTGTATTTTGTGATGTAGACCTCCGATTGAGTTTATTTTTGCGCCGTTGGATTGCGATCATCGATTCGGATCCATCCGTGTGGTTGGATTCTTCATCTGAGGCTTAGATCTTTGTCCTTTGGCTCTATGATCTTCGTTCTTCTATGGATTGCACACGATGCTCTGGTTGTCTGATTGGGACGATTTCAGAAGCGTTGAACTCCCATCGTCGTTCTGATCTGATCTGACATCTGTGGCTTTAAATTATCTGTGATTAAAATCATCTCTCTTTTAGGTCATAAAATGATGATATTATTATTCATATGACTAATAAATTAGCTATTGTGCAAATTACGATGCCTATGAATGCATTATTCCTAAGCTATGATAGAATCTAGCTTAATTCAGGTGATTTAGGTTGCATGATTGCTGTGCAATCAGGGGACTTTTGCTCAAGATTTGTGACTCAAATTGTGTTCACACGATTCCCCAAAGTGTGAACATCAATCTGATGTAGGTTTGACGTTGTTTCGACCAAGTCAAAGATCAGCCGTTGAGGGTTTGACCCAACAATGGTGGTAAGGACCTAACGGTGAAGAAGATGAAGAAGTAGGGGACCCATTTGTAATAAAATCAAAAGTTAGGAGTTTGATGGTGAGAAATAGAGATTCTAGGGATGAAATTGCAAACTAAGTCAAGATGGACTCTGATTGGGCCCAAATTTTGGCCTTAACCTAATTTAGACCCAAGGAATCTAATGGTGAACTTAGATTTCAGTTTTGACCACATTTGACTGAAAAAGTTGCACAAAAGCCCAAATTAGGGTAAAATCTCATCTAAAACTCTGTCCAAGGTCAAAATGGGTTCAGATGGTCAAACCAAGGGTGCCAAACCTCTTAGAATATTTTTTTATGAATTTTATCCTAACTAGAACCTCTTCAATTTAAGTAGGTCTGAAATTAGGGTTTTATGTTCTGATGAGGTTCTCGAAATGCGTGAAATCCTAATTTTGTCTGTGTGAGCCCACTTTTTGGACTTTAATGCTCATTTGACCTTCAATTAATCCCTAGGTGACCCTGTGGTTACTCTGCCTTTGTGATGTGATGTTAAAACTACATAATTAACCCTAATTTAATGTTCTCCCCTCAAAACGGATCTGATGTGATCATCAAGGAGCATTTGTTACTTGATTTTCACTAATTTAAGTTATTTATAGCTAATGATGGTGTTACCATCAATAACTGTCCAAATGACCATTGGCATGAAAACTGTGTTGGAAATCAAGTTTAAATGTTTGAATATCTTTCATGTAAAGTGTTGGACATTTTTAAGTGGTTAAATAGCAATGCCATCACTTCAAACCCCTTTTAGTGCCTTAGGACCTTAGTAATAAACACTCATCTAGGCCTATATGGAGTTAATTTGTAAATAAATAAAATCATGAAAAAAATCACAAAAAAATAAAATAAACCTGTCTTGAGTAAGATTAGGCATTTTTCTAGGTGTGAACCAAATTTCAAAGTAATCTAAACCCTTAGCCTAGTAGAACATACTAGCCAACGATTCAGTTTACTTTGGAGTCCAATAAAAGAACCAAAGTTAAAAATCCCACAAAGAACTCTCTCTCATCTTATTATTTCTCTCTCATCCCCTACCTCTCTTATATATATAAAAACTATAAAACTTAGAAAATACTCAAAAATATACAAAATACCTTATATAGTATGTATATACTTGTAAATACAATTTAAACTAAGTTAAATGTATATATATTGTATAGTATGCAAATAATGTCTATAATTAACCTATATATGTAATCTACATATTAACTTAAATATTTAGAATGATTTATTATATATATAACTTTATTTTATAATTATATATTAATTTATATTAGCTTAAATGTATATAACACTAACTAATTATAAATACCTAATTGTATACCTATAATCATAGTGAATACTATACTTACATATTCAACTAATTAATATATACTGTATAACACCTGTAATTTAATTTAATTATGTATTTACCGTATATAATTAAGTTATTAAGTTAATTAGGTAAATTATTAACTTAAAATAAGAAAATTAGTAATTTAAGTTAATACTGAAGTAATTTATTATGTATACTTGTGTAGTATTATTTTAAGTATTTTCAACCTATTTATACTATATTCATAGGGTATTACAGTATTTCTAAATTAATTATGTACATAACTATCTAAAATGTGTATTTGAATGTAAATAAATTGAAATAAAATCTCTAAAATAAATTAAAAATGCATAATAAATATTTTATTATATAAATTAACTCTATATAAATTCAATTTCTTAATTAATTTACAAATTTGTAAGTTATTAACAAATTAACTCTTAATTTAATGTGTATAAACAACCAACTTTAACCAATTTTATTATATATCTAAATAACTTATTTTTGTAAATAATTAATATAATTATATAGCCCTATATAAGAGTTTTGTAAATATATTATTTATTTTCAATTTAGATTAATTTTGGGCCCTCGATTTCCCACAAATAAGAACATGGCGCTGTGTTGCACAATGCTCAAATGGCGTTGGATTTGGTGCCACATTGTGGCTTGTGGGAGTGTCGACGCTGCATATAAGGTTTTGGTGCATCAAGCACTTCAGTCGTCTGTTGGAACCTAGTTCCACCTCTCTTTTGTGCTTTGATGTTAACAAAACCATTTTAAACTCTAATGTGTCTATGAAGTATTACAAGAAAAAAGAATCTATGGATGCAAGCAACAAGATAGCATTGAAGGGACAAGATAGCATATGAAGGAAGAAGATTATAGTTTTTGTTGTATTCATTGTATTTTATAGTCTTTGTATGTCTCCTAGCAAGTAAAATATAATCTAGGAGTTAAAATCAAAGTATAGATAATTAGGGTTCAAAATATCATTCATTCATTCATTTCAAAATTCAAAATATCGATTCTTTCAAAATAAAGTCGTATAGAATAGATGGGATAACTCTAAAAATTAACTTAAATTCATTCTTGGTACTTGGCACAGGTTTGGATTTTTAGTCCCAAACTATGAACAACAAGTATCGGTACTCATCATGAGTACCGGTACAAGGTGCTCACAGCTTGTAGACTGATGTAGTTCCTAAAGCTTACAAGTACCGGTACTCATTATGAGTACTGGTACATATAGTTCACAGGACCCAAAATTTTGCGTCACAAGTACCGGTACTCATCATGAGTATCGGTACCTAGTGACTTAGTTAGGCTGACTGTAGGTAGTCAGTATCGGTACCAAAAGTTTAGTACCGGTACCAACTAACCATCATGGCCAGTCTGTGAACGATCAATTTTCTCTTAAGAAAATAAGTTGTCGAAGTAAAAATTGAGCGATGGAAAATCAATCATCAACAATTAAGATAAAAACCACTCACAGAAGAGCGGGTCATTTGCACGGGGAGGCAAGGAGCCTATTAGAACTTTCTAGACTCTTCCACAAAGGTTCACAATTAAAATCGTGATGAATTGACACCCAAACCACTTTCAAAGGAGACTTAGAAAGCTTCACCACATCTATCATCAAAATTGAAGGAGACATCCTTCACTAACAGGTCGCAGAGTGGCTTAGAGATTTTACTGAAATCTCTAATGAAGCACCTATAGAATCCAACATGGCCAAGGAAAGATCTAACCAAACGAACATTGGTGGGCGATGGAAGCTTAGGGATGGAATCAATTTTTGCGGTATCCACCTCTAATCCTTTCTCAGAAACTACATGCCCTAACACAATGCTCTGCTGGACCATAAAGTGGCTTTTCTCCCAGCTAAGCACCAGCTTTGCCTCTTCACAATGGGTTAAGACTTTATAAAGGTGAGAAAGGCATAGGTCAAATGATGAGTCGTAAATGGAGAAGTCATCCATGAAAATCTCAACAAACTCGTCAATCATATCAGAAAAGATAGCCATCATACATCATTGGAAAGTGGCAGGAGTATTACATAACCTGAATGGCATTTGGTGGAATGCAAATGTGCCATACGGACTCCTGAAGATGGTACGCTCCTGATCGTCAGGAAAGATGGCTATCTGATTATACCCAGAGTACCCGTCAAGGAAACAAAAGTCTTGTTCCCTGCCATTCGTTCCAAAATCTGATCGATAAACGATAAGGGGAAATGGTCTTTCTGGGTAGCCGTGTTTAAACGGTGGTAATCAATGCAGACCCTCCAACCAGTTGAGGGTCTAGTGGTTACGACCTCTCCTTGGTCGTTCTCTTCCATAGTGATTCCTACCTTTTTGGGCACCACATGAATAGGATTGACCCATTTACTATCTAAAATGGGATAGATAATTCCTGCATCTAGCCATTTCACAATCTCCTTTTTAACAACCTCCCACATATTGGGGTTGAGCCTTCTCTGCATGTCTCAGAAGGGTTTCACAGACTCGTCCATGTATATATGATGCATGCAAAGGGAGGGATCAACACTCTTAATATCAGCAATTGACCAAGCAATTGCTTCCTTGTGCCTTTGTAAACACTCAAGCAAAGCTCCCTCCTGTGATTTAGATAATGTAGATGAGATAATAACGGGGAGCATGTCATTAGGGCCAAGGAAAGCATACTTCAATGTACTCGGGAGGGGTTTCAACTCCAACTTAGGAGCCTTTTGGATTGAGGGTTTAAGTTGAGATGTCCCCACCTCAGGTAGTGGATCTACCTTCACGGTCCAAGGTAGGGACAGAGACGCTGTGTGTATCCCCAGCAACTCTTCTAATTCGAGTATATCCCCTTCAGTTTCTTTAATAATCGGAGGATGGTCCTTAGATATGACCTTTTGAAGGAGATCTTTACATAGGAGTGTTGGAGTAGTCTCTTCAATGATTTTATCAACTACCTCAATCTGGGAACAATCTTCCAATCTGGATTGCTTGTAAGTATCAAAAACATTCAACCAGATCTTCTTGTTCCCAAAGCCCATTTTAAGTGCCCCTGATCTACAATTGATAGAGGCATTGGCTGTGGCAAGGAAGGGGCATCCTAGAATAATGGATGACTTGGTGGGCTTATTAGATGGGTCAATATCTAGCACAAAAAAGTCAACAAGGAAGAAGTCCTCCACTCTCACCAAGACATCTTCCAGTAATCCTCGTGGTGTCTTAAGCAATATGTTTATGACCTAGAGGATGAATGGACTAGGCTTTAACTCACCTCCTCCCAAAAGGTCGTGACAGAGCTCGGTAAAATGTTCACCCCTGCACCCAGATCAAGCACAACCTCATTAATGTGTTGGTTACCTATAACCACAAAAATATACGGGGCACCTAGGTCTTTCATTTTGGGGGGTGTTCCATGTTGGAGACCCGAGCTAACATGGTCAGGCATGATGACCTTGGCTTGGACCTGTCACCTAGATCGGCACTTCTGGGTGCATAGGCCCTTTAGAAACTTGGCATAGGACAGGATTTGTTTGATAGCTTCCAACAGAGGCAAGTTAATATGGACTTGCCTAAAAGTGTCCATAATCTCCTCCGTCCTATCCTTGGCTCCAGATGAGCCAATAGAAGATTTCCCAGGAGCAGATAGGCGCTCTGGATAGGGTACCCTTGGCTTCTGGGTAGAGGGGTCATCATGGTGGGAGAGGGGTGGCGGACTGACGACATCCTCAGGGTAGGTGATTTCAAGTGAGGGAGAGTAGTGTGGCTCTTCCTCGGTGGAGATGGAAGTCAGGTCGGGTGTAGGAGGGGAATCCTGATATGTGACCGTAGGAGGGCTATCAGGCTTGTTGATTTTCTTTCCACTCCTCAGCACAGCCACAGCTTGGGCGTGCTCCATGAATACGACCCCCTTGTCCTTTAGGTTCTCCTCAGAAGAGCTAGGCAACTTCCCCAGATCTCGCTGCCTAACTGCCTCAGTAAGATGACCAATTTGGGATTGCATATCAGTAATTGTCTTATTATGAGATTGGATGACCATATTCTGATGCTCTCGCATCGCTTTCATCATGGCTTTAAGTTCATCCATCTCAGAAGGCTTATGCTGAGGAGGGTTTTCATAGGATGGCTGGTATATGGGTTGGGGAGGTAGGGGTCTTGCATTCCCTAAGTTGGAAGCATCACCTTGCTTCCGTGAGAAGTTTGGATGGTTTTGCCACCCCAGATTATAGGTATTAGAATACGGGTTATTACGAGGAGGTGGGCGGAAACCTTGGGTTGTGTCTAGGTCTGCCTGAATCAACTCAAGGAATTGATTTGCTGGTGGCACTCTACAGTGGCATGCATTGTGCTTTGGCAAATGGAGCATTCACTTGAAGCCTGAAAGATAGAGGCTGCTTGTGGGTTCATGTTGGGATTTGCTAAAAGCCTATCAAAGTTTATGTTTAACAATTGAATTTGATAAGCCAAATCTTGAGTAGCCCCGGCTTCATGGGTCTCTATCCTCCTCTGTAAGATTGATGGTTTTCTTTCTTGATAGGCAGAGGACATATGTATGGAGTTGTCACTTAATGTTTCAAATAATGCCTAGGCTTCAACCTCAATTTTGGTCATGAAGGTTCCTGCACAGGTTTCATCGATGGTTTGCCTGTGCCTTTCAGATAATCCGTTATAGAACCTTTCGACCAACTACCATCTTGGCACCTGATGGTGGGGGCATAACCTATGAAGGTCATTAAAGCACTCCCAAGTCTCGTGAAATTACTCCCCTTCCTGTTGAGTAAAACCCATAATCTCTCTTCTATAATGGTTGGTCTTACTCATAGGAAAATACTTTTTCAAGAATTCTCCCTTAAGGGTGGCCTAATCGTTTACCCTTGCATCGAGGGTATGATACCAATGCTTGGCTTTATCCTTTAGGGAGAATGGAAATAGATTCCTCATCAGGGCTTCATCAATAAAGTCCTGGAGCTTCACCATGGAACAGACCTCGGTGAATTCCTCAAGATGCCTGTAGGGATCCTCCCTAGCAGTACCATAAAAAGATGGGAGCAAAGATATGGTGCTGCTCTTGATTTCATATGGATTATCCACTCCAGGTCTTCGGATAGGTAGGGCTTGGTGGGTTGTAGGGAGGAAATAGTCTCTCAAGGTTCTCTGATTTTCACCAACCCTAATATCTTCTTCAGGTCTTTCTTCAGCCATTTTTCTTCTTTCTTGGTTAGCTTTCCTTATAATTCTCTCAGGCTCAGGGTTGAAGAGAAGACTATTTCCAAGAGAGCGCCTACCAAGCATACACCAAGCAAACACGAGGCAAGAGGTCTTTTGTTGATTTAAAGTTCTTTAAGTCCTCTTCCAACTCTTCAGCTTGGCCAAATATAGTTAAGGCAGTTTTTCTTCGTTCCCATGTAAGTGGTATAAGAGAAATGAGGCACTTGAAATTTCTAGTCAATGACTGTTAAGAAGGTTGAGGTTACTTTTAGTCCTTTTTGGGTGATCAATCAAGTTGTCAAGCAATTACGCACCCTAAATTAACCTTCGAGTGCCCTAAAGACGTACACTTAGCTACAATGATATTCTCAAATGCTCAAGTAGAAGGGTACTCCAAGGATGGAACCAAGGGATGCAAGTAGGGTGAACCCTTCCTTTGAGGCAATGCATTAGCGATGCCTCTTAACTACCCTTGAATTCCTTTAAGGGGTGTCCCCCTCCTTAGAGTATCAAATCACTCGGGCAAATGTTAATACCACTGTTTCAAAGTGAGATAGGAGGGTTTGCACCGATAAAGAAATCGATGCCTATAGCCTTAAGGGTCCAAGTCCTAGTGCAGTGCCTATAGTGCATGCTCAGTGCAGGAAGTGTGCATCACACTGTGAAAAGTGATTTTTCTTTTGAAAACTGCAATCAAGTTATTCAAGCACTTCCTATATATTTTATTTTATTTTTGAGAAGCAATATGACCACTTGATTAATGTTTTCAAATCAGTTTAAGTGGTCTTCTTTAATTATGTTTAGATGCAATGCATGTGCAGATAACTGATGCAGTAAGATAAGAAATTTGTATCTTGCTCCAGCACTCTACTATGCAAAAATGCACGTAATGCAGTAAGAAAATCTAGATGCTGCTCAAGCAATCCTAGATGGTCGTCCTATGGATATGTAACTTCTAGCAAGCAGTTTGGATTTATTTTCTTTCTTTTTTTAATAATAACAAATGCGCAATCAAAAGAACTAACTAAAAATAAATCTAGAGTCTAAAGAATCGGAGACACTCCCACAAAAACTGGCCCCAAAGTACAAGGGCGAGAAAACAAATAACTAATACTAAGTCTATCAGCCTAAATCTAAACCAAGATCTAATAACTTAATCAGGAAGGGGTCCTCCATACGCCTTCATGTGCATGGGATCAAGGCCCACAAGCACCCGTTGCTGCCTCTTAGGTGGCGTCAAGGTCGACAAAAAAATATTATCTCCATCGTGAGCGCCAATCTCCTTCAATGTACCTCGCACAGAAAAAATGATAGATCAATGAATAGAACCTCAATCAGAACTTAATGTGGATAGAAAGAATATTTGGGAATTTACTAAGCCTGTTGCCTCCCCAGCAACGATGCCATTTGAACGATCAATTTTCGCTTAAGAAAATAATTGAAGTAAAAATTGAGCGGTGGAAAATCAATCATCAACAATTAAGATAAAAACCACTCACAGAAGAGTGGGTCATTTCCATGGAGAGGCAAGGAGCCTATTAGAACTTGCTAGACTCTTCCACAAAGGTTCACAATTAAAATCGTGAAGAATTGACACCAAAACCTCTTTCAAATGAGACTTGTAGCATTCAGAAGTGTTGATAAAGCACTTAAGTAAATAAGAGAGGTCTCCTTCACAAAATATCCAGCAATATAATAATCAAAATCCATAAAATACTATCTTCTTCAATGGCATTTAATGTAATACGAATTTAAACCCAAAACAAAGGATTAGTTTCCTCTTGCTGTGCACGCTCGTGGAGCCACGGCGGATGGTGGGAAGCTCGAGGAAGGTCGACTACGATGAGGGGAGGGCGATGATGGTTGCGGATTGATGAACGGTGACCGGGGACGGTCGTCAGAGATGAGGAACCCACCGGCGATGATGACGGCCCACCGGCATGCGTAGGCTACGGTTGCCGCGTCTGAGGATGTGGTCGAGTTCGTGAGGGTGTGGTGAGTCCGTAGGAGTCGACGGCATGGTGAACAGGAGCCGAACGTGTGGGCTACATGTGGGGGATGACGGTGGTTTTTTGGGTTCCTCTCCTTTTGTCAGTTGACGGAGAAGAAGAAGGAGAGGAGGGGCCTACTGGACTATGCACTGCACAAGAGCTACCGCGTGTGTGTGAGGGGTTGCAGGGCTGTGGTGTGAGGACGAGGGCTGTGCGTGCGTTGTGGCTGTGCGGTGACTAGTGGGTTCATTCTCTGTTGGCTGTTGATGAAGAAGAAGAAGGTGAAGAAGAGGAGGCTTCTGGGTTTGGAGATGAGTGCGCAAGGGCGCACGGGCAAAGGCTTGTGGCTACTTGAGTCCTGGTGCATGCGCGCAAGGCTGATGGAGTTCTCACTGATCCACGGTGCGCGCTTTGGAGTTTGGTGCAGGTGAGGGGAAGAAGATGGAATCCGATGATCCCCCCTCCGTAGTGGTTTCTCTTTCTTTTAAACGAATCCTCTCTGGCAGTAATCATTCTATTCTTCTTCATTGGTGTGAATTAAGGGATTTTGAACCCCTTAGCAATTGTTGCCTCCTGAAGGATATCTGGAAGAGAGGTCGGTGGTGGACTCCCTTGTTGCCGTCAATGATAAGGATGTTTTGAATAAATTGCAAATATACCCCAATATGTCATTGCATTGTCTCAGGCCCTCCATTTTCAATTTGTTGGAGCCTATAAAAAGAAAGTTGTGTAAATACAAAAATAGCTTATTCCCCTCTTGAGAGCCTAAAATAATTTTCCATTATTTCTGAGCACTTTATTAACCTCAAAAATCATCTAACAATTATTTAGGTAAATAGTTAGTCTACTAATATAGACCTATCAATCTGAACGGTTATTTTGCAATTAAACCTATCTCTAATCTTCCCAATTTGCCCCTAACGGCTAGTATTCATAGGAGAGATGTTTAGTGGCTTATATAAGCACTCTTTGAGTGTCTTTTGCACACAACTAAGAAGCCAAAAATACTATCCTTGCCTACACCTCCAATTCTCAATTTTTCTAGCTGCAAAGGAGCTTGATTTGCTGCATTCCTCTCAAGGCCTCTCTCCATTTGCAACAAGTCATCAAAGGTGATCGTGTTCTTCATTGTTCAATCGTTTGTTTAGGCCTTAGTATTCTTGTTAGAATAATTTATATACTCTTATTAAACAATATACTTCTTGGAGACTTAGGAATTTGTTGTAACCTTTTATTTGCATCTTGCTTACACCTATATCTTTATTTCTTTTTGATATCTTGTAATTGGGCTGAGGTTGTTGGTGCTAGAGCACCACGATCATTTGTTTTGATGATAACAAAACACGTGTTATTTAACATTTGCAATTTGAGTCCTAGATTTCAGGTCAATTGCAAATGTAGACGTGTTTAGACGGAACTCGAGCTCGCATCCAGGACTGATTGGAGGAGCTTAATGAAGAACAGAGGAGGTTCGCGTGGAGTGACAGATTGAAGATAGAAGACAAGAAGAATAGGATAGATTCTTTTTAATCCTTTCTTGTATCTCTTGTCTTTATTTTCTTGCTCTTTTTATTTTCCTTAGAAAATTATGTTAAAGAGCCTCAAAGAACCCTAACAGTAGTCCTAGGAACACCGGCACAACCCTAGGATACTTAGGTTTTCTGTAGAATACTTAGAAAACCAATATAGGGTTCAAACAGCACTTCCAGACGTCTAATTCCCAAATCAGACGTCTGATAAAGTATTTTAAGACGTCTGACTGTTGTTTCAGACGTCTGATAACTGTTAGGCTGGACATAGTTAGTTCTGTCTGATGAAATCAGACGTCCAGACCTTAGACCAGACGTCTTAGGAGAAGTCTGATGGATTTGCCAGACGTCCAATTAGTGGACCGTTGGCTGGCTTAGCAACCACTCAAGAATATGACCGTTAGAACCTTATCAGACGTCCATAGGACTGTCCAGACGTCTGATAATTGACCGTTTTGCCTCGGCTGACCCAAAATCTCTTCTCAGAGATTTTCTAGCCGTTGCAACGTTTGGAAATCCATTCCCACAGTAAAAGTAGGTTTCCAGACGTCCATACATAGTGCCAGACGTCCTGTATGTCGTCTGATGGACTTGCGCAAAAACCCTGTTTAGATCTGATTCAAGTCAGGAGGAAACCCGCATAGAATCAGACGTCTGACCTTGAAATCAGATGTCTTAAAGTGGCCTTCCAGACGTCTGATGCAAGAATTAGACGTCTGATCACCCTGTCAAGTGTAATCATTGTCCTGATTTCGGCCTGATTCTCTTGGGCTTTGTTCCCAACGGCTATAGAACCTTTCCTAAGCCTTCCAAAGCCTTCCTAAGGCCTCTATAAATAGAGGGAAACCTTTGCAACACACTTAGAGACACAAGATACACACCAAGAGACACCTTGTAATACACTCTCACACTCTTGTGTCCAAGAAGCTCTTGCTCTCTAAGCTCAAGTTCTACATCTTGAGAGCATCAAACCGTTGCGCACCCGCTCTCCCGCCGTTGTTCACGAGAGCGACATTGCGCCGTTGCGTGGCTCATGCACCCGCGTCATCGTCGACGCACTCCTTGCAAAGGGGAGTTTCCTAAATCCTATAGAAGCTTAGGTTTATTACTTTGTCGGCTCTATAGGTTTGTTGTTTTATTTTATCTTTGTCTTTTGGTTGGGTATTCGCTTTGCGAATTCCCGTCTCCTTCGTGGGACAAAATCCTTCTCGTGGAGAGAAGGGGTTGAGGAACTCTACCCTCGTACTTGTAGCGTGGTTGTACTGAGGTTGAATCACCCTCGTTTTAAAGTGATTCGGTTAGTGGATTTGATCAACTAGGTTGATCGGAAAATCCTAACTCGAGAGGGTTAGGTGGTGGTTTTCACCCAGTTTGGGTTTCCACCTAAAAATTACTTGTGTACTTGTGTGATTGATTTTTTGAGATTATTTATTCTGTGATATTGTTTATTTCCGCATTTTATTACGTCACCCCTCCTAGTAGGGAACCTACAGAGGTAACCCATTAATTACCTCAGGTCATTAGTAAATTGATTCCCTCAAGGTTGAGGAAATCGGGTTAAAAATCCTAAGTTGGGAGACTTAGGTCGTGGAGTACCCAAGTGAGGGGAACCACTATATATCTTGTGTGTTTTTGTGGTTTATTATTCCTGCAAATTTTTATCTATCACACTATTCATCCCCCCTTCTAGTGTGCCTATGCATTACAGATCCTATAGGTGGTATCGGAGCAAGTTGCGAATAGAAGAAGTAATCTTACTCTCTCACAATGGCATCATCAGCCAAGTGCATTGAAGGTTAGTCATCCACACATCCTCCCTACTTTGATGGGATGGGCTATGGATACTGGAAGAGGAGGATGCAATCTTCCTCAAGGCCATGGATGAGGACTCGTGGACTCTCATTCAAGAGAAGTACATGGATCTGGAGCCACAGGAAAGTGTTGTTTGGACTATGGACCAAAAGAAAAAGATCACGGGAAATGCAAAAGCGATGAACGCACTCTATTGTGAGTTATCAAGGGAAGAATTTAACCGTATCTCTACATGCGAGTCCGCATATGAGATATAGAACACGCGGCAAGTCACCTATGAAGGTACAAGTAAGGTAAAAGAAATACATATTTCTATTCTAACAAAAAGCTATGAGTGTTTCAGGATGCAAAAAGGTGAAACAATCAAAGAGATGTACACAAGATTTGGAGAGATAGTGAATCTAATGAAGAACCTTGGAGTCAAGCTGAAGGAGGAGTAGCTTGTAAGAAAGATCTTAAGATCCCTTACAAGCGATTGGTCTCCAAAGTCCACAGCCATCCAAGAGGCGAAGGATCTCTCTACTCTCTCCTTGGATGACTTGATTGGAAGCCCCATGGCATATGAAGTCCAATTGGAGAATATGAAGAAGAACAAAAAAAAATTTGTAAGCAAGAAGAAGGAGCTTGCTTTCAAAGCTATAAAGGAGGAGCCGGACTTCGACAATTCCAACTTCGACGAAGAAGAGAAGGTTGCTCTTCTAACAAGAAGATTCAGAAGATTCATCCGAAAATAAGGTAAGAGAGTCAATAAATTTACAAATGGCATTATTTGTTTTGAGTGTAAGAAGAAGGGGCACGTACGAAAAGATTGTCCAATGATTAAGAAGAATGAAGAAAAGAAGGACAAAGAACTCGATCGGAAGAAGAAGATTTCAAGAAAGGCATACAAGGCGACGTAGGATGATAGTGATTCCGGCACGGAATCATCTTCCGAAGAATCTGAAGAAATAGAAGTTGCACATCTTTGCTTAATGGCGAACAATGACAGCTCAGAAAATGAGGTAGATTCTGAAGTCACTTTTAATGAGTTATTACAAGCATATGAAGATTTTGTATCACAAAGCTAGGTTGATTAAAAAAGAAAATAAGGTCTTGCCTGATAGTTATAAAACTCTAGAAATAAAAAAATCTTGTTTAAAAATAGAATTAGAAATGTCAAAAGAAATTAACAATCAATTGCATGTAAAAATAGTAGAATTAGAAGATATTTATGAACACTTTAAGGGTACTTTGAATAATCTAAAAATAACTAGGTTGAATACAGAATTTTGTAATAATTTAAAAGCTAAGTTCAATAATAAAAATAACACACAAAATAAATCACATATACCTAGACATGCATGGATTTATCAAAAGGTCAAGAGTCCTAAGAAATATAGATCTAACATTAAGGTGATCTATAAACCTAAGGATTTAAAGGTACTAACCATCAAAGACCCAAAAGAAAATGGGTACCTAAAATATATTTAATAAACTATTTTGCAGGTCAAGAAGGACAAATGGATCCTAGACAGTGGGTGTTCCAAGCACATGATGGGACACTCCGACCTCTTTATCAAGTGGACCAAAATCGAAGATGGAAGACACGTTAAGTTGGGCAACAACAAACGTTGTCGCATTATTGGTGAAGGTATAATAAGTAATTCTTCTAATCAGGTACGTAATGTTCTTTTAGTAGAAAACTTAAAACATAACTTGCTTAGTATTAGTAAAATATGTGATAATGGATGTGATGTTTTGTTTACTAAAGTTGGATTTAAAATATTAAAAGAAGGAACAAATACGATTTTAATTGAGGGCTTTAGATATGAAAATATCTATGCTATTTATTTTTCACAAGAGAAATTTGTAAACTGTCTGCTTGCGTCCCATGTTGAAGTAGATCTTTGGCACCGTAGGCTAGGTCACATTAATCACAAACATCTTAATACGTTAGCCAAAAATGAGTTGTAAGGAACCTACCTAAACTAACTTATAAAAAGGATGCTTTGTGCAAGTCTTGTGAACTCAGAAAAATTCATAAGGCTTCTTTTAAACTTAAAGACTTAGTTTCAACAACACGACCTTTAGAGTTGTTATACCTTGATCTATTTGAACCAACACGATTAGTGAGTCTAAATGGATTAAAATTTTGCCTAGTTATTGTTGATGACTTCTCTAGGTTCACTTGGGTCATCTTCTTGAAACATAAGGATGACTCATTTGATTCCTTCCTAAGTCTTGCTTGAAGACTTCAAAAGGAAAAATCATCCTCAATTCCTAGACTTAGGACTGATCATGGGGGTGAATTTGAAAATGAAAAATTTTCAAGTTTTTGTGTCAATTCTGGCATAACACATGAATTTTCATTTCCACAGGCACCATCTCAAAATAGTGTTGTAGAGCGCAAGAATCGCACTCTACAAGAATGTGCCCGAACTTTGCTCTTGGAGTCTGGGCTTCAAAAATATTTCTGGGTGGAAGCCATTAATACGGTATGTTATGTTCTTAATAGAACTCTCTTAAGGCCTATTATTAAGAAAACTCCATATGAGCTTTATTATGAGAAGTCTCCTAGGATTTCATATTTTAGGGTGTTTGGAGTTGATGTTATTTATTAAACACCCGTGATTAGCTTGATAAGTTTGATGCTAAAGGTGATGAAGGCATTTTTATTGGCTATTCAACAAGAAGCAAAGCTTATCGAGTCTTTAATAAAAGGATTTTTGTTATAGAAGAATCCTTGCATGTTTCATTTGATGAAATAAACTTAGGTGAACCTAAACCAAATCATTTAGATTCTGATGATGAAGATGCCCCCTTCATTGATGTATAAAAAATGGAAGATACAAGAAATGTACATGATCTTCCAAAAGGATGGGCACACCATAAGGATCACCCTCAAGAATAGATCATAGGTGATATTGAACAAGGTGTAAAAATCCGATCTCAATTTAGAGCTGATTTTATTCTTAATGCTTTTGTTTCTCAACTTGAACCCAAGAAAGTTGATGAGCCATTAAAGGATGAGTCATGGGTTATAGCTATGCAGGAGGAGCTACTCCAGTTTACAAGGAACAATGTATGGAACTTGGTACCCGCTCCTGAGGGTAATTCCATCGTTAGAACCAAGTGGGTGCTCTGTAATAAATTGGGTGAATCTGGTTCAGTGATTAGGAATAAAGCCAAACTTGTAGCTCAAGGCTATAATCAACAGGAGGGTATTGACTTTGATGAGACATATGCTCCTGTTGCTCGCTTGGAGTCCATACAGATGCTACTTGTCTTTGCAAGTGCAAAGGACTTCAAGCTATATCAAATGGATGTCAAGGGTGCCTTTCTTAATGGTTATATTAAGGAAGAAGTTTATGTTCATCAACCTCCCAGGTTCGAGGACCCAGCACACCCAGAGCATGTATACAAGCTCAATAAGGCATTATATGAACTTAAATAAGCTCCCAGGGTTTGGTATGATAGGCTTAGGACCTTTCTTCTTCAGCACGGATTTAGAATTTGAGTTGTTGATTCAACTCTTTTTGTAAAAGAAGAAGGAAATGACATCCTACTGATTCAAATATATGTCGAAGATATTATATTTGGATCAAATAAAGAGTCCTTGTGTCAACATTTTTGTGAGACTATGAAGACTGAGTTTGAAATGAGTATGATGGGTGAACTTAGATTCTTTTTAAGACTCCAAATTCAACAATTAGACACAAGAATTTACATTAGTCAAATAAAATATGTTCTTGAATTCTTAAGAAATTTGACTTTGAAAATGTAAATGGTAAAGAGACTCTGATTGCTCTATCTGCTTCTTTTGGTGAAGATTTATCCGGCAAGAGGGTAGATGAAAAGAAATACTAGGGCATGATAAGTTCACTCTATATCTTACAGCTTCTAGACCTGATATTCTTTTTGCTACATGTTTATGTGTGAGATTCCAATCCAAACCCAAGGAATCTCATTTTAATGTAGTAAAAAGAATATTTAGATACCTAAATAACACAGAAGATATTGGTCTTTTCTATCCTAAAGCACAAACTTTAGATCTATTATCCTATAGTAATACTGACTATGTAGGGAGTCGGATAGACCAAAAGAGCACTAACGGCACATGTCATTTTATTGGAGAATCTCTGGTCTCATGATTCTCTAAGAAACATACTTGTGTTTCACTTTCTACGACTGAAGCAGAGTATATTGCTGCTTCACTTGCTTATTCTCAGGTCATTTGGATGAAACAGACTTTGTTTGACTTTGGATTGATTTTTGCGCAATCCAAAATTTTATGTGATAATACAAGCGCAATAAATTTATCCAAAAATCCAGTACATCATTCACGTACCAAACACATAGATGTTAGACATCATTTCCTTAGAGATAATGTGCTTTAAGGTTTCATTCAATTAGAATTCATTGACACACAAAATCAATTGACAAATATCTTTACAAAACCTTTTGCAACAAAGAGATTCTACTTTATAAGAAGAAAATTAGGACTTTATACAATAAAAGAGATTCAAAACTAACAATTTGATTAATATGTATTTATAAATATCCTTGAGGGCCTCACTGCAATTTACCCATGCTTGCTAAAAAAGGGGTAAACTATAGTATTTCCATATGTCTGGAAATATCAGGGTGTTGTTTGCAATATGGTTGCTTAACTTAGGTTGTTGATTACATTATTTTTTCAACACCTAAGTTGTTAATTACATTTCTCTCAACCACTTAAGTGGTCATGTGACTAGCACATGACCCATCCCATATAAAAGAGGCCAAGTACAAACACTTGCCTCATTTTATCACTTGCAAACCCTAGTTCTCTTCACAAGAGCCTCTCTAAGCCCTAGCCAAGAAGAGAAGGATCATCTCCAAGCCTCAACTCTAGGTACACTCTTATCTTCTTGTCATTTCGTGCTTTATTCAATCATCTTGTATCTTGTTTTCACTCTCTCAAAACCATTCCTGTAGCTTCATTTCATTCATGTCTGGCACCAAATGGTACCAGTACCCATCATCGGTACCGATACTAGCTGGGTGCAACAGTGCCTGCTTTAGTGAGTAGGTACCGGTACTGAATATGAATACCAGTACTAGCTCAAATTTCTGGTTGGAATAGAAATCAACCAGTACCGGTACCAATCACTAGTGCCAGTACATGCAGTCTTAAATGTGTTTTTGTACAAACACATGAAAGGAAGTTTTCTATATTTCTAATTGTTTTCATATTCCTTATTGTTGCATGATTTCAGATGGCACCTAAATCTAAGAGTAAGGGAAAAGCACCTCAAGATGCTTTTCACAAGTTTTACATCAATGAGGATGCTAGGTCGAAGTTTGATTGTTATAAAGGCCTAAAACTTCATCATTGTAGGCTAGTTGAGTGGAAAGATTTCTCTCTTCAACTCTTTAATTTTACCACTCATCTTTTTGAACAAAAACTCATGCATTTCTTTGATGAATCATTTTTTTACTGATGTTCCTAGAGTATACCCTGATGTCAATTGTCTATTCTTTACTAATCTCCAAGAATAAGAAAATAGAGGTCGCCTTGTCCTAACAACAAATGTTTTTGGTCAGAAAATCACCATCACACCAAAATTCTTGTGAACCATCACTGAATGTCCTAATGAAGGTCATGTATTTAACACACTTAAAGAGCAATTTCCTACTCATAAAATCCATGAAACTCTCTTGCTCCCTAACTATCAGGACAACGCATTGGTTTCCCCAAACATGACTATTTGCTCGTGTCCTTTTTCGTATCTTAGCATGGAACTTAAGGGCTAAAAATTCAGGATTCCACAAAATTCATGTTTATATTTTACCTTTAATTTATGTTATCATCACAAGCTTCCTGATAAATTGGAACACAATTTTCATTCACTTTCTTAGACCCCATTACTGTGCATCAGCTTTACCATTCGATATCTTGGTATCTGACATTCTTCACAAAAATAAAATTGACCTCTCTAATTTTACTCCTCTTAGGAAAGTGGTCTATTTCAAATGGTCCACTCTCTGGAAAATGGGAGTGAAACCTGCTAGAGAGGAACTCTAGTGATGATGAAGAAGAAGTTGATCCAAATGCTCAATCTTCTTCTCATCCACCTCCTGAATCATCCTCCACTTTCATTCCTATAACCTATCCATATCTAAAAGCTGAAACACCTTGGGTAAATTTGTCTAATCTGTCTGGAACTGATCCTAATTTGATAAATATTTTCAATTATTTTGGTCAAAATTTAACCAATCTCAATTTTACCTTCAGTCATATAGAACACAAGTTTCATGACCTTCTCTTTCTATTAAGTCTTCCCATGTCACTTCCAATCAACAATCTAAACAAAGGAAGCAGACTCAACCGAAGCACCTCAAGAATACAGTGAAAGAAGGCAAAAGCACTTCCAAGATCCATCTTCTGTCTCTTCTCCAATTGTGGAAGAAGAACCTATTCTCCATGTTGATGAGGAAGAAGAAGACACTGAAGATGAAGAAGTTTCATATGAAGATAGTGATGATGACGACGATGATGACGACAACGACGACGATGATGATGGTGGACATGTACAAAATCTTATCAGAAAATGTCCTAGAAATTAGTTTACTTTTCATTTTGTTGCTTGTTGAACTTGTATAACATTTATGTCTTGCTAAACTTGTATGACTTTTAAGATTCCTTATGTGTGGCTTTGCTAAAATTGTCTCAAGCTATATCTTTATGAAATTTATCATGTTTAGTTTTTATGAAGGTTGTATAGAGTTGGTTGCTTATATATCATGCTTTGATTGCTTAAAAATGTATTATTTGCTCATCTTTTTGCTTGCTTGACAAAAAGGGGGAGAAATGATTGGATGCTTCATATTTAAAATAGGGGGAGATTAGTTTGAGGGGGAGGTTTTTTCACTCCCCGTAGAGTTTTTTATTCTTCTCTTATTAAGACCCTGTTTATTTTTAAATATGAGTATCTTATTTGTTTTGTCAACACCAAAATGGGGGAGATTGTTAGAACCTAGTTCCACCTCTCTTCTATGTTTTGGTGTTAACAAAACCGTTTTAAAATCTAATATGTTTATGAAGTATTACAAGACAAAAGAATCTATAGATGCAAGCAACAAGATAGCATTGAAGGGACAAGATAGCATATGAAGGAAGAAGAATATAGTTTTTGTTGTATTCATTGTATTTTAGAGTCTTTGTATGTCTCCTAACAAGTAAAACAAAATCTAAGAGTTAAAATCAAAGTAGAGATAATTAAGATTCAAAATATCATTCATTCATTCGTTTCAAAATTCAAAATATCGATTCGTTCAAAATAAAGTCGTATAGAGTAGATGGGATAACTCTAAAAATTGACTTAAATTCATTCTTGATACTTGGCACAGGTTTGGATTTTTAGCCTCAAACTCTGAACAACAAGTACCCGTACTCATCATGAGTACCGATACATGTAGGTCACAGGACCCAAATTTGTGAGTCACAAGTATCGGTACTCATCATAAGTACCGATACTAGTGACTTAGTTGGGCTGACTATAGGTAGTCTGTACTGGTACCAAAAGTTTAGTACCGGTACCAATTAACCGTTGTGACCAGTCGGAACGGCTATTTTGCAATTAAACCTATTTCTAATCTTCCCAAATTACCCCTATTGGCCAGTATTCGTAGGAGTGATGTTTAGTGGCTTATATAAGCACTCTTTGAGTGTCTTTTGCACATAACTAGGAATCCAAAAATACTATCCTTGCCTACACCTCCAATTCTCAATTTTTCTAGCTGCACAGGAGTTTGATTTGTTGCATTCCTCTCGAGGCCTCTCTCCATTTGCAACAAGTCATCAAAGGCAATCGTGTTCATTGTTCAATCATTCGTTTATGCCTTAGTATTCTTGTTAGATTAATTTATATACTTTTATTAAACAATATACTTGTTGGAAACTTAGGAATTTGTTGTAAGCTTTTATTTGCATCTTACTTACACCTATATCTTTATTTCTTTTTGATATCTTGTAATTGGGTTGAGGTAACCCGTTAATTACCTCAGGCCATTAGTAAATTGTTTCCCTCCAGGTTGAGGGAATCGGGTTAAAAATCCTAAGTCGGGAGACTTAGGTAGTGGAGTACCCAAGTGAAGGAAACCACTATATATCTTGTATGTTTTTGTGGTTTGTTATTTCTGCAAATTTTTATTTACCACACTATTCATCCCCCCTTCTAATGTGCTTGTGCATTATAGATCCTACATCGTCAACTCTCAGCGCACCAATGCCCATTCCCTCTCATGAGCATATACAGGTTCTCGATTTGCATACACACCTACTGGTGCGTGTGTGCGGTTGTGTGTGGGCTTATTGGGCTTGTTATTAGTCCTATATTGCAAAAAAATACACCTTAATTGAAATAGGGCTAGCAAAGTAGTAGATGTTTGGTCCCACCTTTCGAGGTGTTGTGTATCCCTCGAAAATGGGCCAGCCCACCCATTAAAACCAATTTTTGGACCTATGAACAATAGCAGTGTGTGTTTGTGGAGAGAGAACATTGGGAATTTGGCCAAGTGTCATAAAGAAAAGAGAAGAGAAGAGAGTTGTGAGCAAAGAAAAAAATGCTTAGTGTTGGAAACTATTGTGAGTGTGTTGCGTGTGTACATATATATCTATAAGCATACTTACGTGTATAATATAGTATTAGTATGTATAAAATAAATAATGTATATGTATGTAGATATGCATATGTATACGTATAAGTAGTAAGTACTTGTTTAAGACTCTTTTGTACATAAATAACCTACGGTTTTAGCGACAGATATAACCGTCACTGTACATATGTATATATGTTAGTGTAAGTATTTCATTTTGCCTTAGGTTAGGTATATATGTTACTAAGGCTATAGCGACGAATGATAAGTTACTGTATATAGAATATATGTTAATAAAGAAATTAGTATGTTAATTGATCGCACGTGTTTTGCGTGTTTGAAATCGGGGTTACGAGTAACCCGCTATCGTAGTTGGAAAACACGTGATCAAATAAAATTTATACCGAAACTCCAAGGGAGTCCCAGGTCAAACACAGGGAAGCGACATTTACTTTAATTGAAAATCGCACTTCGTTTTGTTTGTTTTTGGTGTTTTAGGGTTTTGTTATTTTTTTGTGCTTTTGAAAAAAGAAGACAAGCAGAATAAATCATAAGAGATATGGAACAAAATATGATATATATCATGAATGTCTATTACAATAATCTAGGAAAGAATAAAAAGAGAGGGTGGTGAGAAGAAATCTCTCGAATCGGCTATTCGGCGAGATGACGGCGCCTGGCGAAAGCTCTGACGAAGGAGGTGAGGAGTGGGACGATAGAGGTGAGATGCAGGTGGATGTCAAGTAGAAGAAAGCTTCAGCGTGGCTCCAGAATGAAGGTGAGAAGGCGGAGATGATCTACTACCAAAATGGAGGTAGGAGGACGGCTCCAAGGCAACCTATAAATGGGGATGGGAAGATGAAGGAATATTTGGTGAGGTAGAGGTTTGCTACACTAATAGGAGCTTTGGGAGCTTGACAGTAAGCTCTAATGGAGCGTTGGTAGGCTTGCTAGAGCTTAGGAGTAGGTGAGAGTAGAGTAGGTAGAGATGCTTTGGAATGGAGGTGTAGGGGTGTTTATATAGTGGTGGAATGGAGGTGGTTTGTGTGCACAGGCCTTTAGTGACATTTAATACGTCGCTAAAGGCTTGCCAGAGATGTCTCTAAAGCATTCACGTGCCTTGGCTGGCGCTTGAATGCTCGACTGCAGCTGTCATAGGCGCAACGATCGTCGACCATTGGATCAAGCGTGGACGGCTGTGATTGCGAGAGGAGAGTGCGCACCTACCAGCATTTGAAATTTGCACCACTGGCACGTGCATTGCCAGTCGTCGGATGAGGCATTGTATGGTCGAGGCACGGCCATAGATCTCATGCACTCTAATTTGAATTGCGCGCCTCGTACGATTGTGAGGATCGGACGGCAGGTGCTACTCGCGGTCGACTTAAATGCACGCCATAGATGGCATGGGTGTGATCTGGTGTGTGCCTTCACATCGGTGGGCAGCATTGGATTGTGCTTGGGGAATCTCGACCACTCGATCACGATTAAGCAGCCCTATTGCAGTTGTCACTGTTCAAGCGATAAATCGGTGTTTTAGAATTGCCTCATTGTAATATAGCCAAAATTGCACTCAAACAAATAAAATTTATACTCGAAAAAGTCCGAGGTCATTCGCTGAGAGCAAATAGGAATTTAGTTCTCAAAAATTACAATTTGAAATAATAGAGATACAAAATTGTAATCAGAAATTGATTCAGAGTAATGTAGCAATTGGATCAAGTATCAGACTGCAAAAAGAATGAAGTAAAATGGTGATTTGAATCACCAATTACTCCCCAAAATAATGGCAAATAGAACTCAATAGATATATATGAAATGATTTCTTCTTCTGCTTCTTTCTTTCTCTCCTCTACTCTTCTTTCTTGTTATCTTTTCTTTCTTCTCTGCTTCACTATTTGTGTGGCTCCTCTTCTTTTCTTCTTCTTCTTTCTCTGCTCTTCTTCTTTGCTTCGCGTGTTCTACTACTCTTTTTCTTCACGTAGAGGGGGAACATTCCTCAATTTTGGCTAAGTGTTAGCCAAATCCTCTTAGAGCAAAACCCCCTGCTCCCATGCACGATCCTCTCTTTCTCTCCTTAGGTCACACTCTCTTAGAGCCTCCAACAGTATCGAGTTTTCGGGTTTCGGACCTAGAGCGCACCCAGGTTCAAGGCTGCGGGCGTGATATCACAATCGAGGAGTGAAGTCAGGTTAGGCGGGTCGGGTTAGTGCCAGGCCTGCGGGGGACCTCACCCCCCAAGTGTTCAAGGCAATAAGCCCCAGGCACTTTTTCCTCTTATGTGGCCGCAAGTGCCCTTCCACTTCCGAGGTGGGACTAAAGTCCCACCTTTCCTTTGCATAGCGCAGCAGCAAGGTGGAAGGCTCAAATTGAGGCAGTAGTAGGTGCTGGAAACTTCAATTATCGCCTTGAAGTCCTTCTTGGAAGTGTTCCACTCGACCTAGGCACAGTGCCTGGAGCTGAAGATGCAAGAACAACACTTGGAGGTCTTCGAAGAAGCTTCGCCAATGGCGTGGTGGCTCGAGACCTGAAGAAGATGAATACGAGCTAAACGCCCCAGTCAGTACACTCAAGAGTTTCGCCTTGGTGAGGCGAATGCAACGACGGCATCAGTGAGGGGGTGAACGTGTGTGAGGTGGCCTGTTGATGTCAGAAAATGAAGTGCATAGGTGCGGTGTTCGACAGAGCGAGTGAGGGACCAAATCCCTCAATTTCTTGAGGGTTTTGGTCTGTGGAGCACGGTGGAGCTGATGGAGGTGACAGCGGCAAGTTTTGAGCAGTGTGGCGGTGTGTAGGCGTCGTCGGAGATTCGTCGGAGGTGGAGAAGATGAAGTACGGGAGACGGCAGTTGGCAGTTGTGTGTGTTTGCGAGGGTGAAAAAATGAAATAGAAAGAGAGAGAGAGGAAGAGAGGGACTTAGCGAGGTGGTTGAGAGGTGGAGGGCTTCGGTGTTGGTCAACCGGAGCTGGAGAAGGAGGAAGATGCGGCGAAACGACAACGGCGATGTAGATGGAGGAATGCCTCCCTTTGGCTGGGGAGGGTCGCGACGAAGAGAGGAGGAGTTTAGGCTGTCCAATTTGATGGCTGGACGGCTGGAGGAGGGAGATCCAGGGGATTCGTCGAAGCAGGGATCTTCGGTGGTCGGAGATGGGTTTTTAGGCCGTTAGACACGCCAAGACTTGCTGAAAAATTGCGAAAGGCCGCAGAGGTGCTTTTATAGGGCTTAAGAGGAGGTTCCAAGTTTGGAAACAAGCTTGGAAACCTTGAAGCTTATGTAAACGAATGATACCCATTCCTTCTAAAGGTTCGCATGAGCTTTTGGGAAGGAGTTGGGATCCTTGAATGGGCTCATTTGGAAGGAAATTTCCTAAGGAATCTGTGTTTCAAATCTGGAATTGATTGATTGAGAATCGAACGAGAAATCCTTGCTCGAAACTCAATGGTGAAGGTTTAACTTTCCAAAAATGGTGTGGGGACCTGCTTGTAAAGAAGACAAATAAGTTGGGGGGCTATTTGTAAGATAATTCAAAAGTTAAGCTCTGAATGAGATAGAAAGAGTCTGACTGGACCAAAATGCAAGCTTGGTCAAGATGATCTCAGATTGGGCCCAAATTTTGGTAAAAACCTAATTTAGACCCAAGGAATCCAATGGTGAAGTTAGATTTAGGCTTTTACCAAGTTTAATTAGGTAATTTATGCAAAAACCCAAATTGGGGCAATGTCTGTCTGAGACTCTTTTGGGTCAAGAAGGATTCTGATGGTCAAATTGAAGGTTCCAAACCCTAGAGAATATTTTTCTATGAATTTTAGAGGGTTTAGATGAATTTTATCCTGACCAGAACCTCAGTTAATTATGCAGGTCTATTTTTAGGGTTTCAAAAGTCACTTAATTCTCAAAACACGTGTAAACCCTTTTCTGTCTGTTCTAACCTACCTATTAGCTTTTTAGGACCATTTGACCCTTAATTACCCCTAAGAAAAATCTATGATTGTACTGCATTCATGATATGATGGTAAAACTGTAGTTTTAACCATATTTTCTTATCTTTCCCTTAAAATGACTTTGCAATGAAATATGGCCCTCTAGCAGTTGTGTAGGAGCATGTTACTGACTTAATTGGATCAAAATGAGCTAGTTATGGCTCATAATGGTGTTCCCATCAGGCACTGTAGCGAGCACGATGAATCGTGGCTCGATCTCATGCATACTCTTTAAGAGTGCTCACCCTCACCGTTGCGCCACATCCGCGGGTGTGTTGCGAAGAGGAATTGCAGCCGCGTGGTGAGGGCGGCCTCTCAACCATTGGATTTTCATCCAACGGTTGAGATCACTTGATGGGTGGCCTTTGGAGATGCGACGGGTGGCTTTGAGTGCTCCAGATGGTGCCATGTGGCAACATCTGGACCGTCCACCCTTCATTGCTTGTAGAGGATGCCACAGTGCTCGGATTAAGGTGATTTCTATGTTATCGGACTGTGATCGTCACTCTGGATCCATCCATACGGTCGGATTTTTCATCCGAAGTCCGTAAGGACGTCACATTGTCTCCTAGCCATATAAAATGAAGGAATTAATATACAAAACATACAACTATCCTAAATGCCATGCAATGGATGTTATGCAGTATTTATAACATGATATGCAATGCTAAGCCTAGGAACTATCATAAATAAGCAATTTATCATGAATTCATGTGTGTTTATCATTAATGTAACTTAGTATGGTATATACTAGTTTCTATTTTTGTACCTAGACTTAGGTATTACTTATATTAGTTGTATATAATTAACATAATGTAATATTAGCTAGTTTTTAATGCCTGCTAGCTGTACATTTGTTTAAGGCTTGGTAGATAGAATGAATTATTTCTTTTGTATATAATTAACTAATTCATTCATTAATTGATTCATCGATTCATTTTGTAAATAAACTTAACTTTTTTTTGGAATAAAAGAACGTTTTTGAACTTAGAGAGTAATGTATATCAATAATTGCCTCCTAGTGAATGACCTGGAAACTAACCAGTAAAAATTATAGTTAAATAAAATGACGTGACAACTGTTTGCATTATGACAAATATAATACAACAACGGCACCTAAAACAACATTTTTATTGCAACGCCGTCGTCGCCTGTCACGCCTCCACCACCTCATCTTCCACCATTGGTCGAACTAGTTAATCAACCACATCAGTCTCTAGCTCGAGCATGTCGAAAGCAGCAAATCTGCAACCACCATGTAACCCAGCTTTGGTGACACAAGTAATTATTGACTTCACGAACTAAATCAGCTTGATCAATGACTTTCTCTCCATCTCGAAGAGAGGTAATAAGGTTGGTCCTCCTTTTGGAACTTGCCATAGCATGAAAAAACATTGTGTTGGCATCACCTTCTTTCAACCAAAGTTGCCTCGATTTTTTTTGACCAATCAATTTCCTGCTTTAAGTCCACTTGAGATACTATAGCAGGATGCTACTTGTGTAATTCCACCTCATCACTAGACAACAATGATGGTCTCTTCCTTGACATCAAGATCACACAAAACCTTAAGAGCTTCCAAACTACGTCATTCCCTTTTAGCCATATTTCTTTTCCTATAATCAAGTAGATGCTGACAAAGGCCTTTCAATTTGGCAGCAAGAATCTGAGTGGCTGTTCCCCCCTCCCCGTTAAAGGAGACCCACCAATTCACCACCATCTCACAGAAGCCATCCTCCAAGAGCCATGATTTCTAAAATTTCAAGTAGGAAGATGTCTTAACCTCATCGCCGCTATCCCACACAATGGGGATATGGTTTGAAAAAGGCCTATTCAAGGCTGATGTGCTGGCAAGTTGGCACGATTTGATCATGGAAACATTGCAAAGAAACCTATCCAACCATGACATGAGGCTGTTACCACTCCACGTATACGTGATACTAGATGTGGGGAGATCAGAAAGTTCTAGGTTTGACATCACCTCCTAGAAACCAAAAGTAGAAGACTAGCATCTCCCATCCAGGTGGTCGTCTGCACTCAAGGTGGCATTAAAATCACCACTGATAAGCCATGGGCCACCTTGCATAAAGTTTGCCACCATCCTCAAATCATCCCAAAGCTCATGCCTGATCCCTACACTGTGTGGCCCATAAACACAAGAATCATGCAAGGTAAAATCATTAGAAAGCCCAACAAACCTCACAGATAGCATGTGCTTCCCAAGAAGCGATGAATCCAGACGTAGGTGTGTCTTCTTTCACCATACAGCTTCATTGCCCGACCTTCTCACTTAGGCTAAGTGCATCGAGCCAATGACTCCACTAGACTCCAAAGGGGACCACTCCAATCCAATCCCCTACTCAATGTGTGTTTCCAGTAGGAGTCCACAATCAACCCACCATTTCATCAAGTATCTCCTAAGCATTGCCTTCCTGGCCTTGTCCTTAAGGCCAAGCACATTCCATGTGAGGATCCGTGTCATGGGGATTTGCAAGATCTCTCCACCACATTCGGGGTGCAAGTGACTCTCAAGACTCGTGCTACAGAGCCTTCATCAAGTAAGTGGACTTTGGAAGTCACTTTTTTCCTTAAATTGTAGTGGCCTTTTGACACGGTAGATGTCTTCTTCCCTTTCCTACTATGTTTTTGTACTAAACCTTTGGAGGTACTAATCAAAGGAGAGGATGAACCTTTTTTACAAAGAGTAGATGATTGCCCAAGCTTTGGATCAGTCTTAACCACAACCATCGACCTAGTTAGAGCATCACCAACCCCTTCCAATCTCTCTGGAGATCTACAAACTGTCACCTTTGCCATAGGCACTATCACATCGTTGTGAGAACCCCCCTCAGCATTAGCACAGCAAGAAGCAACCAGAATATCCTTCCCTTTGCTATTTGGCTAGGTGCTCTGGTGGTGAGAGGAAGATGGCTGGGCCCAATCTTCATGGAGTTTAGGCCCCACAACCTTCATGTCCTACACCTCCTCTTCGACAATAGTTGTGACATGCTCACCCTTCATCGCCTTCCACAGTTGACGCGGCTGATCACATCATTGTTGTCGTTGTAAAGAGACTCTTTGCCATCCCTCCCCTCTAACCGCATTAGCATAGGATCTTCTTACACCTTCATCTATCTCTTGATCCCTAGTAACATGTATTAGACGTATGTGCAAAAGCCACAAGCTTTCTCCACATCGTAGCACCACTAACGTAGGGATCGATCCCCTGTGAAGTTGGACAACCTCGATACGGAGAACATGGGCATCCCCTTCAGTTATCCCCACCGGCGCCCCACCCTTCAAGGTTGCGAAATGCGACACAACATGAAAGACAACCCCAATTGTCTGAAGATGGAGTTGTATGCCAACAATCTCCACGACACCATCTCCCTTCTCACTCCTTTGCGGAGGGCATTTGGGAATGACCCCATCAAAAGGAAAAACAAGTCTCCACGTAGTGGCATAAGAACCCAAGTTTGTTGTTTGACATCCGTGAAGACCCACATCCTCTTCACCTAAGTCAAAAAGAAGGTACCTTGATTTAGAAATCCTCAAGAGCTTCCACATTAGCATCGCAAGACTCATGGTCCCCACCAACCTCTTGACATCATTAAGATTCACTGACCGTCTAACAACCTCACCAATCAAAGCTCTTCTAAGCATAGCCTCTCCAACTATGGTATTTGGTGAGAGAGGGATCACCACGTCAAAGTTAGGTGGTGGAGGAGAAGGCATCGACTCTTGAGGAGAACCACCACATGGCCGACCTCTCGACATCCCATGCATTGTTGATGTTGGAACACCTCTACCTGTGAACTGTCGATGCCTGAGTCCTCTGCAACAGAGACACACCAATCTCACGACACTGGAAACAACGCACCTCGATCCCTTGCCTTCTCCCTCTAGTAGCACTATCCCTCTGAGTCGTGGCTACCCTAGGTCGCTGTAGGTCACCCCCACGTTAGAATGAGAATTCAACTGAGTCTTCCATATTGACCTTAAAATTTGGATATAGTTTGAGTTATACTTAATATCACCTATTTTGCTAAAATTGTCAACATATTACCAAAATTTGGCAAAATATCATTGATGCTTCTGCATTTCAACATTACATGTGTGTCAATATATTGCCATATAAAAAAAGGAACTCATTTTGCTAGCATGTCATAGCCATGCAGTGGACATTCGAAACACTATCAGATATATTGTCCTCTAGTTGTCTTATATTTTCATAATGTGATGTGCATATTAAAAACCTTTTAGTACCCTCTTGTCAAGATCTCCTACAAGTAATTTGTATATGAAACTTAAACTCTTCGCTCTATATTATTATATATTAAAGGTTATAGAGTAATGGTAGACCTACAATATAAAGACATGGAGTATTGTGCCCTCCTAAGGTTAGGAAAAGATGGGATGTAATTGCTTGTTACTTGCTAGTCATTTTTTTGGGAAAAAATGTATTCTCATGGCTAGAGATAGGCAATTGAGGGAATGTCTTTACTACCATATTTGATCTCCTTGGCATTTTGCCAATTCTCGTGTATGGTTTGCCCATTAATTATAATTATTAGCCATAGTTGCCAACCTATCTCCTTTTTATTTTAATTTTTCAATAATATCTCCTCTCAATTATGCTAATCAACCTTCTAAAGCGATTATCCCAATCTTATTGACCATGGTTGTTAGCCTGCCTATTATGTTTATAGCTTCTCCCAATCATCTTATAAACCATCTTAAAAAATTATTCTAATCATAGCGTGATTTCACATCCACAGTTGCTCTCTTTATCAAGGAATCGCCAATTCAATTGGTTTTAAATTCTCGATCCCTATAGCCCTCATCTCTCTATCCATGGTTGTTGCAACACTTTGTTGAGGTAGACTTCCGATCCAATATCTCCTAAGCTCGTAGCAATGTTCGTCAAACACTTTTTCCCCTTCGATCCCGCCTGAGAACATCAAGTCCACATGACTAGTTGTAAGGATAATAGCTGTCCATTATATAACAAATTCAGGATATTGTTTGAGAGCAACATCGCTATTGGTATTTCAGTAGTTCAAGCATCTAATTTTCGAAGAGCTACAAGAGAAGGAAATAGTAGTAATGTTAACAAAGAGAGTCAGGAGATGAACATGAGATGCAAATCACCTTTTATCAAGACATTCCTTCATATGATGTTATAGAACTATTGACTCAAAGAGGTGTTGTAAAATTCCTTTTACAACACCATCTTCTATTTCCTCTCGTAGGGCCTACTTTTGCGTTGAATCCTAGGAGGTGATATCCAAATTTGTTATGGAAATAACAAATGCCTTCAAATATTACACTAAGTAGGAGCACTTGGTACATGTGACGACCCAGCCCTGGAGGGTCAAAACGAAAATTCAAAGCTTACACTCATCGTAAATTCATTGTCCAACACTAAATATATGTTTATCACGACCAAATAATAACAGTGTAAAAGCTAAATCATAATCCGTCCATACCAAGATTCAGAGCACGAAAAGAAAATAAGGTAAGAAAAATCTTAAGTAAGTAACAGTACGGTACAAGTTGAAATAATATTTGTGATAGATCCACTTCAATAAAATAAATTTAAATCTAAATATATTATCATTAACATGAAAATTTAAATTTCAAACATACATTACATAAAAAAATTAATTAAACTCATATTTCACATTCTTATATTTTTCAAAAATGCTTATGTTCCTTGATTAATCGTATATTAATTACATACACAAATTTTTTCAGAAATATTTGAGATCACAAGCTTTGAATAACGTATTCACATTTTACATTGGCGCTTTTTTTTACCCCTTTGATTTATGGGATTCTCTCTCATTCCCAAATTAACAAGACCACTAACCGCCACCCTCCTCAATCCCTCGCCCTGTTAATTTCTCTCTCTTATTCTCTCTCGTCTGCTCTTTGTATTACAGGCACATGCAAAGACAAATCGCTTCATCTCCAATTGTCTCCCTCACCCAGACTTTCTTCCTCAAGACCGTGTGCCCACGACCATGCCTCCCTTCACCATCGCATCTTGTCCGCCCTCTACCGCCACAAGCCACGCGGTGACAGCGCATGGCTTGCACCGTAATTACACTGTAACCCTCCTCCGAGCCATCAACAACCACCACCAAGTCTTGTTTTCCTCTCCGCCACCGCGACTCATCCACACACAGGTCACCACCACGCTCCGCACGTCTTCCTCGACTCACCACAGCATCACCGTGCCATCCTCCTATCCTCCGCGACTCTCCCCTTGATCGCTCTCGCCCCTGACCTTCCTCTGCTCCGACCGCGTGTTCGTCCACAGCGTCGGCCATGACACCACGTCCCAGCGCACGACCTCGACGCCCAACCATCGTCACCACCAACACCATCAGACCACCCCTCTCCTTTTGTTTCCTATCTTTCTTCTTCACTGCAACCTTCACTCCTTGCAAGCCATAAAGAACCCGTCAACACCAGCCACCTCCACCACGCCAACGGCTGCCCTCTCCTCCTCACCTCAACAAACGATCGCCCTCTACTCGTGCAGCCTCAGCAACCGGCCAGAGACCACCAGCGGTCGAGCGCAGCAACTCCCCACTGCCGGCATCCCTCACCTCCACCGGTCTCCTTGCCGGCAACGGCCAGCTCCGATCACTTCAGGCTACCTCACCACCACGGACGTGCTCCACTCCTTCGGCCCAACTCCTTCGACCAGCCGCGCCTCCAGCCGAACGTTCAATGCTTGCGCGCGAGCCGAAGAAGGTTTCCCCCGTTTTGCTACAAGAGTAATGGCATTATTTGCAATGACAACAGTTGAGAACTTTTGTTTTTTTGACATATTCTATTATCTGACTAGCAGCATTTGGTCGTTTTCTTTTTTTGCACTTTCGCCCTCTCTCATGCTGGGTTCTCTAGCTCTATCTCTTATTAATTGCATGAGATCATTTTCATGTCGGTGAAACATGGAGCAGATGAAATGAGCTATTTTCAATGATGAGTATTGTTGAATTATTTTCTATGTCATTTTTTAAGATATTTGCATGTAATATTCTTTAATTTAAGAATAATCTTGCTATGTATCTTTCTTGAAATAAGATCTTTAGTGGCAACATATGTGAGTCTATTAGCTTTGTTCCTTCATGTAGATACGATCAAAATTTTCGTAGTTAGTTTTCACTAATAAATATTTTTATTTGAGATTTTTACATCACGTGAATTACGACGACAAATTTTCTTGATATACTTGTTTTAAGCAAAAATTTCACGATTAGCTTGCACACGGTGGAAACATGTCACCTTACATAAATGTTAATAAGAAATTATTAACTACTACAACACCTACCTCAAAGAGTAAAATGACTAAAATAACCTACACTAACTGATGAGGTGTAACTTATCATAGCTAAAATACTAAAGTTAAACTAAAAACTAAGTTAAAATACTATCAATTAACACAATAAATGGGTTAAGTATAAGAATAATAAAAAATGACCTAAAACATCAATTCTGTGTTAAAAATACATAATTAGGTCACATTTGAGAGATTTTGTACTAAATATGTAAATGGATGTATCAAAGGCCAATTAAACACCAAAATAAGCTTAAAATTACAAATCAATTGATGGAATATTTTATACTCTGTTCAATTAATATGCCATAAAAACGTCATTATATTCTAAGCTCATTAGGACCTTGGATTGACTGATTTGCATATAGGTCCTTCCTTCATAACATCTTCACATTTTCCTCATTTAAAACTTGCCAGGGACCATTTTGCAAGCCTTAGGGACTAGGTGCTTATAATTCCTATCACTAATGGGTTTAGATGGAAAATATTCCACCATTTCGATATAAGGGCATTGGTGCAATTGCACTAATACACCTGCAGCAGCCTTCCTCTTCTCTTACTCACTCACGAAGAACACAGAGTTTGTCTACTATCCATTCCCATCTCCTCTCATTCAATAATGGATCTCTACCCTACTTTTGATAATTGGTAACCTGAGCTTCGCACCACCTCCTAGATTTAATCTAGCAGCTACATTTCAATCTCACACACTTTCATGCCCTCAGATCAAATCTCAACCCTCCTTCCTCAATGGGTCAAACCCATCACTGCTGATCACATTAAGCCCCCTAAGCCTATAAATTGACCACCACTGAGCTCCCTTGAGCCTTTACCAACTCCCCCCTACATCTCTCAAGCCTGGTCACTCTTCCCACTCCAATTCTCCTTCCCATTCGTTCACTGCCTATGATAGAGGCATGTTTCTTCCTTCCCCAAGTCCTCCTTGCTGCTCAGGATTTCTTGACACCTGAGGGCAACCATGGAGCTCCACTAGTGAGCTCTTCGTTGCAAGAGTCCTTCCTCAATTCATCGTCGTAGCTACTTGTTGCGCATACTATTGTTCCGAGGCAATCGAGGAGTTTTTAAAATATGTTTGTTGTAGTATACTCCTAAATCGCTCAACAAAACATTTAAATTTATAAACTCAGAATCTAAAGGGAGTCCGAGGTTGTTCGCACAGAGAAAATATGGAACTCACAATTAATTTTTATTTAAAATAGATAAGGACAATAAATTGAGCACAATAAAAGATATGCAATGAATACAACTCGTCAGATTGATATTCAAAAGATTATGAGACAAAAAGAATAGAAAGATAAAATAATGGTGATTTGAATCACCAATTATTTATCTTAATGAAGCATATATCTCATACTCAAATTATTCAAATAATTCAACAGTACCTTCAATTGATTTAATCAATGTTATCTTAGTACTTAAATAACTCAACAATGCTCACAACCAAATCAGATCAGCTGTTGCCTTCACAGAATAGACAACTTAATAGAGCATAGCATAGTGACTCATAGAAGGCACACACAGACACAAGGCTTTCTCAAGAGCCTTCTCTTTCTTCTTCTCAATCCTTTCAAGCAAAGGCCTTCTTCTTCAGACCTTCTCCTTCCTCAAGCCTTCAGAGGCTAAGTGTACGCCTCTCTCTTCCTTCAGCACAGGGGTGAGGCAAAAGATCACGCAACAAAACCCTCCCCCCTCTCTCTCAGAAGTCTCTCCTCTCCTCTTCTCACTCAAACTCTGGTGTAATCGGGTATACGGTCGAGTTATTGGATCCTGAACAAGGACCAGGACTGCGGGCATGTGGATCACATGCGAGGTGTGCGTAAGCAGGGGAGTGGGGATCCAAGCCCTGGTGACTTGAGCTATAAGTAGGTATCACAAAACCCACTTAAATGTCTGCACGAGCCCGTCAATTGACGATGTGGGACTAAATGTCCCTTCCTTCTTCGCACAAATGCAGTAGAGGGTGCTTCTCCAATTGGAACAGCTGTGGAGGCTTGCTGCTACGGTTGAAACCCTGGATAGGTTCCTGGGACTGGGTCGTGGTGTCTGGAGGTAGTAGCAAGGTCAAAGTTGCCTGGAGCATGGCGATCATGGTCGGGGAAGACGGCGGCAACGACGATGAACGGCGAAACTTGAAAATCAAAATACAGGCTTATAGCCCCAATCAAACAAGTTCACAAGTATCGCAGGGAGATGAGGAGTGTGTTGGTGGTTTTTGCATGGCGTGGAAGTGTGTATGGAGAGGTGGCGAAGTCATAGAAGGTGTTTGGAGGTGTGTGTGTTCGGTGGGTCTTTGGAGTGGGTGGAACGTGAAATAGTAAGAGGGGTTTTTCTTGCGGAGGTGTGGTGGAGCTTATGAAGGTGGTAACGGGGTGTTTGGTGGTTCGTGGAGTCGAGGAGGCCTCGCTGGAGCTTGGTTGAAGTGGAGGAAGAAGGTACGGTCGAGGGTGAGTTGTCGATTGAAATAGGAAGGGAATAGGTTAGGGAGATTAAGAAGAAGAAGAGGAAGAAGATAGGACCTAAATTACTGGACGAAAGGGCGAGGGAGTTGCTGGCTGTGATTGGCCAGTGTTGGGGAAGGTGAAGTCTCTGGTGGTGGAACGGCAAGGAAGAAGAGGGTCTGGAGGGCTTCTGTAGGTGTCGCAAGAAGTGGAGGAAGGTGAGGAAGGCAATCCCCATTTCCTATGATATGTGCCAGCAAGCAAGGAAGTCGAGGAAGAAGACGTCGCTGGAGCTGATCGTAGGAGACTGGAGGGAGAGGTTAGTGAGAAAATGTGGCCAAACCAAGCTAAAGAGCATGACTTTGCAATAAGGAAGCTTTTATAGAGCTTAGGGCAAGCTCTGGACAAGGAAACAAACCTAAATTAGCTTGTTATTCAAGCACAAGAGACCCACAAATCTTGTGGGTTCGCTAAGGCAAATAGGAATGAGTTGGGATCCTAAATCATCATCAGATGATTCTTCGCAATGTGAACACCAATCCCACCAAATTTGGTGGGATTTGGTGTTGATTTTAGTAGGATTAAGTGCGGTCAAAGGCGGTGGGACTGTTCTGCAAAGAAGAAGATAAAGTTGGGGGGCTATTTGTAAGAAATTCAAAAGCTAGGGGCTTGATTGAGAGAAATAGAGTTTGAATGGACTAAAATGCAAACTAGGTCAAGATGAACTCTGATTGAGCCCAAATTTTGGTATAAACCTAATTTGCACCCAAGAAATCTGATGGTAAAGTTGGATTTCAGTTTTGACCAAGTTTGACTGGTAAATTTGTGTAAAAACCTAAATTAGGGAAGAACTCTATCTGTGACTCTGTTTAAGGTCAAAAAGGTTGCAAAGGTCAAACCAAGGTTACCAAACCTCAAGGAATATTTTTTTATGAATTTTAGAAGGTTTAGATGAAATTTATCCTGACCATAACATCTGTTATTTAAGCAAGTTTGAAATTAGGGTTTTGGGTGTTGTATCAGTTCCCGAAATGTGGGAAACCCTGTTTCTGTCTGTGTGGATCCTCTTATTAGACTTTAGTGCTCATTAGACCTTAGATTAACCCCTGCCAAACCCCGTGGTTACTTTGCTTTCATGATATGATGTTAAAACTATAGAATTAACCTTATTTTAATGTATTCCTCTTAGAAAGGATATGTAGGGAATTACAGCTCTCAGGCGACTATGTAGGAGCATTTGTCATTTGATTTTTTTTTTTTGAAATAGTGAGGAAAGCTATCGTGAGAAGATAGCAATCCGGACGGCAATATATTTCAAATCAAACAAAACATTATAAAATAGATCCCCAACTGTGTATGAGGGACCATCATTCCTTTACAATTTTCTCACATCTAACCGGTCTCTCCTGAAACAACTTTTCATTTTGTGCCCTCCACACACACCACAAGGTGGCAGCCATACACCTGTATGGTCGTCCAGGAGTGTCGAACCTCAAGCATTTGTCACTTGATTCTGATTAATTAAAGCTATTTATGACTCATGATGATGTTATCATCACCTATATGTCCCATTTCTCCATTAAATTAGGATTTATGGCTTTCTAGATTAGATTTATCTCTTTCTTAGCTTAGTTAGATAATTTAAATTAGAATTTACAATTTGATTGCTTTAGATTAGCTTAGAGTTAGAGTTAGCTACTAGTTTTCCTTGATCAAGCCTCTCTGATCAATTTAGATCAGAGAGGCAAATCCATGTGTTCACTTCAATCCATTTATCTTCCTTTACATCTCATGATCTCTATTGATTGTTTTCCTTGATGTTTTATTCATCAATCATCCCATCCATCAGAGCTACATTATGGTCTAAAGCTATTTAGCTTCTAGATCCTAAGGTGTGTTAAATCCATCTCAAGGGCTCTCTCACACACTTCATCATATCACAAGGATCCTCCCCATGACCTTAATTGAATGCAATTTACTTGATTTACTTGAATTGGGTTTTTACTCCAGATTGAATAATTAGGATTCAATTTGACCTTAATTGATTTAAATTGAGTAAATTGAGTTTCCAGAGATAAATTAGATGTAGTGTGATGATTGTGAGATGTTCTGATTGGATTTTAATAATCAGACGAGCTTGCACCTGTGAAATGACCCTTTCCAAGGACCGTTCAAAGTTTTTCTGGAAAGTTAAGGGCGTGAACACAAGTTTTAACCCCTTGAGTTCGGATGTGTGGGCCTTGCAGGAACAAGAGAGGATAGTAAGGAATTTTCCACAAATTTTCCCTCTCTCTCTCTTCCCACTCACACACCCACGCACACACACACGTACACTTCCCTTTCCCCACCAAAACTCTAACCCACTCCCCTTATAAAACCCTCCACACCCCTCTCCACCTTCACACCCTCACCACCACCTCCACCTTCGTCCCCCACCCTCACCCTACTGCTAGCGAGCGTCCACAGCCTTCCCGCCTCCACCTGTAGCCACGCGTGGAGGAGAGGAGCTCGCAAGCTGAGGAGGAGTGAGGGAAAGAGTGTGACCGAGGAAAAGGGAGGGTGTGGGAGAGGAGAGAGCTCACTTGAGGGAGCTTGTACGAGAGGGAGGAGGCACGGTCGGAGGAGCCACGAGCACCTGTGAGAGGAGAGGAGACCGTAGGAGGAGGATTCGCAACCTCCAGCAGCTACTGGAGCAGCTGCTGCGGGCTCTGCAGGCGAAGCTCATAAGAAGACGAACGTCGAGAAGGAGTTTTGTGTATTGGATTTTTCTAGTATCAGACGTCTAGAGCAACAGCAGACGTCCATAGCTAAAGCCGAACGTCTGAAATTTCGTGGAGTGCCGAGGTATGAGTCCTATATGCTCATGCATGCACGTACGTGAAGTATGTAACGTTGCGCTGTCATGTTTTAAACCTGTAAATGTATGCACAGGTACAAACCTTGGAAAGGTGGATAAGCACGCTCTTCGAGGTGCTTTAGGATGTCTGAACATCTCCACAAACGTCTGATAGTCATATTGGACATCTGGACAATCCGACAGACGTCTAGAAAGACCTAGGATTACCTAAAAGGATTTCTAGATATCTGCCAACAATGCAGGAACACAAGGTGAGTTACCGACGTCATTTAAGATGTCTGGGCCTAGTCCCAGACGTTTGATTTTAGTCAGTATGCCCTTTTTGGCCCATTCGGGGCCCAAACGAAGTCGGATTTATGCAAACAAAGTACCGTTGTTTTCTGCTTGGGTTTCTCTACGTGTTAGTGTCAGTTATATACTATTTGAAACTTGTCTATGTGACTTAGTCACTGGTATAGGTTTCCAGCCTGTAGCTTGTTCGGGGCCTGCGGAGATGACGGGATCTATGTTTTAGGCCTCCATTCCACTTGTGAATCTCGGTAGAGTGGTTTACTTTAATATTAAGATTTAAATAAATAAAGTGCATGTTTAGAATAACTTGATTGAACCCTAGGATGTGAAATGAATCCTAAGATAGAAGCGAATGATTATTACTTGAGCTACACTATTTACTTTGAGATACTTATTAAACCCTAATTGCTAGAATTTGTATGGATACATGATGTGATACTTCTTCAGTTGTAAAAACATGAGCTTCCTATTATATGAATGAGAATCAAAAGATGAACAACGAGATGTGCATGTTAAGAAATAAAATGAAACAAATACAAGCATGAACTCTACAGGGAATTAGGAGAAGAACTCATGTATACGGAAGGAATCTTGTAAGTAGACGGTAAGTAAGCTGACCCTTGTGTACACAGTACCAAGGAGAGAAACTGTCCCTTTAGTGAGAGGGGAGCTAGCTGCCCCTTTAGGTTGAGACCTGGGGTTAGGAGTAGTCACTCTACAACAACTCCTGTTTGGCCCTTATATACGTGGTACCGAGGTGATCTACTTAGTGTAGGGAGGGAGCTAGTCGCCCCACGAGGCCCGAGGTTAGGACTAGCCACCCTACACCGACTCTTGTTAGGCCCACTGGGCAAACCAGGATAGTCGGACAAGGGTGCACGGACTGTAGAGGGGCGAGCCCTCTATTTTGTTCTGAGGGGCGAGGCCCCTGTTCTGAGAGGGCAAGTGTTCGTTTATTTCCTCAACATAGTTAATTAAGTTATTTAGGCTTAATTAAGTGCAAGAAAAAGTAACTTAGGTTAACTTGAATTGATATCGATTGTGTTGTATAGGATCAAGCTAACCTAACATTTTATATTTTTAATTCTTTTTTAACTGGTTGAGTCCAGGTCATTCACTGGGAGGCATAACTTAACTTAATTCACCATTTAATCCTAAGCATTAATTACTACTTAATCAATTAGAATTATAATTATAATACCTTAAGAGCATGAATCTTGCACAAATGATATTTAATTAAAAGACATGCAACATTCCATAAGAAAAACATATTTACACATGTGATCTATTATTAAAAGTAAGTAAACATGTTTATTTCTACTAATTTCATTTCATTTAGAAAGATTAAGGCAAGAAAAAGAAATTAAATTAGGTACAAGTGCCTTTTTCATCAATTAAGCATAAAAAGAAATTGTATTGAAGTAAAAAACAAAAAATTAGACGTCTTAAAAATAAGCTTTAAACTATCAGACGTCTAAAACTTAATTTTTCCATTTATCTTTCTTCTTCTCTCTTCAGCCTTCACTTTTCTATTCTTTTCTTCTTCTGCCATCTCTTTCTCTTTATTCTTTTCCGTTGCTATCTATTTTTCCCTTAAGCTTTTTCGAGCTCTTCTCCTCCTCTTCTCCTGAATTCCTTAAGTCTCTTAACCTTTTCTCTTCTTTCCTTTTCAACACCTTAACTATGCATTTGAACCATGTTTTGAACCAAAAATTTGGTTTATGGTTGGCAGCTCGGATCGGTTGAGGATATGCAGCACCCCTCTCAGGGTGGGACCAGACCCTACTGGGTCCAAGCCTAGTTCGTATTAGGTATGGTTTATTTCCATTTCAATCATCACAATCTCCGACCTCCCAGGCTCATCATGCACACGCCCGCTCATGGGTCCACACTTGCACCCCCATAGGCGCACACACACCTGGGCACGTGCACCGCAAGCACCCACACACACACATGCTCTTTATGCGCCCTGCGCTGACGACCGAACAACCTGTATCACTTTTTACTTTTATTCCATGGTGCACGCTCATTTCTTACCGATGTGGGACTAACTTTGTCCCCTCCAGGCCAAACTTTGGTTAGAGACACAGGCCGACTCAGAGCTCCAAATCGAGCAAGCTATAGCTCGTTGGAAAGCTCTAAAGGAGTTCTACATGATTGCAGCATCAATTTGATGTTGAGAATAGATTTCACCCTTCGATTTGAAGAATGAAGATTGAAGGTTTCCACAGCCATTTTTGCCCTGCAATTGCACTTCACAGGTCTAAGGACTTGCAGATGTGCTCTTTGACCTCAAATGAGGTTCTAAACTGATTCAGGAGCTGACTCTGCTCCTAAAGGTGATGGGAAGAAGGTTCAGGAGGCTACTAGAAGGTGAAGAAGCTTAAAAGCTTCAAGCAGAAGCTTCAGAGCTTTAAATCAATCTCTAAAAAGTTTAATAGGCAGCTCAAGGGCAGCTGCATCAAATTCAACAACCTCTGAAGGTTGTTTGAAATCTATCTGGGTAGCATTTTCATTGGAATTTCATCAGAAAGTCACTAAAGTCAGTATGGGTTCAAATGAACCCAAACTGAATAGAAATTGGATTCATCTGAAACTCTATTAAAACTCATCCAAATTGAATCTAATCTTTCTAAATCATCCCAGAAGTCATTTAAACTCATCAATTTCTCTAATTGGTGCATGAATCATCAAATCAGACCTAATTTTGACCACTGAACCTCAATATTTGACTTTCTTCATAAAGTATTTTATGATAAAATTAACACTTCAATTCATCCATAATCATCATCAGGAACATGTTCAAGGTCTCCAAAGGAAGTTTTGACCAAGAAACCTAGGGTTTCAGGTCTGTCGCTTGAGCTCTAAAGTTAGTTTGTTTGACAAAACAAACTAAGCCTATATGAGTAAATGATCTTCAAATCTGACATTAGGGCATCCATCTGATGCTTCCAAACCTCTAAAACCAAGCTTAACCCTAATGAACAATCTTCTCCAACTCTGCCAGAGTTGTAGAAGATAGAGGTCTAAATCTAACTCTAGGCCTTAAAACTTCAAATTAAATACTGCAGAATGATCACTAAACCTCAAGTAAGTGATCTGGAGCTTCTCAGGAAGTTCTATAGGCTGAAGAGTGCATTTAGACTCGCCAGAGCTTGTCGGAGTTTCGATGAGTCCAGACAATGGCTAAAAGATAGTAGAAATCATCAAAATAAGCCATGGAAGGTCTAAAAAGTCTCTTGAGGTCACAAGGAACCTCAGGAACACATTAATTTATTCAATTATTGATTATACTGAAAGTTATACATTGAATAAGCAATAATTGTAGTCTGGTTTCGATAGAACTCAGGACAAGTTCTCTCACTCAATTGAGTGGAGAGAACATGTTAGTGAAGTGTGGTGAAGGTGTTCAGATGATTGATTAGGTGGATACACTCCTCCTGAGCCGCCATTGACAACAAGCTCAGGAGGTTGAATAAATTTTAAGCATTTTCTAGATGAATGATTATTAATCAAATTAAGGTGAGGATAGGGGCCCTAAGATGACGATTAAGTGATGGAGGGCCTCAGTGGAGGTGAATTACCCTCGGATACTTCCGCCATGGACAACGGAAGCAGCCAATGAAGTGGATATGGATTAGGCAATTAGGTGTTCAAATCAGGGAATTAAAGTGTCAGAGATGATCATGGAGGATTAAGAAAGGTGATCAGTGAAATAAAAAGACAAAAAAATGCTCCAGTCAAGCTCAAAGAGCTTGCCGGAGCTAAGGAAGATGATGGAAAATCTAACATTAATTCTAACTAACCTACCTAATTAACTACTATAATTACACTAACTTACTTAACCTACTGTTACCTAGACGAAGGGGTTAGAGGATCTCTGTTGATGGATCTTAACAAAGGAGGAAATCAGAGGGTGAAGGAAGAAGTCCGACGGTTATAAGCGAAGTGCAGAAGAGGAAGTCCAACGTCGGCACTACGTTAGAAGACTCAGCAGACGACGGCGGAGATTAGGGATGAGTGGAGACGATCGGAAGAAGATGGAGGAAGCGGAGGAAGGTCGTTGGATTTGGAGCGAATAGCCTATCTGCTAGCTCATTGGGGGGAAGAGAGAAGGGATCTAACCTCTTGAAATCGGAGAGGTGGAGGGGTATTTATAGGTTGTGGCGGCTGAGGAGGAGGGTGGATCTGGATGGAAAGGAGTCTAAGAGTGAAGTAACCACCGGTGTCTTCTCTGACACCGGTGAGGTTAACTTTAAACCCTAAATAGAATTTAAGCTTCATCCAAACTGATGGATGAAAAGAGGGTGGTGAGCGCAAGCTCAAGGAGCTTGGCAAGGAAGAGAGGACGTCAGATGGACGGTGATCGGTGGGTGTAGATACCTCCAATCGTCAGTCGTTGAAAAGGCTGAAGAAGAAATGAAGAGGAAGAAGAAGATGTTTACAGGGACCTGACTGCAATGAAAAATAAGGACCTAAGTGAAGAAGAAGGACTCGATTGAAATAAAACTTAAGGACAAAAACGTAAACTAAGGCTTTCATGGCTTATTTTAATTTAAATCTTTTTCAACTTTTTATATAAGATTATAAATTAGACAAATATTATATTTAAACCTTGGATTTACATTTTTGACCTTTTAGCTTAATTTATTTAATTAAGTAAAGTTACTTAAGTTATTACATACTTAGGTATAAGTTATACTTAAGTTAATTAACACATTAATTAAGTAAATAATTGATGATATTTTGAGTCCATTTATTAATTAAATTATTAATAATATTAATTGGATAATAATATAACATTTTAAACTTATTTTAGGGTCCCATATATTTACATATTCCGAGCTAATTAACTTGGAAGACTAGCTAATTAGGGGTAATTAGAAGCTGTGATGGGCCTCTCATCAGTAAGGCCCTGTGTTGTTCCGTACTGTACTTTTAAGCATGCTAGCTAGCAGAAATGACTGATCATGAGCCAGTGCGGGGTAGCTACCCGTGCGCTTATCGCACCTGCCGTAGTCATCATTACGTCGCGACCATGATCTTGGGGTGGTTGACTGGGTGTAGGACTACCACGGAAGACTCTCCCAGCAAGGAGAGCACCACGTGTACATCCTACATCATGGGAAAGACTGCAATCAAGATCATTTCCTTGAGGGACAGACAAGATCAAGAAACGAATGGATCATAATAGAATAAACAAATCAGAATCACTTAGTTGAGCTAAATTGAAATGAATGGTTAATTAGTTGCTTATTCTTATGTAAATTGCATGTAAATGGCTTAACTACCACTCCACTCAACGTTAGTTGATCACAGATTTTATAACCTTGTTTAGGTCAGGGAGTTGAGCAGCCAGCACCACCTGCTGTAGAGGGAGCTGGGCCCAATCGAGTCCAGCCATAGCAGTTGTCACCTCTTTGTTTCCGAGCTTCCTGTTGTAGTAGTGAGTACTTTAGTATGTAATACTATTTCTGTTACATTCCCGCTTTATTTTTCGCTGTTGTAGTTATGATGACATGTAATATTGTGAGACATTTAGTTTTGTTTCCTTTACTGCCTCTTAGTTATTTCTGCTTAATTACATTGCATGTGTGGTTGTGGAATATTTTCTGCTTTTGGTTAATTCTCGTTGGACGACTGGGTCTTGGGATTAGTCGAGGTGAGCCGATCTCGGGTCCTATAGGGATCTAGGATCTGGTCATAACAAAGATGATATCAAAGCAAGGTCATCCCGAGAAATAAACCAAATGGTGTGGAAGTAACCACTCATGTACATGTAACTAGGATAGGCATCAGAACGTATCGCTTTGATCTTCGCTTCCGAGTCTTATTTCTTTATGTAATTGGGTATCATTGACAGTTCTTGTTCTTTCTCTTGTATCTCCTTGTAGGAGATGCCTCGTTGAGTTCTCGAGGCAGGCCGCAGATGTGGCCATGGGCGTGGTTAGAGGGGTGGATGTGTCGGACCTGAGGCACCAGCCGACCCACACCTCCTTTAGGGCATCCAAGCCTAGGATCTCACCCCGTTGATTTGGGATATAGTACGAGAGGAGCTCCAACAGCCTCCTCGGCCACCCCTCCCTGAGGACATGGATGGAGAGTCCTTTGTGGGACAGGGGAACCGCTGCAGCGCCAGACTAGCTGGAGGGGGAGGGGGTGATCCTCCACTAACCCCACCATCCTCAGACACTTCTGAGGACAAGCCCTCCTTGCATGGAGGCATACCTATTCCCCCGTTGCAGCTCCACCACAAGCTTTTCGGTCAGTTCCGAAAGCTAAAGCCTCCTTCCTTCAAGGGGGATGAGAGCCCGTCTAAGGCAGAGGACTTGTCGGAGAAGGTAGAGAAGGTGTTTGACACTCTTTGCCCTCCTGCAGAGTATCGCGTGGCCTTTGCCACGTACCAGTTGGAGAGTGCAGCCCACCGGTGGTGGAGGGCAGTCAAAGGCTAGGAGGGGAGACAGTCGTCGTGGGACCAGTTCATGGCTCTCTTCTACAAGCAGTACTTTTCGCAGACCTGGGAGGACAAGAGGAGCCAAGAGTTCCACACTCTCCACCAGGGGGTGATGATAGTTAGTGCGTACCGCACGCGTTTCCTAGAGCTCTCACACATCGCCCTGACAGTTGTGTCAACTGAGGAGGAACACCTGTGGAGGTTTACTGAGGGGCTCCTACATGTGATTTGGGGGTATGTGAAACCCCTAAAGTTGCCCACCTTTACTCGCGTGGTCGAGGTGGCCATGACTTATGAGGAGACCAACTCGATCGTGCGAGACACTGACGATGGACGAAAGAGGCCTTATCAGCCAGAGTACTCACAGGGCCATCGAGAGAGGAGGCACACGATGCTTAAGGGGAGTCGTCTCATTCTGTGGGGCCAGAAGTGGCCTTTAGGGGCCCCAAACAAGGACCAGCTGGCAGCACCAGACCCCCACCTAGCCACCAGCAGGGATCATCTGAGGGAGGAGGTCGTGCCCCTCTCTGTTACCAGTGTGACCAGTCGGGCCACATCAGGAGGGATTGCCCATCTAGGGCCGGAGCACAGCAGATGCTCCCCTCACTGAGAGCTGGTGGTCGATCTGGTAGCCACGGTCACTAGGCACGTGGAGGAGGACAGTAGTCACAAGGAGGGTTCCGGCCAGCTACTGCTCGCCCGACCAAGAACGTGGCCGCTTCTTCTGCATCTAGGGCTGAGGGGCATATCAATGCCCTAACTCACAGACATGCCAGGGCTTCAGGTTCTGTGGTGGCAGGTATGTTTACCATTTCTGGTAGATTAGTCAATGTTCTTTTCTATTCTGGTGCCACACACTCTTTTGTCTCCTCAAGTTTTACGTTTAGCTTGGGGCCGAGCAGTGTACTGTTAGAGGTTTCATTTTTTATTAAAGGGTCAGGTGGACAGTTGTTTGTAGCAGAGGAGGCCTTTACAGACTGCGAGGTTGCTATAAGGGGACATAGTCTTCCCGCCAACCTGATAGTGATCCTGATGGAAGACTTTGGTGAGATCCTAGGGATGGACTAGCTGTCTACCTATCATGCCCTAATGAACTATTTTGGGAGGAAGATCGTCTTCTCCTTATCGGAGTTTCCTCCCTTTGAGTTTCATGGCCAATCGGTAGATGGAGGTTTCAGGTGCATCTCTGCGCTTCGGGTAGCGAAGCTTTTGAGCTAGGGGTATGAGAGCTTCCTAGTTTGTGTTGTAGTAGAGCCTAGCCCTGTGGCTGACTTTCAGAGTATCCTGGTGGTCTGTGAGTACCCTGACGTCTTTCCAGAGGAGCTGCAAGGACCATCTCTTGAGCATGAGATCAAGTTTAAGATCTCACTAGTACCAGGGACCAGCCCCATTTCTACTGCACCATACATGATGGCATCACCTGAGCCGCGAGAGCTTAAGTCTCAATTACAGGACCTGTTAGAGAAGGGCTTTGTGAGGCCCAGTGCGTCCTCGTGGGGAGCCCTGTATTATTTGTAAAGAAGAAGGACAGTACCCTGTGGCTTTGTGTCAACTACCGACAGCTGAATCGGGTCACAGTCAAGAACAAGTACCCACTGCCTCGTATCGACGACCTCTTCGACCAGTTGAGAGATGCCACAATGTTCTCTAAGATAGATCTGAGGTTAGGTTACCACCAGTTGAGGATCAAGGAGATCAACGTCTCCAAGACATCTTTTTATACTCGGTACGGGCACTATGAGTTCTTGGTCATGCTGTTTGGGCTGACCAACACCCCCACTGCTTTCATGGAGAACCGTGTTTTCAGGCCATACTTGGACCAGTTTGTGGTGGTATTCATTGACGATGTCCTAGTCTACTCTCAGGATCGACACAACATGGACAACATGTACGTATGGTCCTGGATACCTTGAGACGACGCAGGCTATACGCTAAGTACAAGTGCGAGTTTTGGCTGAGACAGGTGACCTTCTTAGGCCACGTGATTTTAGGAGACGGATTGACTGTGGATCCAGCCAAGGCCAAGGTCGTACTCAGGTGGGAGAGGCCATGCACAGTGACAGGGATACGCAACTTCTGGGACTGGCAGGCTACTACTAGCAGTTTATCAGAGGGTTCTCTTAGATCGTGCGTCCTATGACCTAGCAGACCCGGAAGGACGTGCTCTTTTCCTAGATAGACGAGTGTGAGGCGTGCTTCCAGGAGTTGAAGGGGAGACTGACTTCAACTCTTGTGCTTACCATCCCAGACAGCAGTGGCAGGTTCGTGGTTTACACCGACACTTTGTTGCAGGGATTGGGTGGTGTGCTCATGCAGCGGGGTTACGTTGTCACTTACGCTTTACGGTAACTAAAGCACCATGAGCATAGCTACCCCACCCATCACTTAGAGCTGGTAGTAGTTGTCTTTGTGCTAAAGACATGGAGGCATGACCTTTATGGTGAGACATTCGAGATCTTCACAGATCACAAGAGCCTCAGGAACCTGTTTGACCAGAAGGAGGTCAACATGAGATAGAGATGTTGGTTAGAGCTCATGAAGGACTACGACTGCAGCATCTCCTACCACCCAAGGAAGGCCAATGTGGTGGCCGACGCCTTAAGCCGGAAGGCGCCTGCCCACTTGGCCAGCTTACAGGCACAGAGTTGGAGACTCATGGAAGAGGTGGGCAGTTGGCGACCCCAGGTGTCACGAGGGTACTACGGGGTAGTGACAGTGACCCGAGCAGGCAGGACCAGAGCTGATAGATTGCATCATTACAGGGCAGATGGCCGATCCATACTTACAGACACTAAGAGACGGAGTGTTGACAGGGGACCCAGGAGACTTTTCCTTCTCTGACGAGATACTGCTCATGAGGGGACACCTATGCATTCCTAGAGACGATGAGCTGTTGAGAGAGCTCCTGAGTGAGGCACACGGGTCCAAGTTCACCATACATATCGGGAACACAAAGATGTACCATGATCTGCGACAAAACTTCTGGTCGAACGGAATGAAGCGAGATGTTGGTGAGTTCATCCAGCAGTGCTTGATATGCCAGTAGGTAAAGGCCGAGCACCAGAGGCCTGCAAGGCCACTACAGCCACTACCTGTGTTAGAGTGGAAGTGGGAGAGTATCACTATGGACCTACTAGTGGGGCTACAGGTTACATAGTGAGGACATGGCACAGTTTAGGTGATAGTAGATAGGTTGACGAAGATGGCATGGTTCCTACCGATCTGAGTCACCTTTGGGCCAGCACAGCTAGCAAAGCGATACATCAGAGATGCATTTGCACGGAGTCCCTTACGAGAGCATATCCGACAGAGATACTCATTTCACCTCCCAGTTCTGGGCAGAATTCCAGCAAGCCTGGACACGTCTGAGGTTTAGTACTGCCTACCAACCCCAGATTGATGGATAATCAGAGAGCACCGTACATACACTCGAGGACCTCCTACATGCTTGTGTACTAGACTGGAGATGCTCCTGGGAGGAGCATTTGCCCCTGGTAGAGTTTGCATACAATAACAGCTACCATTCGAGCATCGGCATGGCACCTTACGAGGCTCTGTACGGGAGGAAGTGTACAGCACCATTGAGTTGGGTCGAGGTGGGGACCAAGTGGGAGGTTGGTCCCAAGCTGATCCGTCAGAGTCAGGAAGTGATAGAGTAGATTCACAGACGGCTTCGTACTATCAAGAGCAGGTGGAATAGCGATCTATGTCTTCTTTAAAAACTTTAGCATGAAATGACGTGTCGTTGTATGTAATCGCGTGGTAGAAAATCGCTTTTCAAAACATTTTAATTCTCAGAATCTAACCACGAAAATAGTTAGGTCTCCCCACAGGGAGGAATTAGCCTATTGAATGTCTTATTTGTTCAGAAATATCATTAGATGTATATACTAATTATTGCAACTCACTTTCTTACATAAACTCTTAATCTAAATAATTAATCAGGAATGTAGGTGTTTATATACAAAATTACCACAATATAATATTCTAAATAATGACCTTGGTAATAGAAAACAATGTTAATATTAATCTCCTACCTAATGACACCAATTTACTATAACCAATATCTCATTTGTATGTCATTCATAAGAAGAAATCAATCATGTGTAATTCAAATTTAAGCAAGGGACGTCCATGCAAATTTACTGCAATATATTAAATCAGAAAATAAATGAATAGTTCTTTTCACAACGTCATTTTCTGTAATTATTAATACGGAGAAAAACAGGGGATTTCGTCTCTCTCCTTAGTGCGTGCACGAGGAGGCTTCGTCGGAGGAGCTGCTCTGTGGGAAGGCACGTCTCGACGAGGGCTACGTGATGACGGTGAAGGTACGGTCGGAGGTGGCTGGAGTCGGCTGGACGGAGAAGGAAGAGAACGTCAGCGATGGGAGTCGTGTGCACGCACGTGGGCTGTTGTGGCTTGCGTGGAAGCGTGGAAGGGGTTGGTGTGCTGCGTGGAGAGGGGGGAGCAGTGGCTTTGGGTTCTTTCAGGAAGTTGCAGGCGGTGGTGGAAGGAAGAAGAGGAAGAAGAAGAAGAAGAAGCTGCATGCATGTGGGCTAGAGCGCAACTTTGGCTGCGCACACAAGCGGATGGAGCGCGGGCTTCGCTTGCACTAGTGCGTGTGGAGCGGCGCAGGCATGTGGCTGCAGGTGCGTGAGGGCGCACGTGCGGTGAGAGCGGTAAGAGGCTGATGGTGCGTAGTCTGGATGCGCACGGTGAGGCTAAGTGGGGAGTGGTCTGCAGTGGTGGTGTGCGCAGTGCATGCGTGGCTATAGCTGGATGGCACGGTGAAGGCAGCGGCGAGCGGCTGTCACCACACTCGTTGCCGCCTAGGAGGATGAAGAGGTGGCTAGTGTGGAAGCTCGCAAAGGTTCACAATGTGTTCTTATGGGTTCACAGTGTAAGCTTCTGTCACGGTGGTGGAAATGGAGGATATCCTCGTAGGGGGGAAGGAAGATGATGGATGGTGAGAGAGTCCTCAAACCGCTCTTCTTATTTGCAATTTTTTGCTTCCGTCGGATTCTTCTCCAACCACCTGCGATGGATGCGAGTGGTTGGAGCGGTAGAATCTGTCAGGCAACTTCGTCATCAGACATCTGATTAGATCTTCAGACGTCTTAAAAATGTAGATATCAGTAAGTTCCTGCTGGCGGTCCCAGACGTCCGTCATTTTCTCCAGACGTCTTATAGATGTAGAAATGGACGTCTAAACTCATGTACCTAGCCTGCATTCATCGAATGAATTATATTATCATATCATATGTGGTTAAATGTAAAATTAACGCATAAAATTATATGCAGACTAAGGTAAATTACCATATATGTCCTAGTCAATTAACAACTAAGAGCAAATAATTAAATAGTACTTAGGCTAAATAATGGTCGACAAAAGTGGGCTTATCAAATGCCTCCATGCCTAAGTTTTTCTAGTCCCGAGAAAAAATGAAAAATAATAGAAGTAATCAGAAGATTTCTTCTTCCTTTATTCCAAACATTTAGAGATCCATACAACTGTGAAGTGATAATAGCCTAGACAACAGATCCAAGTGAAAAGCCAATTCGCATTGGGAGTTCGTACTTCACCCTTGGTAAATATTTCTATCGGGATAGGCAACTACTTCCCTCGGGGATAAAGCAGAAGATAATCTATAATTTGACCCTGGCTTTTTGGCTTAGGTAGGAGATATCGAGTTGAATGGATTTGTATTTGGTGGCACACACTCATCTGGTGCTACATGTAATCTAGTACTACAGACTCTAGATCTCTAGACTATTAAACAAGTCAACTCAAAGGGAGGCTAAACAACTGTGCTCTCTTGATATTCCTTTGTGCTCACTCTTTTCCTTCTTTTCTTTCTGAGATCACAAATCTCACCAGATTTTGTAAATGTATTCACTATTTGGTGGCCTCATATGGCATTCACACTTCAACTACAGTCAAAATAATTCTACAACTAAGTTAGAGACCTCAGCCAGTATTCGGGCGATCAGAAATACTGAAAGGTAGGTATGGGTCATATTTGGTGGATCACGATGGGTGTTTTTGTTGTCTCAGAAACATCGTTAGGAAGATAAAACTATAAACTTTGACTCTTTTCTTTCTCTCTTTTCTCTCTTTTTCTCTTTTTTTTTATTTTATTTTTTTTATTTTTAAATATAATTATTTCTTTTTTTTCTTTCTTTATAAATCAACATAACACGACACAGACTTTTATTTATGAGGCATTATTAGGGATAATGATGGTCAAGAGGATATTGTGTGGCTTATTTGGTGGAAGTACCTACTCTAACACCGGAAAGGAATGAATAGGACAAGCGTATTTCTGATCTTTGACACTATTACCCTTCTTCAGCCGAGGACTCTATGAAGGACGGTCATAACCATCCACCATAGTCATAGCTTTATTAAGACTCAATCTCTATGTATCTGTCTTATTTAGTGACTCTCAGGAATTCACACAATGCACACAGGAACAAATAGCGAAAATTATGCCTAATGAAAGAGCGATCTTCACTTTGAATAATTAATATTAAGATAATAAATCGTTGTAGCACAAAAGGTGGTGAAAAATCTCTTAATCAAAGATTAAACAGATATGAATTTAAACCACAATAACGGATGTCATATCCACAGGAAGGAATAGACCAATAAATTCACGAGTCAAGGAATACACAGCTCGCAAACTCTTTTACAACTTTAATGAGAGGAACATGCTATTTTAAATGAAGTTTGCAATTTCCTTAAAGGTTCAGGGGTATTTATGCAGTTTTCATGTTAGGAATTAAGCTCCAAAAATATGTGTATGATGCATGTGTAATGGGTTATCATGTAAATTCAACTTTCATGCAATTCTAATTTGAAATTCAAGATAGAAACATGAACATAACACAAATAAAATAATTTTAGGAAAATCTGAGTGCATTAGTGCAATGTGGCCAGAATAGAATATTAATATAAACTTGACAATGGCATTGAATGTAATTATTAATAGAGATAAAAACAAAGGATTTCTCCTCTCTCCCCGCATGTGCGGCCACGCATGGTTGGATGCGAGAGTCGGTGGGGAGGTGCGGCTTGACCAGAGCTACGCAACGGCGGTAGTGGCACGTCGCGAGGAGGTCGGTGGCGGCCAGCCAACGGAGATGAACGGCGGCGGTGGAGAAGCTGCAGCCGGCCGGGCATGCTGCAGGTGCTGGCGCGCGGTTGCAGACGGTGGTGCGAGCACTTGCGAAGGTGCAGTGATGGTGCTATGCAGGTGCGAGAGGGCATTCTGCAGCGCCTGCAAAGGGCGTGCCTGTGCTGGAGGGTGAAGGAGACGCAGCGCCTGCGGGCGCTTGAAGGCAGGCGCTGGAGGCGGATCTGCGTAGGCACTGGAGAGGGGCTGCAAGGCACGCGGTCATTCTTCAGTGCCTGCAGATGGTGGTGGTGGCGTGGCAGAGCGCCTGCGGGCGATGGGTGCGGGTGCAGGCACTTGGTGCGGGCACGGTCTGCAGGTGGGAGTGCCAGGCACTGGAGAGGCACTGGCTTGAGGCGGTGCTGGAGGGGTGCAAACGCCTGCGGGGGTGTGGGCAGGTGCTTGCAGAAGGGTGGGCGGGCGCAGGTGGCGAGGGTGGAGCGGGTGCCTGCAAGGGTGCAGGCGGCTAGGCAGAGCTCCTGCGGTGCTTGAGAGGGGCGCGCGGAGGTGATGGAGCAGGTGCCTGCAGGGACGGCTGGAGATGGGCGCGGCCTGGCAGGGGCGAGCAAGGTGGAGAAGGTGCGGTGCTTGCGGGCTGGAGTGGTGTGAGCACTGGAGTGCCTGCGGGCGCGGCTGGAGGGAGCGGTGGACGGTGGATGCAGGTGCAGGCTGGAGGTTGTTTGCGGTGGGAGACTTGGTGCACAGTGCACACAGTGGTTCACAGGGTCCAGCCTCTCCACGGTGGAGAAGGTGGAGATCCCCGCCAGAGTGAGGAAGAAGATGATCCCCCATCCAACTTTTCCCCACCTCTTTATCTCCTCTCCCTGCGTGCATGAGTTAAGGGATTTTCCAAATCCCTTTGCTATTTTTGGCCGGCGGCTGTTGAGGTGAGAGTTGCGGCTGGCCGGAGGATGGGGAAAAGATGGCACCGTTTGTTAGAAAGGAAATTTACCCTCACCTCCTTCTTCTTTTCCCAATATTCTTCCTGCACATAAAAACATAAAATCATTACTTATTAAGTTATAGAATGCTATAAAATAGATGTAAACTTAAATCATGATGCATGCAAACATTCTATAACTTAATGTAGTTATTAACAAACCTAAAAGGTAAGATTAAAGTTACTTAGGCATAATATTAGTCCATTAAAATGGACTCATCAAATACCCCCATGCCTAAGATTTGCTAGTCCCTAGCAAAAATGAAAAATAATATAAGTAATCAGAAGATTTCTTCTTTTCTTATTTCAAAACTTTAGAGATCCAGACAAATGTGACGTGATAATAGCCTAAGTAACGGATCCAAGTGAAAAAGCCAATTCACATTAAGAGTTTGTACTTCACCCTTGGCAAATATTTCTGTCAGGATAGGCAACTACTTCCCTTGGGGATAAAGTAGAAGATAATCTGTAATTTGACCCCGGCTTTTGGCTTAGGTAGGAGATATCGAGTAGAATGGATTTGTAATTGGTGACACACACTCCTCTGGTGCTACATGTAGTCTAGTACTATAGACTCTAGATTAATAGACTATTAGACAAGTCAACTCTGAGAGAGGCTACACAACTGTGCTCTCTTGATGTTCCTGGGCACTCCCTCTTTTCTTTCTTTCTTTCTGAGATCGTAAATCTTGCCAAATTTAGAAATTGTACTCACTGTTTGGTGGCCTCACATGGCATCCACACTTCAATTAAAGTCCTAATAACTCTACAACTAAGTTAGAGTCCTCAACCAGTATTCGGGCGATCAGAAACGCTAAAAGGTAGGTATGGGTCATATTTGGTGGAACACGGTAGGTGTTCTGTTGCCTCAGAAATAATGTTACATTATAACTTGGACCCTCTTTTTTTTTTTGTAATATAACTATTTCTTCTTTTTCTTCTTCCTTCTCTCTCTCTTTTTTTTTTTTTTAAATCAACATAATATAACACAGACTTTTATTTATGAGGCATTATTCGGGATGATGATGGTCAAGAGGATATTGTGTGGCTTATTTAGTGGAAGTGCCTATTCTCGGCATCGAGAAGGAATGGATAGGACATGCGTATTTCTGACCTTTGATACTATTACCCTCCTTCAACCGAGGACTCCATGAAGGACAGTCGTAACCATCCACCGTAGTCATAACTTTATTAAGACTTCATCTCTGTGTATCTGCCTTATTTGGTAACTCTCAGGAATTCCCACAAAGTATGCACACAAGAATAGAGAGTGAAAACTACGCCTAACTCTGAAGTATCCTTATCTAATCATCCAAAACTTAAGAGTCCTTGCACTAGACTTAGCGCACCAGTAATCTCTCTACTTTCATCTCGCAAATATGAGGTGGATCTACTAGAAGATAGTATGCCTGACTCCCTATTAGCTGTCCAAGGGTTCAGTAGACTACAAATGCTTATTGATTTTCCTCAAGGATTCATTACCAAGTCTACGTGCACATGAAATAAATGTACTGGATTCTAAACTTAAGAAATAATTCTGGAAGAAAAACCTCCAATGATAAAGGTATTTTGCTAGGGACTAACCCATTCAGCTCAAGAAAAGAATTTTTTTTTTTAATGCTAACAAATATGCATGAATACTTCCTACAATGCAAATGCACCCCCCCATGCCTAAATCCTACAATGTCCACATTGTAAAATTAAAACAGGAGGAGAAAGGAAAGAAATCACCTGATGATGGTGTTATTTAGACCGCTAGGTTGCCTCCCAACAAGCACTGCATTTTCTGTCAGTAGCCAGACTTAGAAGGAACCTATAAGTCTGGTTCCAAATAGGCAAGGTTAGGCCATAAAAATATGCGTAACAGTGCAGGCCTAGAAAACAGGTAGCCATGGATGTTGGCGAGCTGATGATACAACGTAATACAAAATGCTCGCCAGAAGATATGAAAGCGAATAACCGCATTGGCTACCTTGGGAGGTTTAGGAATAATAAACGGAAAATGAAAAGGGACCTCCCGAAACGGAATAAGTGGAGGATAATAAGGATCCTCCAGAGCAGGACGGGTTTTAAAATATATACACATTATTAGTTCAAACCCTTGAATGGCGAGAGTAAAAGTACAAGCATCAATCCACACTTGCCATTCTACCCAAGGATGTACTGGCCTGATATGTTCTCTAGAAACAATGTACATGAGCAGAGATCTGAGCCAATGATCGGTTAGGGAGTATAAGGGTTGTTTGTAGTGTTGGAAGGTAATAGTTAAGTCCAATGAGGGCTTAGTCAGTGTTAGGTCTAATTCCAACAATGATTCAGATTGTGTATACTCCCTAATAGTTGTAGACAACAGGTTACCCTGCTTAGCATTAATGATCGGAGTCATATTTGAATCAATGGTAGACTCCCAATTACAACTCTTTGATGGTAGGGTCAAAATGTCAGAATCATTATTATTCAGCTCATCCCCAGATTCGTTTAGTTCACTCACATTTTTATCGGGGTGTATATGTGATTCATTAATGAAGATAGGAGTTGGATTAGTATCCTTAATTATTCCTAAAGGAAGATCAATTTTAATATTTTGGAGCAAGCCTATATCATTGAATTCGTCATTCTTCTCGGGGTGTAAATCCTCAATTGACGTGTTTTATTCCCGAGAGTCTCCCATAGACTTCTCATTATTTTGTTTGTCCTCCTCTAATATCAACTCCTGCTTTGATGGAGGATGACTCTCAAAAGAAAGGAGGAATCTGGATTTCACCATATGGTTTATATCCTTTGGAGGTAAATCCTCAAATGATAAATAATTCCCCTGTGATTCACTCCAGATTTTCAGTCCAGGTTCCTCTATTGGGGCGTCCCCATCTTCTGAATTAGACTCTTCATATCCCTGAGACCAAAATTGATCTAATTCATCCTCCATTCCGTTAGGGTCACCTTCATTGGGTGCATTTAAATCCTCAAGATACTGAATGGTAGGTGTTGATTTCCTAAGTGGAGGGTCAGAAGTAGGCTCACTAAGGGTAAAATGAGATTCTACCAAATAATCAATAGGGGAAGTGATAGGAATAATACAACCTTAACCCGGGTTGGTAAGGGTAAGGAGAATACTGTCATTGGGGTCAAGGTCCTCAAGAGGTACCATCTTCCCTTGCTTTTGACTCCAATATAGTTCAAGTGGATAATCACTATGATCGTTGTCCTCTAGTGGCCGTGTCTCATTGGGAGAGTCTAAGTGATAGCTACATAAAATTGGATCCCTATTGTCATTAGGTTCCTCATGATCATGATCATATGGGTAGGGATCAGGATTATTGGGAAGCGTGTAGCTAAGTTGTCTTATTTCTTCATTTAACTATTGACTATTCCTCAACATCTCTCCCAATGATTCCATCATTTCCTTTTATTGTTTTTGCATTTCTATCATAAAAGAGGAGAGGCTACTATTATCAGGTTGAAGAGGATAGTCAATTTTAGGCTCTGGTTGCCTAGGGGTATTGGTCCAACCTCGATACAAAAAATCATGAAGGGTGGGAGGTTTTGGTGTTTGCATGGAAATAGGGATTTCAAGGTTGGGAAATCCTGCTCCTAGGCTCTGCTCAAAAGTGGGAGTTATCAAGCTAGCACTCCCAGGATAAGAATAAGAATGATCCCATGAATTGTCAATGTACCATCAAAGGATGGATACGCTTGGGGCATGGGATCCTGATTAAAAGATGCGAAGTATTGACTTTGATAATCTAAATGATAGGAGTAATGGTAATCCATTTCTTTAAGCAAAACAGTTTTAACTCTCTTAGGATTTAGCAGAATTCAGAATACAAGTAGAAATTTCCTAGAGAGTTCTACTGTCAAAGCAAACACAAATTCAGTGGGATCTTGTTTTTAGTAGATTGTCGGTCTTAGAGTTAAATGTTTAATTGGTGGCCAAACAAGTTTTGCAAAAAAATTACGCTTCCTAGGCCAACCTTCGCTGGTGCCTATAACCTACTCGCAAGGGATGGAAGTCTCAAATTGAGCCCACACACGAGGAACCAAAGTAACTTGGTGGATAGGCTTGTTGATTTCTGACTAACTTCCCTTGTGGTGCAAAAGAGGAGAGGTAGAAATTTATCTAGTGACCTTATGTGTGAGGTGCACAATGTCTCAAGTATGCAAACATACGATTGTGTTTTGATTTTTGAAATTTCGCAAATAGGATCCTTTTGCACACAACTTTCAGTCACAGATTTTAAAGTCCAACCTCTTAACAGTCCCAATTTTTAAAGTGACCACTGAATTAATTTGATTCAAGCACTTAGTGGTCTTAGATTTAAGTTCAATGCATATGCATGACAGGTAATTGATGCTCAAAAGAAGACGTACCTTACTCTAGCTTTCTTTGTACAATGTATGCAATGCAGTAAAAATAAACTAGATGCTGCTCATTCAGTCCTATATGGTCGTCCTATAGATATGCAGCTTCTAGCAGGCAGTTTGATTTTTTTTTTTTTTGTTAATAATAAACAAACAGACCTAATCTAACTAACTAACTGAAATGCAGTTCAAACAATGCAAATAATCCTATAATCTAAATAAATGGGAACACACTCTCGAAAATACGCTCCCGCATACAAGAGCGATAAGAAATAAAGTGGAACTGGGAACACGTTCCCCAAAATACCCGACAAGGGTCCAAAAGATAGAAATTAAATTCTAATGTCTATCTAAACTAAATCTAACTAAGATCTACTGACTAAATCAGAAATAGGCTTCTCCGTAAGCCTATGTGTGTGGGATCAAGGCCCACGTGTTCTTGTTTCTAGCTTCCAAGTGGCATTAAGGTCCACCAAAAAGATAGTCTCCGTTGTGCGCGTCGTTCAGGTTCAATGTCGTCACTCTACTGTGCCTCTCGCCGTGTCAGATTCCTCGCATAATAAAAAAATGATTAGATGATTGCGCAACTCAGAATATTCAAAAAAATAATAATGTCAATCTATTGTGTCTGTTGTCTCCCCGGTAATGACGCCAATTTGAAAGAGCGATTTTCACTTTGAATAATTAATATTAAGATAATAAATCGTTGTAGCACAAAAAGTGGTGAAAAATCTCTCAATCAAAGATTAAACAGATATGAATTTAAACCACAATAACAGATGTCGTATCCACAGGAAGGAATAGACCAATAAATTCACAAGTCAAGGAATACACAGTTCGCAAACTCTTCTGCAACTTTAATGCGAGGAACATGATATTTTAAATGAAGTTTGCAATGTCCTTAAAGGTTCAAGGGTATTTATGCAGTTTTCACGTCAGGAATTAAGCTCTAAAAATATGTGTATGATGTATGTGTAATGGCTTATCATGTAAATTCAACTTTCATGCAATTCTAATTTGAAATTCAAGATAGAAACATGCACATAACACAAATAAAATAACTTCAGGAAAATCTGAGTGCATCGGTGCAATGTGGCCAGAATAAAATATTAATATAAACTTGACAATGGCATTGAATGCAATTATTAATGGAGATAAAAACAGAGGATTTCTCCTCTCTCCTCCTGTGTGCGACCGCGCACGGTTGGCCACGAGAGTTGGCGGGGAGGTGTGGCTTGACGAGAGCTACGCAACGGCCGTAGCGGCAGGTCGCGAGGAGGTCGGTGGCGACCGGCCGGTGGAGATGAATGGCAGCAGTGGAGAAGTTGCAGCCAGCTGCTCGTGCTGCAGGTGCTGGCACGTGGTTGCAAGCGGTGGTGCGGGCACTTGCTAAGGCGCGGTGATGGTGCTGTGCGGGTGCGCGAGGGCATTCTGCAGTGCCTGCAGAGGGCACACCTGCGCTGGAGGGTGAAGGAGACGCAGGGCCTGCGGGTGCTTGAAGGCGGACGTTGGAAGCGGGTCTGCGTAGGCGCTAGAGAGGGGCTGCAGGGCGGGCAGTCATCCTTCAGCGCCTGTAGATGGCGATGGTGGTGTGGCAGAGCGCCTGCGGGTGATGGGTGGGGGTGCAGGCGCTTGGTGCAGGCGCGGTCTGTAGAGGGGAGTGCCAAGTGCTGGAGAGGCGCTGGCTTGAGGCGGCACTAGTGGGGCGCAAACGCCTGCAGGGGTGTGGGTGGGTGCTTGCAGAAGAGCGCATGCCTGCAGGAGCGGGTGGCGAGGGCGGAGCGGGTGCCTGCAGGGGTGCGGGCAGCTAGGTAGAGCGCCTGCGATGCTTGAAGGGGCGTGCGGAGGTGATGGAGCAGGTGCCTGCAGGGACGGCAGGAGATGGGCGCGGCTTGGCAGGGGCATGCAAGGTGGAGAAGGTGTGGTGCCTATGGGCTGGAGTGGTGCGAGTGCTGGAGTGCCTGCGGGCGCGGCTGGAGGGAGCGGTGGACGGTGGATGCAGGTGCAGGCTGGAGGGTTGTTTGTAGTGGGAGACTTGGTGCAAAGTGCACACAGTGGTTCACCGGGTCCGCCCTCTCCACGGTGGAGATGGTGGAGATCCCTGCCAGAGCGAGGAAGAAGATGATCCCCCATCCAACTTTTCCCCACCTCTTTATCTCCTCTCCCTGCGTGCGTGAGTTAAGGGATTTTCCAAATCCCTTTGCTATTTTTGGCCAGCGGCTGTTGAGGGGAGAGTTACGGCTAGCCGGAGGATGGGGAAAAGATGGCGTCATTTGTTAGAAAGGGAAATTTACCCTCACCTCCTTGTTCTTTTCCCAATATTCTTCCTACACATAAAAACATAAAATCATTACTTATTAAGTTATAGAATGCTATAAAATAGATGTAAACTTAAATCATGATGCATGCAAACATTCTATAACTTAATGTAGTTATTAACAAACCTAAAAGGTAAGATTAAAGTTAGTTAGGCATAATATTAGTCCATTAAAATGGACTCATCACCTAACTCTGAGATATCATCATCTAATTATCCAAAACTTAAGAGTCATTGCACTAGACTTAGCGCACCAGTAATCTCTCTACTTTCTTCTCACAAATATGAGGTGGATTTACTAGAAGATAGTATCCTGACTCCCTATTAACTATCCAAGGGTTCAGTAGGCTAAAAATGCTTATTGGTTTTCTTCAAAGATCAATTACCCAGTCTACGTGCAAGTGAAGTAAATGTATTGGATTCTAAACTTAAGAAATAATTAAAGAGGAAAATTCTTTAATGACACCTCCATGACAAAGATGTTTTGCTAGGGACTAACCAATTCAGCTAAAGAAAATAAAAGATTTTATTATTATTATTATTATTTTTTATATAACTATCCTAAATGTATGCAAATATTTATAAATGCTATAAACATTCTCAGGTTATACCCCCACATGCCTAAGATTGACAATGTCCTCATTGGAAAAATGCAGACATAGAAGAGTATCACCTGAGGAGGAGAGTGGGAGGAGTTAAGGCTCCTCAAACCGAAATGCATCCAAAATCTAGCCATCTAAAAGAGTAATATAAGGTTTAAGTCACTAGCCATTTATCTTAAAGCTCGCACCAGAAGTAGGGTTCCGAATTTCTACAACTCCATGAGGGAAAGTATTGATAACAACGTATGGCCCATCCCAGCAGGACTTGAGCTTTCATGGAAATAATTTAAGTCTGGAATTGAAAAGCCAGACCCACTGGTTGGGCTCAAAAGTCTTTCTAATGATGTGCTTAACATGGAGGACCTTTGTACGTTGCTTGTAAGCTTGAGAAGTTTCATAGGCTTCATTACAAAGCTCCTCAAGCTCACTTAACTCTAACATACGTACCTTTCCCGCTTTATCCAGATTCAAGTTAACGTTTTTAATAGCCCAATAGGCTTTATGTTGGATTTCAATGGGAAGATGGCATGCCTTTTCGTAGACAAGACAGAAAGGAGACATGCCTAAGGGAGTCTTATATGCGGTTCTGTAGGCCCAAAGAGCATCATTTAGTTTTTTAGAACAATCCTTATGATCAGGTCTGATAGTTTTTTTCTAAAAATTTCTTAATCTCCCTATTAGACACTTCAACTTGTCCACTCATTTGGGGATCGTAAGGTGTGGCTATCATGTGCTTACTCCCAAATTTTAGAGTAGTCTTGTGAAGTGTACGTTCTTGAAGTGAGGTCCTCCATCACTTATGATCGTCCTTGGGCACCCATACCGAGAAATGATATTAGCCTTAACAAAGCCCAAGACCACGGAATGATCATTGGTTCGCGTGGGTATGGCTTCTATCCATTTCGATACATAGTCCACAACCACAAGGATGTACTCATATCCGAACGACACAGGAAAGGGACCCATGAAGTCGATGCCCCAAATATCAAAGATCTCAACAGGGAGGATCAGTTGCTGGGACATCTCATCCCTTTTTCCAATGGTTCCCATCTATTGGCAACGTAGACATAAGCCCACATATGTATGTGCATCTCCGAATAATGTGGGCCACCAAAAGCCAGACGAACGAACCTTATGGGCAGTCTTTTTCCCACTAAAATTCCCCCACATTGGAGGTCATGCCAAAAACTCAGAACACTTCTTTGTTCTTCATCAGGGATGCAATGGAGGAAAAGCTGGCCAGGGCCTACTCTAAAAAGCTCGAGCTCCTCCTAGTGATAAAATTTAGCGCTAGCAAGAAACCTATCTCGCTTCTGCTTGTCCCAAGTATTGGGGATAATGCCCATGACTAGATAGTTCATTATGTCAGCCAACCAAGGAGTTTTGGCCTCCACGGCCATCAGAGACTCATCAGGGAAAGTATCCTGAATACCGCTAGCAGGGTTTGATGCCTCAATAGGGATCCTAGACAGATGATCTACTACCACATTCTCAACTCCTTTCTTATCTTTAATTTCCAGGTCAAACTCCTGCAGTAGCAAAATCCAACGAATTAAGCGAGGTTTGGTGTCCTTTTTAGCAAGAAGATGCTTTAACGCAGAATGATCAGTGAACACCACAACCTTGGATCCCAAAAGATAAGATCGAAACTTTTCCAAAACAAATACTATAGCAAAAAAGTTCCTTTTCAGTGACTGTGTAGTTTTGCTGAGGATCCGTAAGGGTCTTGCTGGCATAATGCAGCACATGAGGTTTGCCATCAACCCTTTGACCTAAGACCGCTACCACTGCAAAATCAGAAGCATTGCACATTAGCTCAAACAGGAGGGTTCATTCTGGTTCTTGGAGAATTGGTGCTGTAATAAGGAATTTCTTTAAGACTTGGAAAGCCTCACCACATCTATCATTAAAATCGAAGGAGGCATCCTTCCCTAACAAGTCGCAGAGTGGCTTAGAGATTTTACTGAAATCTCTAATGAAGCGCCTATAAAATCCAGCATGGCCAAGGAAAGATCTAACTTGACGAACATTGGCGGGCAATGGAAGCTTAGAGATGGAATCAATTTTTGCGGTGTCCACCTCTAATCCTCTCTTAGAAACTATTTGCCCTAACACAATGCTCTGTTGGACCATAAAGTGGCTTTTCTCCCACGCACATGCGCACAAGCCGCAACCCCTTTCACACACGTGGGCTATTGTGGCTTGCGTGGAAGCGTGAAAGGCGTTGGCATGCTACGTGGAGGTCACCGATGGCGTTGGTGGTGAAGATGGTGGTCGACGGTGGTGGCTACGTGGAGGGGGGGCGTGGCGGCTTTGGGTTCTTTTGGGAGGTTACAAGAGGTGGTGGAAGGAAGAAAAGGAAGAAGAAGAAGCCGCACGCACACGGGCTAGAGCGCGGCTTCAGCTGCGCACGCAAGCGGATGGAGCGTGGGCTTCACTTGCGCTGGTGCGTGTGGAGCGGTGCAGGCATGTGGCAGTAGGTGCGCGAGGGCGCGCGCACAGTGAGAGCAGTGAGAGGCTGACGGTGCGAGGTTTGGTTGCGCGTGGTGAGGCTACGTGGGGAGTGGTCTGCAGTGGTGGCGTGCGCAACGCATGCGGGCTTGTGGCGGGATGGCACGGTGAAGGCAGCGACGAGCAGCTGTCACCACGCTCACTGCCGCCTAGGAAGATGAAGAGGTGGCCGATGTGGAAGCTCACAAAGGTTCACAGTGTACACTTATGGGTTCACAGTGTAAGCTTCTGTCAGGTGGTGGAGATGGAGGATATCCCCGCAGGGGGGAAGGAAGATGATGGATGGTGAGAGAGTCCTCAAACCGCTCTTCTTATCTGCAATTTGTTGCTTCTGCCGGATGCTTCTCCAACCACCCGCGATGGATCCGAGTGGTTGGAGTGGTAGAATCTGTCAGGCAACTTCTTCATCAGACGTCTGATCAGACCTTCAAACGTCTTAAAAATGTAGATATCAGTAAGTTCCTGTTGGCGGTCCCAGACGTTCGTCATTTTCTCCAGATGTCTTATAGATGTAGAAATGGACGTCTAAACTCATGTACCTAGCCTGCATTCATCGAAAGAATTATATTATCATATCATATGTGGTTAAATGTAACATTAACGCATAAAATTTTATGCAAACTAAGGTAAATTACCAAAAATCTCCTAGTCAATTAACAACTAAGAGCAAATAATTAAATAATACTTAGGCTAAATAATGGTCCACGCGAGTGGACTTATCAGCAGGCAGAAGAGCTATGCTGACAAGAAGCGTACAGAGGTGTAGTTCGAGGTTGGGGATCACGTCTTCCTCCATGTTTAGCCCATGAAGGGCTTGCAGTGTTTTGGGGTGAAAGGGAAGCTTGTGCCGAGGTTTGTGGGGCTCTTTGAGATCTTGGAACGGGTTGGACCCATTGCTTATCGTCTTTCCCTTCTTCTTTAGCTCTCTAGAGTGCACGACGTGTTCCATGTGTCCAACCTCAGGAAGTACGTCGCTGATCCTAACCATGTTCTGAGCCACGGGAGCGTTGAGGTGGGAGACAACCAGACCTATCTCGAGAGGCCAGTGCAGATACTGGACAGTCATCTGGAGTTTAAGACGGAAGCAGGTGCTGCTAGTGAAGGTCCTATGGAGAAGCCAGCGGTATGAGGAGGCAACTTGGGAGCCCAAGGCCCCAATGAGAGAGCAGTACCCTGAGCTTTTTGAGGGTACGTCCCTTCTGGTCTACTTTGGTCCTCTTTAAGTTTGTTATGAGCTTTTACGTTATTTCCGCACCCTACTTAGCTCAAGTTTCAGGGACGAAACTTCCTTTAAGTTTGTTATGTTGAAATGACCATTTCCAAGGATCGTTCGGAGTTTTCCCAGAAAGTTAAGGGCGTGAACATAATTTTTGACCCCTTAAGTTTGGATGTGTGGGCCTTGTGGGAACAAGAGAGGATAGAGGGGAAGTTTCCATAATTTCCCCCCCTCTCTCTCTTCCACTTACACACCCACGCACACACACACGCACACTTCCCTCTCCCCACCAAAACCCTAACCCACTCTCCTTATAAAACCCCCCACACCCCTCTCCACCTTCACACCCTCACCACCACCTCCACCTTCGTACCCCACCCTCACCCTGCAGCCGGCGAGCGCCCACAGCCTTCCCGCCTCCACCTGCAGCCACATGTGGAGAGGAGCTCGCGAGTGGAGGAGGAGGGAGGGAAAGAGTGTGAGTGTGGAAGAGGGAGGGCATGGGAGAGAAGGAGAGAGCTCACTCGAGGGAGCTCGTATGAGAGGGAGGAGGCACGGCCGAAGGAGTTGCGAGCATCTGCGAGAGGAGAGGAGGCCGTAGGAGGAGGATCCAAACCTTCTGCAGCTGCTAGAGCAACTGTTGCGAGAGAAGCTTGCGAGAAGACGAATGCCGCGAAGGAGTTCTGCATACTGGATTTTCCAGTATTAGACGTCTAAAGCATCTACTAGACGTTTGGAGTAGTAGTGGATGTCCAGAGCTGAAGCCGGACATCTGAAATTTCGGAGTGCCGAGGTATGAGTCCTGTACGCTCATGAATGCACGTACGTGATGTACGTAACATTGCATTGTGGTGTTTTAAACCCGTGAACGTATGTGTACGTACAGACCTTGGAAAGGCACATAAGCACTTTTTTCGAGGTGCTTGAGGACGTATGGACTGTAATTTCCTGGTTGGAGGGGGTGAGATATGCGTAACGTAATAAAAAGAAATTACAGAATTAAAGTAGACAATCTCACAAAATAAACAATCACACAATGGGCACAAGTATTTTTAGGTGGAAACCCAAACCGGGTGAAAACCACCACCTAGCCCTCTCGAGTTAGGATTTCCCGATCGACCTAGTCGATTAAATCCACTAAACCCAGTCACTTAAACGAGGGTGACTGCACCTTAAATACAACCACACTACTTAGACCGAGGGTAGTGTTCCTCAACACCCCTTCTCTTCACAAGAAGGAATTTGTCTCGCGAAGGAGACGGGAATTCGCAAAAATAAAAGCCAACCAAAGACAATAAAATGTACAACAATCCTATAGAGCCTCAAATATTTAAACCTAGCTTCTATAGGAGTTAGGAAACTTCTCTTTAGTGGAAGTGCATCGAAGTGACGACGTGGATGCGTGAACCACGGTTTGGCACAACAATGCTCTCGTAACGTCGGCGGGAGAGCGGGTGCACAGGAATCAAGCTCTCTAGATGTAGAACTAGGCTTGGAGAGCTAGAGCTTTCTTCTTAAGATCAAAAGACACAAAATGATGTGAAAGTGTGTTTCCTAGTGTATCATACAAGCCAAGGGGTCCTCCTCTATTTATAAAGCTCCTAGGAAGGCTTTAGAAGGCCTTGGAAGGCTTCCATAGCCGTTGGGTGCAAATCCAAGGCAAATCAGGCCATAGTCAGAATTAATCATGATTCTAACAGGGTCATCAGATGTCTAGTCCTGGCATCAAATGTCTGGAAAACCTATTTAAGACGTCTGGGAATTAAGTCAAATGTCTGATTTTAGATGGGTTTCCTTCTTGACTTGAATTAGACCTAAACAGGGTTCTAGTGTATTATCATCGGACGGCATACAGGACGTTTAGCACAAGGTTTAGACATCTGGAAACCTATTATTCTGCGAAAATGGATTCCCAAGGAAGTACAATGGCTAGAAAATCTCTAAAAGGAGATTTTGGGTCAGCCGAGGCAAAACGGTCATATATTAGACGTCTAGGGTCCTCTACGAACGTCTGATACGAGGCTAACGGTCATTTTCTCAATGTTTACTAAGGCAGCCAACGTTCCACTAATTGGACGTCTGGCAAAGTCATCAGACATCTGCTAAGACGACTAGACTAAGGTCAGGACGGCTAATTCTAACAGACAGAACCTACTAAGTCTAGCCTAGATGCTTTGTATGTCTGATCAAATAGTCAGACATCTTAAAAGTCAATATCATACGTCTGATTTCCAGATTGGACGTCTGATAGGGCTGTCTGAACCCTATTTTGGTTTTCTAAGTTCTTTACATAAAACCTAGGTATTCTAGGGTAGTGCAGGTGTTCCTAGGACTACTTTAAGTGTTCTTTGAGGCTTTTTAACATAAGATCTAAGACAGAAATAAAGAGCAAAATAAAGAAACAAAATTACATAGAATAGGATAAAATGAAATCTATCATATTCTTCATCTCCTTCCTTCTTCAAGATTTCACTCCTCACGAAGCTCCTCTGCCTCTGTCAAGCTCCTTCAATCCGCCATGGATGCGAGCTAGAACTCTGTCTAAATACTTGTTTCCATTTACAATTTGATCTGAAAACTAGGACTCAAAAGCAAATGTTAAAAGACATGTATTTTGTTATCAAAATAAACGATCATGGTGCTCTAGCACCAACAATCTCTCCCTTTTTGATGATGACAAAACCAAAAATAATAATGCATAAAATCCTCCCCTTTTTTGACATTATCAAAAAGGTTTTTATCAATTTTAAATATCCTATAACTCCTCCTTAAAACATGCTCTTCTATAATTGGGTTAAATTTCTTTTAACAAGAGTAATGTCCTCCCCCTTTTTGTAACAACAAGATAGCTATTATTTTTCTCCCTTTTTCTAAAGGAAATATAGCTAATTTAACAAGATCTCCCCCTTAATGATTGACAAATAGCTTATAACTTTAACTCCCCCTATCTATATTCTAATGATAGGATTAAGGGTTACCTCACCTACCATGGCCAATAGAATGGCCCAAATGGAGGTGGTGGATGCCATATCAGATGGGGCTCCCATCCGTAGCTTGGAGGCCCGAGCATCGATGCCGGTCTCCAGTCTGGCGATCAACATGCTGTGGGTCCATCATTTGTTTGCCATCTCATCGGTCTTCTTGTCCTTCTCCTTGGTCTACTCTTTGGTCCTCCCAACTCGAGTTGACCATTCTTGAGCTTGTAGGTCCAATCTCTTGTATTATAGTCACCCTTGAAACCTACAAAACAAGATTCCAATTTTTTCTTCGGTATCCAAGTGAGCTTGGATCTGGATCTGTTAGCGGGTCTCCTTGGCGGAGATCCTTTCTCAACCTTAGGGTTGTATAAGTTATCCACCTTTTTTATCAAATTATTTGATTTCTCCCTAAGACATGCAAGTTCACCTTCAATAGATACATCTTGGTTTTTAAGCTAGAAATTTCTATTTTTAAACTAGTGTTTTCCTCAATCAACTTATTATTTTCAGCGATAGGGTTATGATTTTCTAACAATAAGTCATCATTTTTATTACTAGCTTCTAGATACTTAAGTTGTTTCTCTAACCTTTCATTTTCATTTTTAAGAAAACTAAGGTTCTTTTTAATATTTTTATTTTCTATCTTAAGTTATTTACTAACTTCAAAAAGCTCATTAAATGCGTTCTGTAAATCAGAATTTACCTCGTCATCGAAGTCTCTTCCGCTTTCGTTGTCACTTTCTCCTATGGCCATGAAACCAAGGCAAGCGATTTCATCCTTCTCATAATTTTCTTCTTCCTCTTCCTCCAAGCTCGAGTCGTCCCGAGTTGCTTGGAATGCTTTCTTCTTAGACTTCTTCTCCTTTTCCTTCTTCTTCTCCTTCTTGAGAAGAGGGCACTCGGGTCGTAGATGTCCTTTCTCATTGCAGTGGTAGCAACGTCTCAGGCTTTCCTTCTTCTTTTCTTTCTTTGACTCCCTACAAAACTTGGAAAACTTTTTAAGTAAATCCTTAAAGTCTTCGTCATCAGAACTTACCTCACTATCTGATGCAGCTCTGAATGCGAGGGTCTTCTTCGGTTTTGGCTCTGGTGTATCCTTCTTCTGCTTCAGCTTTGTCTCATAGGCCGTTAAATTACCTAGGAGATCTTCCATGTTGAGCTCCTCCATCTCGTTTGCCTCCTCGATGGTGGTGACTTGCTCCCATTCTGGTCCAAGGGAATGGAGTAGCTTTCCTCGAAGCTCCCCCTTGATAAAGGTCTTACCTAAAGCTTTTAAACTATTTACAATGAGAGTAAACCTAGTGTTCATCTCACTTAGAGATTCGTTAGTCTTCATTGAAAAGGACTCAAATTCTTGAGAAAGTAAATTTATTTTAGAAGTCTTTACCTTAGTCTTACCTTCGTATGTAACTTCTAGAGTGTGCCATACCTCATATGCAGTGGAGCACTGCGATATTCAGTTGAACTCCTCCGGGCTAAGCGCATAGTACAATGCATTCATAGCTTTCGCATTGAGGGAAAGCTCGCGGGTCTGCTGTTGTGAATAGCCTCTCTCTGGTTTCTCCGGGACTTCGTATGGGGTTTCACAACGTTCCCATAAAGCGAAGTTGGTGTCTTGAAGCCACATCTTCATCCTTAACTTCCAGTAGCCGTAGTTGCTTCCATCGAAGAAAGGCGGTCGGACAGTGGACTACCCCTCGACGATTCTAGTGGCGGTGACGCTTCCCTCCATCGGATCTTCGCCAGTGTGTAACGCTGAAAATGTGAAACCTGCTCTGATACCAACTGTAATTTCCTGGTTGGAGGGGGTGAGATATGCGTGACGTAATAAAAAGAAATTGCATAATTAAAGTAGAAAATCTCACAAAATAAACAATCACACAATGGGCACAAGTATTTTTAGGTGGAAACCCAAACTAGGTGAAAACCATTACCTAACCCTCTCGAGTTAGGATTTCCCGATCGACCTAATCAATCAAATACACTAAACCCAGTCACTTAAACGAGGGTGACTGCACCTTAAATACAACTACACTACTTAGACCAAGGGTAGTGTTCCTCAACACCCCTTCTCTTCACAAGAAGGAATTTGTCTTGCAAAGGAGATGGGAATTCGCAAAAATAAAAGCCAACCAAAGACAATAAAATGTACAACAATCCTATAGAGCCTCAAATATTTAAACCTAGCTTCTGTAGGAGTTAGGAAACTTCCCTTTGGTGGAAGTGCGTCGAAGTGACAATGCGGATGCGTGAACCACGCTTTGGCACAACAATGCTCTTGTAACGTCAGCGGAGAGCGGGTGCACAGGAATCAAGCTCTCTAGATGTAGAACTAGGCTTGGAGAGCTAGAGCTTTCTTCTTAAGATCAAAAGGCACAAAATGATGTGAAAGTGTGTTGCTTGGTGTATCATACAAGCCAAGGGGTCCTCCTCTATTTATAAAGCCCCTAGGAAGGCTTTGGAAGGCCTTGGAAGGCTTCCATAGCCGTTGGGTGCAAATCCAAGGCAAATCAGGCTGTGGTTAGAATTAATCATGATTCTGACAGGGTCATCAGACGTCTGGAAAACCTGTTTAAGACGTCTGGGAACTAAGTTAGACGTCTGATTTTAGATGGGTTTCCTTCCTGACTTGAATCAGACCTAAACAGAGTTCTAGTGTATTGTCATCAAATGACATACAAGACGTCTGGCACAAGGTCTGGACGTCTGGAACCTATTGTTCTACAGAAATGGATTCCCAAGGAAGTACAACGACTAGAAAATCTCTGAAAAGAGATTTGGGTCAGCCGAGGCAAAATGGTCATATATCAGACGTCTGGGGTCCTTTACAGACGTCTGATACAAGGCTAACGGTCATTTTCTCAATGTTTACAAAGGCAGCCAATGTTCCATTAATTGGACATCTGACAAAGTCATCAGACATTTGCTAACACGTCTGGACTAAGGTTTGGACGGCTGATTCTAACAAACAGAACTTACTAAGTCCAGCCTAGATGCTTTGGACGTTTGATCAAACAATCGGACGTCTGATTTCTAGATTGGACTTCTGATAGTGCTGTCTGAACCCTATTTTGGTTTTCTAAGTTCTTTACAAAAAACCTAAGTATTCTAGGGTAGTGCAGGTGTTCCTAGGACTACTTTAAGGGTTCTTTGAGGCTCTTTAACATAAGATCTAAGACAGAAATAAAGAGCAAAACAAAGAAACAAAATTACATAGAATAGAATAAAATGAAATCTATCCCATTCTTCATCTCCTTCCTTCTTCAAGCTTTCGCTCGTCATGAAGCTCCTCTGCCTCTATCAAGCTCCTCCAATCCACCATGGATGCGAGCTAGAACTCCATCTAAATACCTGTCTCCATTTGCAATTTGACTTGAAAACTAGGACTCAAATGCAAATGTTAAAAGACACATGTTTTGTTATCATCAAAATAAATGATCATGGTGCTCTAGCACCAACAATTTGAACATCTCCTCAGACGTCTGATAGTCATATTGGACATCCGGACGAACAGACAGATGTCTGGAAAGACCTAGGACGACTAAAACGGGCTTCCAGACATTCGCCGACAATGTAGGAACACAAGGTGAGTTACCGACGTTGTTTAACACATCTGGGCCTTGTCCCAGACTTCTGATTTTGGTCAGTATGCACGTTTTTGGCCCGTTCGGAGCTCAAACGAAGTCGGATTTATGCAAACGAAGTACCGTTGTTTTCTACTCGAGTTTCTCTATGTGTTAATGTCAGTTATATACTATTTGAAACTCGTTTGATGTGACTTTGTCACTGGTATAGGTTTCCAGCCTGTAGCGTGTTCGGGGCCCGCGGAGACGACGAGATCTACGTTTCAGGCCACCATTCCACCCGTGAATCCCGATAGAGTGGTTTACTTTAATATTAAGATTTAAATAAATAAAGTGCATGTTTAGAATAAATTGATTGAACCCTAGGATGTGAAATGAACCCTAGGGGAGAAGCAAATGAACATTGCTTGAGCTACACTGTTTACTTTAAGATACTTGCTAAACCCTAATTGCTATAAATTGCATGGATACATGATGTGATAATTCTTCAGTTGTAAAAACACGAGCTACCTGTTATATGAACGAGAATCAGAAGATGAACAATGAGATAGGCATGTTGAGAAATGAAATGAAACAAATACAAGCATGAACCCTACGGGGAATTAGGAGAACTCCTTTATACGGAAAGAATCTTGTAAGTAGACGGGAAGTAAGCTGGCCCTTGTGTACATAGTACCAAGGAGAGCAACTGTCCCTTTAGTGTAGAGGGGAGCTAGCCGCCACTTTGGGTTGAGACCCAGGGTTAGGAGTAATCACTCTACACCAACTACTGTTTGGCCCTCGTGTACGTGGTACCAAGGTGAGCTACTTAGTGTTGGGAGGGAGCTAACGCCCCACGGGGCCTAGGGTTAGGACTAGCCACCTGATCGCACATGTTTCACAAGTATGAAATCATGGTTAGAAGTAACCCGTCGTCGTAGTTGCAAAACTCGTGGTCAAATAAAATTTATACCAAAACTCCAAAGGAGTCTTAGGTCGAACTCAGGGAGGCGACGTTTACTTTAATTGAAAATCGTGCGTCTATTTGTTTCTTTTTGGAATTTTAGGGTTTTGATATTTTTTTTGTATTTTTTAACAGAGGACAAGCAAAATGAATCACAAGATAGAAATGAAACAAATATGATATATATATATCAATCCAATGTCGATTACAATGAACTATAAAATCATAATAGAAGAGGGGGTGAGAGGAAATCTCCCGAATTGGCAGTTTGGCGAGACGATGGCTCTTGGCGGAAGCTCGGACGAAGGAGGTGAGGAGCAGGATGACGGAGGTGAGATGAAGGAGAACGTCAGGTAGAGGAAAGCTTCGGTGTTGCTCCAAAATAGTGGTGAGAGGCGGAGATGATCTGCTACTGGAACAGAGGTGGGAGGACGACTCCAAGGCGACCTATGAATGGAGATGGGAAGATGGATGAATATTTGGTGTGGCAGAGGTTCGCTATACTAATAGGTGCCTTGGGAGCTTAAGAGTAAGATCTAACAGAGCGTTAGTAAGCTTGCTAGAGCTTGGGAGTAGGTGGGTGTAGAGTAGGTAGAGATGGCTTGGAAGGGAGGGGGTGTAGGTCCTTCTATAGTGGAGAAGAGGGAAAAATGGGTATGGGACCATTAGTGACCTCTAGGCCATCGCTGGAAGAGTCACTGTAGACAGATCATGCCCGCTCACACCCCCAGCTGGCATTGCTGGTGCGCGAAGAATTAGTGACAGCTGTAAGCATTGCTGTAAGTCTAGCTTATGCGTCGCTATAAGTTGGCACCAACCGAGCATGCGCCCACCCCATGCTCCGCTGGCGCTACCTATGCTTTTCCCATTCATGTACACGGATTGCGCGGTAGCCCACTGGTGTGCGTGCTAGCATGCGTTGGCGTGCACGCGCGTGTGCTGCTGTTGCGTGCTGGAGTGCGTTGCATGCATGCTCGATTGAGAATAGGGGGCTACAGGGATTCGAACCCACGCCCCTCCCTTGCGAACCGCCACTCCACCTGCTGCAGCAAGCCTACATGTGCATCACGAGGACGAATTTGCAGCTGCGTGGCGTGGCGAGCTCTCAGTCATTGGATTTGCATCCAACGACTGAGATCACTTGATGGGCAGCCTTTGAAGATGTGGCGGGTGGCTATGGGTGCTCCAAATGGTGCCACGTGGCACCATCTAGACTATCCACACTTCATTTCTTGCAGAGGATGCCACAGTGCTCGGATTGAGGTGATTTCTATGTTGTCGGACTGCGATTGACACTCCGGATCCATCCGTACGATTGGATTTTTATCCGAAGTCTGTAAGGATGTCGCGTTACCTCCTGGCCATATAAAATGAAGGAATTAATATATAAAACATACAACTATCCTAAATGCCATGCAATCGATGTTATGCAATCTTTACAGCATGATATGCAATGCTAAGCCTAAGAACTATCATAAATAAGCAATTTATCATGAATTCATGTGTGTTCATCATACCCCCATGCTTACTTTTTGCTAGTCCCTAGCAAAATTAACCTAAATGCTATGTATAAAAGTAGAATCAGGGCTTGAGTATTTAGGCAAAATTCAATGATTGCTTTAGAAAATCTCAACCTCAAGACCTAATTACAAAAACTCAACAGTGCCCGGGTGCCTACCGGAATGCAGACCGTCCAAGCCCTCGCCTTATTTAAGAAGAGAAGATACAAAAAATTATTTTCTTGTCTTTCTTCTTTTCTAATTTCTTTATATTTTTGGAGTTTGAGAGTTCTGGGGTAACTTTTTATGGCTACCCGACCCGCCCAAGACTCGAAAAGGACTCTAAGTGCTAAGCATCTTGTGAAAATAGTGAAAGACTCACTAAACGGCCGTTAAAACGGACTTCGGGTTTCTACGACCCTAGGTGACCTTGCCTAAAGGTTTATCTTTTCGATTGGTAGCTTTCTCCCTATTTTTATTTATGGGGTCAACACAAGGGTGAACCTAGTGTATATCTCCCTGGTTTATTCTACTTCCTGACTTTTTCCTTAAGTGTTTTGGAAATTATTGTGCATTTTTTTGTGAGCTGGGTTCTGGACAACCGGTCGATGAGCTGTTACTATCAACAACTTGTCAGCCATACTCGTGTGGTGAAGTGTGGTTTTGTTTATTTTTTACTTTTTCTCCTTTTTCTATATATATTTTTTCTTTTTCTTCTTTCTTTTACTTTTTTTTTTTAAGTAGGTGGCCTCCCTGATCAAAGATTTACCTAATGGCAGTACAATGAAAATGGTCTTGTGATTAGGCTCTGGACAACCAGCCGATGAGCTGTTACCACCGACAACTTACCAGCCATACCATCGTAGATAGTTCATTAACTACCCAATTTCCGAAGAAATCACCGAAATGTGAGTCAGTGCAAAAAAAGGTGTGTAGATGCTTAGGCTTAAAGTCCCCCTAAATCAGAGGGCAGGTTGTTAAGTCGCATACTTATCATCTCAATTTATTAGCCAAATTAAAATAAATTTGAATTGACGAGGACTCGAGACTAAGTCCACATTTGAGTAGACAACCGGGCTAATTAAGCCCGAAGACCTGAAGAGTCTAAGTGTTCAGGTCTCAAAGTATCAATTCCTAGAGTTTGTAACTCCTAATGCCTAAGTTCTCATCTCCTAATTCTATTTTTTTTTTTAATTTTCAATTTTTTTTAAAGAATCAAATAATAGGAAATTACTGTTGCAGCTGACAAAAAGGTTATAAAATATGTCCACCCCACATGCTTAGCTATTGCAATGTCCTCATTGTGAAAAATGAAAGTATGCAAGAGAGTAGAAGTGGAAGAATAGCACCTAGTTTCCGTGAGATTCTGGTCAGCTTGGAACAGTCTTTACATGTGTTGAGTTTAGTGCCTTCAGCTTGGCGATGATCGAACCGCAGTGGTTAAGGCAGGGTAAGAGCAACCTTGTCCGAGGTGGGTTCAGGGAGCACATGGTCAACAAAGGGTTGGAGACGCTGTCCAATGACCTTGAAAATATTACCCATCTTTGGGTCAGAGATTTCAACAGCCTCGTTAGGGAAAATCCACTCAATAACGAATGGGTCGTCCCACTTAGACCTGAGTTTTCTGGGAAAAGCTTCAATCGAGAATCGAAAAGCCAGACTTTCTGGTTTAGCTTAAAGCTCTTACGTGAAATCATCTGGTCATGTAGAGCTTTGGTCCTTGCCTTATAAATTCTAACATTTTCATAAGCATCATTTCAAAGCTCCTCCAACTTAGATAGTTGGAGTTTCTTGGTTTTCTCGACCAACTAAAGGTCCACATTAGATTTCTTGATGGCCCAAAATGCCCGGTGTTCAAGTTCTACGGGTAAGTGACATGCCTTACCAAACACCAGACGGAACAGAGACATACCGATAGGCATTTTGTATGCCATACGATAGGCCCAAAGAGCATCATCTAGCTTTTGGGTCCAATCCTTCCTATCAGGCCTAACGGTTTTCTGCAAAATGTTCTTGATCTTCCGATTGGAGACCTCGGCCTGTCCGTTCGTCTGAGGGTGGTAAGGTGTGGAAATCTGATGGCTCACCCCATATTTCCCCAGTAAATTTTGAAACTGGGCATGAGTGAAATGTGTGCCACCATCACTGATAATTGCCCTAGGAACCCCAAACCAACTGAAGATATTTTTCTTCACAAAATCGATGACCACCTTGTGGTCATGGTCCGGGTGGGAATTGCCTCAATCCACTTGGACACATAATCAATAGCGACCAGAATATACTGGTGCCCAAATGAAGGAGGGAAGGGTCCAATAAAGTCAATACCCCAAATGTCAAAAATTTTGATGGAAAGAATTGGGTTCAGGGGCATCATATCTCTCTTAGCCATGTTCCCAAGTGTCTAGCATCGGGTGCATGACTTTGAGAATTCCTGGGCATCCTTAAATAATGACGGCCAATAGAATCTAGATTGCAAGATTTTTGCGATCGTCTTTTTCCTGAAAAAGTGTCCACCACACGCGGATGTGTGGCAGAACTCAAGTATGATATGGAACTCGATTTTCGGGATGCATCGACGAATAATCTGGTCTACATTGATGCTGTACAACTCGGGATCATCCCAAAAATAATATTTGGCCTCAGACACAAGTCTATCCCATTGTTGTTTGGTCCAATCCTGGGGGATTTGACCAATGGCCAAATAATTGACAATATCTGTAAACCAGGGGGTTCAAATACCCGAGACAGTGAGGATAGTCTCATCAGGAAAAGTATCAGAGATCAGGACATCCAGATGAGGAGAATCAATTAGGATTCTCGAGAGGTGATCCGCCACTACATTTTGTGCCCCGACTTTATCCCTGATTTCAAGATCGAACTCTTGAAGCAGCAGAATCCAGCGAATAAGCCGGGGTTCGGCATCCTTTTTGGCCAAGAGATGTTTCAAGGCTAAGTGGTCGGTATAGATGATGACATGAAAACCTAACAAATAAGCCCTAAATTTTTCTAAAGTGAAAACTATGGCTAGCAATTCTTTTTCAGTAATGGTATAGTTCCTCTGGGCCTCGTCTAGAGTATTGCTAGCGTAGTAAATCAAAGAGGGCTTTTTCTCAATCTTTTGACCCATGACAGCCCCGACAGCATAATCAAATGCGTCAGCCATAATATCAAATGGGGCTATCCAAACCGGTGGTTGCAACACTGGGGCAGGGGTGACTGCCATTTTTAATAAATTAAATGCCTTATGGCATGATTCATCAAACTCGAACGGCGTGTCTATGGCCAGAAGGTTACTCAAGGGCCAAGCAACCTTCAAGAAATCCTTAATGAATCTTCTGTAAAATCCCACATCCCCAAGGAAAGAGCGAATCTGTTTTACGGATGTGGGTGGAGGAAGTCTAGAGATAGCATCCACCTTAGCTTTATCAACTTCAATACCCCAACTAGAGACCACGTGACCCAGGACAATGCTTTCTTGAGTCATAAAGTGGCTCTTTTCCCAACTAAGGACCAACCGTGTTTTGATCCATCTCTGAAGGATCAATTCCAGGTTAGCCAAGAAGGACTCAAAAGAATCTCCGAAAATGGAGAAATCATCCATGAACACCTCAAGACAATCTCCCACCATGTCAGAAAAGATGGTCAGGATGCACCTTTGAAAAGTCGTAGGTGCATTGCAAAGCCTGAATGGCATTCTACAGAAAGCAAAGGTTCCGTAGGGACATGTGAAAGTTATCTTTTCCTGGTCTTTGGGATGGATAGGGACTTGGTTATATCCCGAATAACTGTCCAGGAAGCAAAAATATTTTTGCCTAGTTAACCTTTCAAGGATTTGATCGATGAATGGTAAGGGAAAGTGATCCTTTTTAGTGGTTGTGTTCAGCTTCCTATAGCCAATACAGACTCTCCAAGCAGAAGCTGAATGAGTGGTGAAGGTTTCCCCTTTCTCATTAGTCATAACGGTTATTCCCGTCTTCTTGGGTACAATCTGAACGGGACTAACCCACAGACTATCCGAGATTGGGTAAATAATCCTAGCATTGAGCCACTTGATTATCTCCTTCTTGACCACTTCTCACATATTCGAGTTTAGTCTCCTTTGCATTTTGTGAGAAGGGCAGGATCCATCATCCATGAAAATACGATGATTACAATAAGATGGCTCGATCCCCCTAAGGTCATGGATGGTCCAACCAATTGCCTCCTTGTTGTTCTTAAGGACATTAATTAACCTCGATTCTTGCTCCTTAGTCAAGTCAACACTAATAATTACAGGGAGCATGTTTTCAGGTCCTAAGAACTCATATTTCAAATTTTTGGGCAATGGTTTTAATTCCAGCTAGGGAGGGCTTAGAATAGAAGGTAGGAAGGATGCTGATGAAGATTCAATAGGACGATCCAGTGGAAGAGGCTGAGAATGAACAAAATCAATAGCTTCTTCAGGATGTGGCAAGTCTACCACGGAGGGTTGTGGGTTGGGTTCACTAAAGCTGGTGGAGTGATTGCGTAGCAATAATAGGTCATAATTGACCTAAATTAGGCTAGAACTTAGCATAAGTTAGGGTAATTCATACATGCATATGCATTACTAGCACCTTTACTGCTTACTTTTAGCTTTGCATAAAATAATGCTATAATGTACTGATTAGGTATATTATGTCAATTGCAGGTAATATGCTGATCAGAAGCTAGATCTGAAGCTGGATCTAAAGATGGATCTGAAGAATAAAGAATAATTGGTGTTGCAGCAGAGCTGGAGTGGAAGACCTAGATTAGATGTAGTAGATAATAATATAAGGGAGTTAAGGTATTCTATTCTATTAAGTAGGAATAAAGCAATAAATTGCGAAGAACTTATATCCATCCTAGCACTAGAACAGCCTAGAAGCTTCTCTAAGCCTTAGCCACCCTTAGATTAGGTCGCCGCACCCTAGGAAACCTTAAAACCCTATTTCTAGCCTCTATCTAGACGTCCAGATGAGTTATAGGACTTCCATAATCCTTAACCAACTCCCGCACACCTTAAACCCATTTCTGCAGTGTTATTTGACGTCCAGACACTTGGTCAGACATCCAATTTCTGCAGAATACCCAAGATAGAACCTAGAATCCCTCCTGACTCTAATTGGACATCCAAATAGTAAGTCTAGACTTCTGATTTTTCATTATAAGACGTCTGATAACTTTATTGGACGTCCAGAACTGCCCTCCAGACCCTGTTCTGAGATTCAAGCTTTGATCTTGGATCTCTAGCTCTGTAAACCTAATTCTAACCCCTTAGGAACCTAAATTAAGGTTCCCTAACCCTAGTAGATCACCTCTAGACCTCCCTAAGGACCTAATTAGGTCCTCACTAAACCTAATTGACTTGGATCATGGTCAATCTCTTCAGTCTATTTAATTGGACTCATTGAGTCCAATTGACCTAGACCTAACTTAATTGAGTTGTTTTACTCTCAATTAGGTTTCCACACACCCAATTGAACTTGTATTAAGTTTAATTGCACTTTACCTCAGTGAATTAGGATTTGCAACTCTAATTTGAGACCTAACCTAGATCTAAACCCTTTAGAACCTATCCTAACCCACCTAGCCACCTAGGTTTCAACCCCACACACACACACACACACACTTACCTAGAGTTCCCTAGAACTCTCTTCAAGGTGGCTCTACTCTTGGTTGCTAAAATTAGCAACCAAGAGCCATTCAATTTTTAGATCCACAAATGGTGGATCTAAAAACCACCTTGGCCGACCACACTTGGGACTCTCTCTAGAGAGTTCCACACTTCTCTAGAGAGTCTCCCTTAGGTCTATAAAAAGACCTAAGGAGTGGCACTTTGCAACCATCCACTCTTGGCTCCATTTTAGCTTAGCTTCATTCCACCTCCACTCCTCCTTCACAAGTAGCTTTACCATGGCCACCACCATCTCCACGCCAAGATGCTAGATCACCTCCTCAACCTATCTCCAAGGGCCAGCCTAAGCACCATTGGCTGCCCCTCCTTTTAACCAAGTCAAAGGCCATCAGAGCCCACCTCTGAATGCCCTTAGTTCTGCTATAGCTCTTCACAGTTTTGCTACTTTATTTACTACTTAATAGTGTAGCTCTATATTCTCCCCCAATGATGCATGCATAATCCCCGCTTAGATTCATGTAAGCTATCATTTTCTACTAGCTAGATTTGTGTTTCCAAGCATTCCTCTATAAGCTTTCCACGAGCTTCATGTTGCAAACACCATCATGAATCAGAGAAAATCTTTGCTATATATATATCTATGTGTGAAAATCACCATGAGCCTGCTCTTAATTACTGTATGTTCTAACTAGCATGTCGATACCTAAAATTATCGATGATCTAACAATTAACGCATTTTCCGTAAACAACCACCACATAACTAGAATCGTGCGTACTGAAACTCACACTTTCATGTTTGTCATCTACCTAACACATGCGCACGTAATTAGGGTTAATAAAGAAAGTGGCTGAACATTGATCTAACGATTAGAAACCGGCGTGCTATTTTAAGCGAGTGAGCGAGATTGATTTCAAATCTGCATTTCCATAAACGCCTCCCAGAGACGAATGACCGAGACTCAAGTCTCATTATCTTAGAAATTATTTTTGTTGATCGTATTTCGCAACTGTACTACGATGCATTTCTGATCAAATACGTGCTCTACAATCCCAAGAATTGGCGCCATTGCCGGGGAGGCAACTTCATTTTTTATTTTGATCTATAGAATTATCACTGATAAATCTTCCTCTACTTGTCTTTTAATGTATAGGAAAACACTAAAAAATGGGATCTGCGGACACAACAAGCATGGAAAAAAAATACCAGGTGCATATCATATCTTTCTTAGTTTAGGCTTGATTTGAACCTTAGGTTAGATTTCCTTCTAGCAATTTCATTTGAAAAAAAAGGCTATTTATTTTCGTAAAAAAAAAAGAAAGGTAGTTAGAATAGGTTTCCTTTTTTGAATCTTAGGATTAGTGAGTTAGTTTTGAAAAAAAAAGCAAGAAAAGAAAAGAAAATTTGAAAATCTTTTGAAAAAAAAATTCTTTCTTAAAAAGAAAGAACAAAAAATTATCATTTTGGTGGAAAGTTTGAATTTCAAATTCAAACACCTTTTCAAAAGCTACCCCACCACCCTGTGATTTTCGGCTAGGCTTCAAATTCCAATTTAAAAAATTCAATTACTAAAAAATTATTGAGAAAAAAAATTCTAAAATTTGGGCTAGACCTTCATTTTTAAACCACCTTTCATATGGCACCATTCATTTGAAAAAATTCCAAGAATAAAATTTTTAAAAATTCGTGAAATGTAAGGGGGTCAGACTGACCCAAATTTGAAAATTTTCAAAATTCAAGAAGCAATTCCGAGCAATACACAAATCTGTTTTGACTAAAAATGATGGGGTTTGAAAGTTTATCTCATTGGTTTTAATTCTCATATTTTCCTGAATTTTTGAAGATCATTTGATACTATTTCAATTTGAATAACCGATCAAGGGTCACAATTCTAGTTCTTACCTGCTGACATTCAAAAATCCCTAGAAATTCGGTTGAAATAGTAAAAATCATAAAAAATACTCTCTGAAAATATAATTGAAAAAGAAATATACTTACAAAATTTCAGTTTATTTGGATTCAAATTTTATCCAGAGAATTATTTGTGTTTCATTGATCTGCTGAAATCTCAAAGAAGAAAACCCTAGAATTGTATGAACCCTAGGTTATACCTTTAGGGTTACATTCTAGAGACCACACTTGGGCTAGTCTAGACTTAGTCAAGTATAGTGTTTAGCCAGTGTGCTTGGTCACCTTGTGGGCCACTCACCACAAACCCCAACTGAAGAAAAATGGGCTCAAATTAATTTTAAAACACGTAAGCAAACTCGAATTTGTTGTCATACTACGGGGTGGCTTCAACCTCTCTTGCCAAACCTGGGGACTAAGTGTACAGGGTAGTGTCAAACGACCGTGGCAAAGGGGTAATGGAATCGGAGGCATGAGCCGAAGGGAGAACCTTCCCCTTAGTCCCCTGGTAACCAAACTGGTTGGGTCAGCTTGAGAGGCGGGAATCACTTTCAGTCGGTTGTGTAATTCCCTACTTGGAGGGGGTGAGATCAGTGTGACGTAACAAATGTGGAATTGAAAATATACCAATCTCACAAAATAAACAATCACACAAAGTACACAAGGATTTTTAGGTGGAAACCCAAACTGGGTGAAAACCACCACCTAATCCTCTCGAGTTAGGATTTTCCGATCAACCAAGTTGATCAAATCCATTAAACGAATCACTTAAACGAGGGTGATTCAACCTCAATTACAACCACGCTACTTTACATGAGGGTAGCGTACCTCAAACCCCTTCTCTTCAAGAGAAGGATTTTGTCCCACGAAGGAGATGGGAATTCACAAATCGAATACCCAACCAAATAACAAAGTAAAATAACAAATATAATCTTATAGAGCCAACAAAGATTTAAACCTAGCTTTTATGAAACTCCCCTTTGATAGAAGTGCGTCGAATTGATGACGTGGGTGCGTGAGCTACACGACGGCGCAACGTCACTCTTGTGAACTACGGTGGGAGAGTGGGTGCGCAAATGCTTGATGCTCTCTAGATGAAGAACTTGAGCTTGGAGAGCAAGAGCCTTTCTTGGACACAAAAGAGTAGAAAGTATGTTGCTTGGGTGTGTCTTGTGTTCAAGAGGTTCTCCCCTATTTATAGAGGCCTTAAGAAGGCTTTGGAAAGCTTCCATAGCCGTTGGGTGCAAAGCCCAAAAGAATCAGCCCGAAATCAGGAACAATCATTGCACTGACAGGGTTATCAGATGTCTGATCCTGGCATCAGACGTCTGGAAAACCAGTTTAAGATGTCTGGGAACAAAGTCAGATGTCTGATTTTAGGCGAGTTTCTTCCTGACTCGGATCAGATCTAAATAGGGTTCTAGTGCAAGTCCATCAGACGACATACAGGATGTCTGGTACTAAGTCTAGATGTCTGGAAACCTACTTTTCTGCGGGAATGGATTTCCAAGAGAGTGCAATGGCTATAAAATCTCTGAGAAGAGATTTTCGGGTCAGCCGAGGCAAAATGGTCATATATCAGACGTCTGGAAATGCTTATGGACGTCCGATAAGTCTCTAACGGTCATATCCTTCAGTGTTTGCTAAGCAGCCAACGATCCACTGATTGGACGTCTGGCAAAAACATCAGACGTCTTCTAAGACATCTGGACTAAGGTCTGGACGTCGGATTTCATCAAACAAAACTTACTAAGTCCAGCCTAAATGTTACCGGACGTCTGAATCAACAATCAGACGTCTTAAAACTCATTATCAGACATCTGATTTTTAGATTAGATGTCTGAAAAGGCTATTTGAACCCTATATTGGTTTTCTAAGTTTTCTACAGAAAACCTAAGTATCCTAGGGTTATGCAGGTGTTCCTAGGACTATTGTTAGGGTACTTTGAGGCTCTTTAACATGATGTTCTAAGAAACAAAAAGAGCAAGGAAATAAAGACAAAAGTACATGAAAGAAATAAACAAAATTCTATCCTATTCTTCTTGTCCTTCCATATTCAAACTATTGCTCCTCGCGAGTCTCCTCTGTTCTCCATCAAGCTCCTCCAATCCATCCTGGATGCGAGCTCGAACTCCGTCTAATCACGTCTCCATTTGCAATTTGACCTGAAATCTAAGACTCCAAGTGCAAATGTTAAATGACACGTGTTTTGTTATCATCAAAACAAATGAACGTGGTGCTCTAGCACCAACAATCTCCTCATTTTTGATGATGACAAAACCATAAATAATAATGCAAAAAATCCTCCCCCTTTTTGACATTATCAAAAAGGTTTGATTGATTTTAAATTTCCTATAACTCCCCCTTAAAACATGCTCTTCTATGAATTTCTTTTAACAAAAGTAATGTCCTCTGACTGATCGATCTTTCACTTTTAAGTCATTTGTAGTTTAATGTGGTGGAAAAATCGACTAATCAATTTTTAACAACAAATAACCACTCGCAGAGGAGCAGGTCGTATCCACAGGGAGGCAATAACGTATTAAAATTCGTGCCACTTAAAAATGTTTGTTCGTAGTCAATTTAGACAAGAACCAAGCCAAGATTGCCTTTAGATTAAGGTTTAAGCAAGAAACAATGCTGAAATGGTAATTATGAGAAACTATAGGATATTTTCCGCAATGCAGAATCAATAAAATGTGATTAAAATGTGGCAATGGCAGAAAATGTAAATTTTAATTGACGGTTTACTGTAGCAAAACAGGGGAATTTTTCCCCGTTGTCTTGCGCGACGAGGAGCCGATGGTCGGGCGCGGGAAGCTCGGAGGAGGTCCCTTGGACCAAGAGCTTCAAATTGGTGGTGGCGGCGAGTCGCGCAGTGGCCGGAGGTGGCCGGACGAGCTCCGGCGGAGGTGCTGCAGCGGGTGAGCTTGCGCGGCTGTTGGCGTGGGCGCTGCTGCGGCTGGCGTGGGCACGGGAGCGCAGGCGCGGGGAAGGGCGGGCGCTGGTCTGCAGGCGCGGGGAAGAGGATGCTGCAGGCGGTTCTGCAAGCGCGAGCATGGTTGGGCTGGTCTGCAGCTGTGCGCGGGTCTGCAGGCGCGGGGAGAGGGCTGCAGCCGGTGAGCGCGTGGAGATGGGCGCGGTTGGAGGGTGCAGGCGCGGTTGAGGAGGGCGTGCGTGGTTGGACTGCAGCTGTGCGCGGGTGGCTGCTGTTGGTGGCGGGCGCGGGGGCGAAGGTGTCTGCAGTTGTGGTGAGCGCTGATCTGTAGACTCGGTTGAGCTGAAGGTTGATGGGCGCGGGTTGAGCTGAAGGTTCTGCAGGCGCGGGAGAGGGTCTGCAGGCGACTTCAGACGTGTGCGGTGGAAGTGAGCGGGTAACTTCAGACGTCTGGGAAATTCCCCAGACGTCTTAAGTTACTGAGAGGGTGGTTGAATCAGTAGCTCGGTGATGGTGGTCGGCGATGACGGCGAGGGGGATGCACGCTAAGGTGCTCACGGTGATGTGGCGAGCTCCGGATGGCGGTGTGGCCTGTCACACCACACGCCCACGGTGATGGAGACTCGTCGCCACAGTAGAGGCCGGTAGTGTGGAGTGGAAGAGAGAGGTTCTCTCTGCACAATGGTGGGTCGGTGGCGGAGGCCTCCTGAGCTCGGCTGCCTCCCTCCTCCTTTTGTAGTGGCCTGCACAAGTTTGAAATCAGCCGCCCGACCAGATCCACCACATCCGCTCCCCCTTGAATGGCTTCTTCACTGCAGCAGCCGGGCGTTGGAGCGGCAGCCAGCCGTTTTGAAAGAAGAAGAATAAAGAAAATAATGTTAAAATATTAGGGTTATTTATGTACAGACCCTCAACTTCTATGTTAATGAAAACAATGTACCTAATTGGTTATCTAATTAGATGAATGCTATTCTAAGCTAATTCTAAATGCACTTAAGATATGAATGCAATGTATGGATTATGTAATTAGATTAAAACTATGAATTAATCTATTTACATCCTAATTTATACTAAATAAATGTTAGAATTAACCTAATGTGTAGGCACTTAAATACTTAAATAGCCCACAACTATGGGCTAATCAAATACCCCCATGCCTAGTTTTTGCTAGTCCCTAGCAAAATTAAGCGAAACCTAGCACTCCAAGTAGACTAGTCAACTCACTTAGTCTTCCTTCAGAAGCATATTAAGTTCAGGTTCTAGACCCAAGGTTCCTAAGTAGTTGCTAAGTTACAGACTAGGTCGGCTAAAGACGAGTTGTAGGCACAAGTTTTCCTGATTTCTGACTCTACCCTAAAGTTTATTGATCCTTGAGATTAAAGCATCCATGCTTGTGCATTGGTCCGAGTTATTTGAGTTAAAGGAAAATTTTTTTTTATATATATACCCTTTTTTTCTTTTTTTGATTCTTCTAAGTCTAACCTCAGATCAGCTATCAACACGGTCTGTGTCGGATTCATTGTCCCCATTACCATACCTCGAAGGGTGCCTGGCTTTCGATGCTTCGAGATAGCACCGCCCATAACGACCCCAAGAACTCCTGGCAATCGACACTTCGAGATAGTATCACCCATGGATTTCTTAAGCGAATTCAGGCCTATGGCAATCGGCACTTCGAGATAGGGCTGCCCATGGTACCTGAACCGCGCAATGCACTTACATGCCCCCAGTAGGATGGATATCCTAAGAGACAAGCGCCGAGGAGGTAATATGTTATCATCGCATCCTCAAGGTGAGTATATGCTCGACCTCTCCTGCGGCGGGAACTCTTCCAATCAAAATGTGTTTTCAAGCCTCTCTTAAGTCAAAATTAAGAGAACCAAATCTCTTTTCAGAAAGATGAAAATTAAGTTGATTACCAGACCAAGTGTGTAAAATTTGGATGCTTGGGTTACAAGGACCCGTAAACCAAAAGGTAGAATAAAACTCCAGGTACTACCCCACCTTTTAACTCAAACCCTAGCTTCCCTTCCTCAACCTCTTGAGGAATGGTCCGCAACTTAACTCCTACTTAAGTTTTTAAGTCCACAAAGGACCCTAAAGGTCTAAAGCTAGTAGCTCATTTAGCTTCTAAAGTTTGACCCTAGAATTAACTTAGTCTACCCTAGAGTTTTGATTTGCTTAAGACTGCAAGATCTAGCCAGTTAAGCTCAAAACCTTTTTTTTTTTTCTCTTTTTTTTTTCTTTTCTTTTTTTCTATAAATGCATGCTATAAACAAAATGCCTCAGGTCCTCTCCCCCATGCCTGGTTCAAACAATGTCCTCATTGAAAATCAAAAATAGCTAAGGGAAGATATTACTTGAGGCAGAGAATGGTAGGAGCTAAGGCTCCTCAAGAGTGACTTCGTCAATTAGATGGTCATATAAAGTTATGTACGGTTTTAACCGTTGACCGTTGACGATAAAGGGAGTTGCTGAAGAGGAAGGATTTTTTATCTCCACAGCTCCATGGGGGAATACTTTGGTGATTATGTAAGGCCCATCCCAACGAGATTTTAATTTCCTAGGTAAAAGCTTAAGTCTGGAATTGAAAAGCCAGACTTGTTGGTTGGGTTCAAAGGTCTTTTGAAGAATAAACTTGTCATGCAAGACCTTAGTTCTTTCTTTATAAGCTTGAGAGGTGTCATAAGCATCATTCCTCAGCTCCTCAAGCTCACTTAATTCTAGAAATCGTGCCTTACCTGCCTTCTCTAAATCCATGTTAACACTTCGAATAGCCCAAAGTGCTTTATGTTCCAACTCAAAAGGTAAATGGCACACTTTTCCATACACAATCCGAAAGGGAGAAGTACCCAAAGGGGTCTTATAGGCCGTTCGATAAGCCCACAAAGCATCATCGAGCTTTTGGGACCAATCTTTCCTATCAGGTCTAACGGTCTTTTCCAAAATATTTTTTATCTCCCTATTTGATACTTCAACCTGGCCACTTGTCTGAGGGTGGTAAGGGGTAGCAACCTTGTGCGTCACTCCCAAACTCTTAATTAACCGATTGAAGTGGTGGTTTTGGAAATGAGGTCCCCCATCACTTATAATAGTCTTGGGGCAGCCAAAACGGGATATGATATTGGCCTTCACAAATTTCAAAACCACAGAGTGGTCATTTGTGCGCGTAGGAATGGCCTCTATCCATTTAGAGACATAATCAACTACCACCAAGATATATTCAAAACCATAGGACGACGGGAAGGGGCCCATAAAGTCAATTCCCCACACATCAAAAATTTCAACAGATTGAATAGGATGTTGAGGCATTTCATTCTTCTTCCCAATCGTTCCAGTCCGTTGACATCTAATACAGGCCTTAACAAAATTATTAGAATCCTTAAATAAGGAAGGCCACCAAAAACCGGACTGGAGAACCTTAAAAGCAGTTTTCTTAGCACCAAAGTGTCCTCCACAATGAAGTTCATGGCAAAATGTCAGCACACTTTGCTGTTCCTCTTCAGGCACACAACGTCTCAATACTTGGTCTTGTCCAATTCTAAATAATTCTGGCTCTTCCCAATGAAAATATCTCGCTTGAGAAATGAATCTCTTTCTTTTCTGCTCATCCCAAGAGCCAGGAGTTTGTCCAGTGACCAAGTAATTTACAATGTCTGCATACCAAGGTAAAGTTGGTGTTACAGCCATCAGAGTTTCATCGGGAAATGTCTCGCGAATGTCTTCAGAAATAGAGTCATTAAGAGGAAGGCGAGACAGGTGGTCAGCCACAACATTTTCTACTCCTTTCTTTTCACGTATTTCCAAGTCAAATTCTTGAAGAAGTAAGATCCACCTAATCAGACGTGGCTTAGAATCTTTCTTAGCAATGAGATGTTTCACTGCTGCATGATCAGTAAAAATAACCACCTTAGACCCAAGTAAATAAGACCTAAACTTCTCCAGAGCAAAAACTACAGCAAGTAATTCTTTTTCAGTGACGGTGTAGTTTTGCTGAGGTTCAGTTAAACTCTTGCTTGCATAATGCAGCACATGAGTTCTTCCCTCAACCCTTTGTCCAAGGACTGCTCCCACTGCATAATCCGAAGCATCACACATAAGCTCAAAGGGGAGTGTCCAATCAGGAGCTTGGAGAACAGGCACAGAGATCAAGGCCTCCTTTAGAGTTTGAAAGGCCTCGGCACACTTTGAATCAAAACTGAAGGAAGATTCCTTCGCCAATAAATCACAAAGTGGCCTAGAAATCTTACTAAAATTTTTAATAAAGCGCCTGTAAAAGCCAGCATGGCCCAGAAAGGATCTAATCTGTTTGACATTCGTAGGCAATGGAAGTTTGGAAATAGAATCAATCTTGGCTTTATCTACTTCCAAACCTTGCTCGGATACAACATGCCCAAGTACAATTCCTTTCTGTACCATGAAGTGACTTTTCTCCCAACTGAGGACTAAACCAGTCTCCTTACATCGTTTCAACACATTCTCCAGGTGCAGGAGACACTGGTCGAAAGATGAGCCATAAATAGAGAAGTCATCCATAAATACTTCAACACACTCGTCAATCATGTCCGAAAAGATAGACATCATACACCGCTGGAAAGTAGCAGGGGCATTACATAATCCAAACGGCATACGCCTGAATGCAAAAGTGCCGTAAGGACTCGTGAATGTCGTCTTTTCCTGGTCATCAGGAAAGACTGCCACCTGATTGTACCCAGAATATCCATCGAGAAAGCAATAATACTTATTCCCTGCCAATTTCTCGAGAATTTGATCAATAAAAGGCAAAGGAAAGTGATCCTTCTGGGTAGCAGTGTTCAGCTTGCGGTAATCAATACAGACCCTCCATCCAGTTGAGGGTCTAGTGACAACTTGTTCACCTTGGTCGTCAAGTTCCACAGTAAAGCCTGCCTTCTTTGGCACCACATGAATGGGACTGACCCATTTACTATTAGCAATGGGATATATGATCCCAGCATCCAACCACTTCAGGATTTCCTTTTTTACAACCTCCCTCATATTAGGGTTCAGACATCTCTGCATGTCCCTAAAAGGCCTGATGGAATCATTAGTATAAATGTGGTGCATGCAGAGTGTAGAGTCTATACCCTTAATGTCAGCAATGCTCCAAGCAATAGCTTCCTTGTGCCTAGACAGGCATTCAATCAAGGCTCCCTCCTGTGCCTCAGACAGCACAGCCAAAATGATAACTGGGAGCGTATCATTGGCACCTAGGAAAACATACTTGAGAGTGTCAGGGAGGGGTTTCAACTCAAGGTTGGGGGCTTGTATGGTTGAGGGTTTCATAATAGATGTCCCCATCTCAGGTAGCAAATCTGCCTTTGGCGGAAATGATGGGGGAAGAGACTCAGCAGAGACTCCTAGCAATTCCTCTAGTTCTAGTATATCCCCTTCACATTCCTCCAAGAGATGGGAATGCTCATTTAGCATGACATGCTGAAGGGGCTCATCACATAACATTGCAGGAGTTGCCTCTTCAATCAGGTCATCTATCACCTCAACTTGAGAACAATCCTCAAGTCCAGCTTGTTTGTAAGCATCAAACACATTAAGCCGGATTTTCCTGTTCCCAAAGCCCATTTTCAATGCCCCAGTATTGCAATTAATTGAAGCATGGGAAGTTGCAAGGAAGGGGCGGCCCAAAATGATGGAGGGTTTGGTTGGCTTGTTGGTAGGGTCAGTGTCCAAAACTAAGAAGTCAACGGGAAAGAAGAAATCCTCCACTCTTACGAGGACATCTTCCAAAATTCCCCATGGTGTCTTAAGTGATCGATCAGCAACTTGGAGGATTACAGGGCTAGGCTTCAGATTGCCTCCCCCAAGTTGTTCATACACGTAGCTCGGAAGGATGTTCACCCCCGCACCCAGATCAAGCAGAGCCTCATCAATTTGTAAGTCACCAATAACTACAGAGATATATGGGGCTCCTGGGTCCTTAAGTTTCGGGGGTGTGCCATGTTGAACAATTGAGCTAACAGAATCAGGCAGGACAACTTTAGATTGGACCTATTTTCTAGATTGCCGCTTTTTCGTGCACAAGTCCTTTAAGAAGCGGGCATAAGACGGAATCTGCCTGATAGCTTCAAGCAAAGGCAGGTTAATCTGCACTTGCTTGAAAGTTTCCATAATCTCATCCGTCTTATCTTTGGCTCCAGATGAGCCAACAGAAGTCTGCCCAGAGGTGGATAAGCACTCTGGAAATGGCACTCTCGATCTCTGGGTGGAAGGGTTGTCATGTCGAGTAAGGGGTGGAACGGGGGCAACTTCTTCCGGTGAGGTGATTTCAAGCGGAGAAGATTTGGGCAAATCTTCTTCGGTGGGGTGAAAGTCGGGGTGGATGGTTTTTTAGGGGGTGAGACTATAGGAGCATTGGGTTTGGAAATTTCTTTCCCACTCCTCAGAATAGTCACCGCCTGAGCATGCTCCCTAAAGACAATCCCTTTTCCTTTAGGATTTTCCTCAGCAGCACTGGGAAACTTCCCAGTCTCCCTCTGTCTAACGGCCTCAACAAGGTGTCCAATTTGTGATTTCATCTCATGTATAGCCTTGTCATGAGATTGGATGATGGCACTTTGACTTTCTTTCATAGTTTTCAACATTGCCTTCAATTCATCCATCTCAGAGGTTTTAGGTTGGGCAAAGGTCTGAGGTTGGTTCATTTGATGGTTTTGAAAGGATTGTAGTTTGTAATTCCCTAAATTTGAGACATTTCCTTGTCTCCATGAAAAGTTTGGGTGGTTCCTCCATCCCTCATTATAAGTGTTGGAGAAAGGATCATTACGAGATCTTGGACGGAACCCTTGAGCGGCATTCAAATCCGCTTGTACAAGCTCAGGGAATTGGGAGGCCAAGTGGCAATCCACAGTGGCGTGTGTATTGCCTTGACAAATTACGCATCCGGAAGCTTGGGATGTGGAGGTGTTAGGTGTGAATGAACTCGGGTTCGACATAAGCCTTTCCATGTTTTGATTCAGTAATTGAATTTGATAGGCTAAATTCTGGGTGTCCCTTGCTTCATTCGCCTCCAACTTTCTTTGCATGAGAGTGGGCTTTCTATCCATGTAGGCGGAATTCAAGTGAATAGAATTCTCACTCAAAGTATCAAATAAGTTCCAAGCTTCATCCTTAGTCTTAGATAGAAAGGTTCCTGCACAGGCACCATCCACAGTTTGCCTATGCGAATCATTAAGTCCAGTGTAGAACCTTTCAACCAGTTGCCATTTAGGCACCTGGTGATGTGGTCAAAGTCTCAGCAAATCGTTAAAGTGCTCCCACGCATCATGGAAAGCTTCCCCATCCTTTTGAGAAAAACTCATGATTTCCCTCCTAAAGTGATTTGTTTTGCTCATGGGGAAGTACTTCTTCAAAAACTCCTTTTTCAGGGCATCCCAAGTATTTATATTATCAAGGGTGTGATACCAATACTTGGCTTTGTCCTTTAGGGAGAAGGGAAAAAGGGTCCGCATTTGAGCGTTATCAGTAACGCCCTACAGCTTCACCGTGGAACAAACCTCGGTGAATTCCTCGATATGCCTGTAAGGGTCTTCCCTAGTAGTACCATAAAAGGAGGGTAGCAAGGATATGGTACTACTTTTGATCTCATATGGATTGTCCCCTCCAGGTCTACGTAGTGCTGGGCCAGCTTGGTTGGTTGGGATGAAATATTCCTTAAGGCTCCTTTGACCGGCCATTTCTACCCTTGGGAGGTCTTTTCTTAGGATTCTTTCTGGTTCAGGATCAAATACAAGTTGTCTCCTAAGAGAACACCTACCAAGCATGCACTACAAACACAATTCAAACGGACTTGTTTGGTCTTTACAGATTTAGGCTTTTGAATTTAATTCAAATTGTAGGTGACAAAACAAGTTGCCCAATCAATTACACGCCTATTGTCAACCTTCGAAATGCCTAAAAAAACCTAGTTGGAACTTAGGTATTCTTCCCTAAATCTCAAATGGTCAAGTAAATCCAAAGACGGAAGATCGAGGGATGCAAGTAGGCCTAAGCCTTCCTTTGAAGCTGTGCTTTCGCGGTGCTCCTCAACTACCCCCAAAAATCCGTGACAGGGTATCCCCCTCTTTGGATTTACAAAACCTTTGATTTCCAATTTCGAACACTTCAGAATCCAACGATAGGAGGGCTCTTGTCCTAGTCGTTTCAAGACTTAGGAGTGTCTAAATGAGTGTTATGGTGCAATAGATATAAGTGTGCATTCACCGCAAAATGATTTTGAATTTTTAATCGCACACCACGTTTTACAATCAAGTCCTTGATTTTTAGATGTCCCTCCTTTAATTAGTTTTTTTTTTTTTTTAAATATATGTGACCACTTGTTAGATCGCTTCAAGACAGACTTTGTGGTCTTTGCATTAAATCCTAAATGCAATGCGTGATCAAAAATATGATGCAAAGTAAGAGAATGCGTACCTTGCCTCCAGCGATCTTCGATGCAAAAATGCACACAATGCAGAAAAGCAAATCTAGAGGTTGCTCATACAGACTTAAATGGTTCATCTTAGGGCAGGCAGCTCATTTTTTTTTCTTTTTCTATTTTATTTAGAACTACTTATGCACAAGCGAATAAAAGAAATAATAAAAAATAAACCTAAATCTAAAGAAAAGGGAACAGGCTCCCAAAAATTACCCAACACGGGTCCAAAACAAAATCGGGGAACAAACCCCTCAAAATATGCCCCAGAACAAGGGTTTCAAACTAACTGTAATGAAAAATTAAGTCTACAGTCTTAATTCTATTCTAATTAAACTAGCGACTAAATACAATGGTGTCCGTCGCGTCCTCGTCCTTCTCCTCCTTTCAAAATTGCTCGTCCACTTCTCGTCTGGCAACGTCAAGGGTCGCCTCTCACACTGGCTGATTCTTGCACAATTTTTCTCGCACAGAAAAGAAAATAATAAATGGTTAAATCTCCGTGCAATTGACAAATAATCCAAATAAAATTAGGCAAAATTATTGCATCTGTTGCCTCCCCGACAATGGCACCATTTGACTGGTCGATCTTTCACTTTTAAGTCGTTTGTAGTTTAATATGGTGGAAAAATTGACTAATCAATTTTTAACAAAAAATAACCACTAGCAGAGGAGCGGGTCGTATCCACAGGGAGGCAATAACGTATTAAAATTCGCGCCACTTAAAAATGTTTGTTCGTGGTCAATTTGGACAAGAACCAAGCCAAGATTGCCTTTAGATTAAGGTTTAAGCAAGAAACAATGCTGAAATGGTAATTATGAGAAACTATAGAATATTTTCCGCAATGCAGAATCAATAAAATATGATTAAAATGTGGCAATGGCAGAAAATGTAAATTTTAATTGACGGTTTACTGTAGCAAAACAGGGGAATTTTTCCCCGTTGTCTTGCGCGACGAGGAGCCGATGGTCGGGCGCGGGAAGCTCAGAGGAGGTCCCTTGGACCAAGAGCTTCGAATCGGTGGTGGTGGCGAGTCGTGCGGCAGCCGGAGGTGGCCGGACGAGCTCCGGCGGAGGTGCTGCAGCCGGTGAGCTTGCGCGGCTGTTAGCGTGGGCGCTGCTGCGGCTGGCGTGGGCACGGGAGCGCAGGCGCTGGGAAGGGCGGGTGCTGGTCTGCAGGAGCGGGGAAGGGCGGGCGCTGGTCTGCAAGCGCAGGCGTGGTTGGGCTGGTCTGCAGCTGTGTGCGGGTCTGCAGGCGCGGGAAGAGGGCTGCAGCCGGTGAGCGCGTGGAGATGGGCGCGGTTGGAGGGTCCAGGCGCGGTTGAGGAGGGCGTGCGTGGTTGGACTGCAGCTGTGCGCGGGTGGCTGCTGCTGGTGGCGGGCGCACAGGCGAAGGTGTCTGCAGTTGTGGTGAGCGCTGATCTGCAAGCGCGGTTGAGCTGAAGGTTGATGGGTGCGGGTTGAGCTGAAGGTTCTGCAGGCGTGGGAGAGGGTCTGCAGGCGACTTCAGACATGTGCGGTGGAAGTGAGCGGGTAACTTCAGACGTCTGGGAAATTCCCCAGACGTCTTAAGTTACTGAGAGGGTGGCTGAATCAGTAGCTCGGTGATGGTGGTCAGCGATGACGGCGAGGGGGATGCAAGCTAAGGTGCTCACGGTGATGCGGCGAGCTCCGGATGGCGGTGTGGCCTGTCACACCACACGCCCACGGTGATGGAGACTCGTCGCCACAGTAGAGGCCGGCAATGTGGAGTGGAAGAGAGAGGTTCTCTCTGCACAGTGGTGGGTCGGTGGCGGAGGCCTCCTGAGCTCGGCTGCCTCCCTCCTCCTTTTGTAGTGGCCTGCACAAGTTTGAAATCAGCCGCCCGACCAGATCCACCACATTCGCTCCCCCTTGAATGGCTTCTTCACTACAGCAGCCGGGCGTTGGAGCGGCAGCCAGCCGTTCTGAAAGAAGAAGAATAAAGAAAATAATGTTAAAATATTAGGGTTATTTATGTACAAACCCTCAACTTCTATGTTAATGAAAATAATGTACCTAATTGGTTATCTAATTAGATGAATGCTATTCTAAGCTAATTCTAAATGCACTTAAGATATGAATGCAATGTATGGATTATGTAATTAGATTAAAGCTATGAATTAATCTATTTACATCCTAATTTATACTAAATAAATGTTAGAATTAACCTAATGTGTAGGCACTTAAATACTTAAATAGCCCACAAAAATGGACTAATCATCCTCCCCCTTTTTGTAACGACAAGATAGCTATTTTTCTTCTCCCCCTTACTAAAGGAAATTTAGCTAACTTACATCTCCCCCTTAAAAATGACAATTAGCTCATAATTTTTTAACTCCCCCTATCTAAATGCTAATGATAAAAAGATAGGGTAAAGAAGTTTTGCCTCACCTACCATGGCCAATAAAATGACCCAAATGGTGATGGTGGATGCCACATCGGATGGGGCTCCCATCCGTAGCTTGAAGGCTCGGGCATTGGTGCCGGTCTCCAGTCTAGTGGTCGACGTGCGGCGGGTCCATCATTTGTTCGTTGTCTCGTAGGTCTTCTCGTTCTCCTCCTTGGTCTACTCCTTGGTTCTCCCAACTCGAGCTGACCAACCTTGAGCTTGTAGGTCCAGTCTTTTATGTTGTAGTTATCCCTAAAACCTACAGAACAAGATTCTAATTCTTTCTTCGGTATCCAAGTGAGCTTGGATCCGAATCTGTTAGCGGGTTTCCTTGACGGAGATCATTTCTCAACCTTAGGGCTATATAGGTTATCTACCCTATTTATCAATTTATTTGATTTCTCCCTAAGACATGCAAGTTCATTTTCTATAATATTCATCTTAGTCTTTAAAGCAAAAATTTCTAATTTTAGACTAGCATTTTCCTCAATCAATTTAGTATTTTCATTGATTAAAGATTTATTTTCTAATAACAGGTTATTATCCTTAGGACTAGCTTCTATGTCCTTGAGTTGTTATTCTAACCTATCATTTTCATTTTTAAGAAAACCAAGGTTCTTTTTAATGTTTTTATTTTCTATCTTAAGTGATTTACTAATTTCAAATATCTCATTAAAAGTATTTTGTAAATCGGAATTTACCTCGTCCTTAGATTCGCTTCTACTTTCGTTGTCGCTTTCTCCTATAGCCATGAAACCAAAGCACTCGGGCTCCTTCTCCTCGAGATCTTCCTCTGCTTCCTCTGAGCTCGAATCATCCCAAGTGGCTTGGAACGCGTTCTTCTTAGACTTCTCCTTTTCCTTCTTCTTCTCATTTTTGAGAAGAGGGCACTCTGGCGTAGGTGCCCTTTCTCGTTGTAGTGGTAGCAACGTCTCGGGCTCTCCTTCTTCTTTGACTCCCTACACAACTTGGAAAACTTTTTAAGTAAAATTTTAAAGTCTTCATCGTCGGAACTTACCTCGCTATCTGATGCAGCTTTGAAGGCAAGAGTCTTCTTCGATTTTGGCTCTGGTGTATCCTTCTTCTTCTGCTTCAACTTTGTCTCGTACGCCATTAGATTGACTAGGAGATCTTCCATGTTGAGCTCCTCCACTTCATTCGCCTCTTCGATGGCGGTGACTTTCTGTTCCCACTCCGGTCCAAGGGAACGAAAAAGCTTCCCTTGAAGCTCCCCCTTGATGAAAGTCTTCCCTAAAGCTTTCAAATTATTTACAATGAGAGTGAACCTAGTGTTCATCTCACTTAAAGATTCGTTACGTTTCATAGAAAAAGATTCAAATTCTTGAGAAAGTAAATTTATTTTAGAAGTTTTTACCTTAGAGGTATCTTCGTGAGTTACCTCAAGTGTATGCCAAATCTAGTATGCGGTGGCGCATTGCGAGATTCTGTTGAACTCCTCCGGGCTGAGTGCGCAATACAACGCGTTCATTATTTTCGCGTTGAGCGAGAGTTCCTGGATCAGCTGCTGCGAGTATCCTGCGGCAGGTTTTTCTGGGATGTCGAAGGGGATCTCGCACCTGGCCCAAATCGTGAAGTCGGTGGCTTGAAGCCACGTCTTCATCTGTAGCTTCCAGTAGGGGTAGTTGCTCCCGTTGAAGAATGGCAGACGGGTTGTGGACAGCCCCTCAGAGATCCGAATTGCGGAACTGCTCCCCTCCATGATCTTCTTGCCGGGGTGTTACTCCGATTAGCAAGAACCTGCTTTGATACCAAATGTAATTCCCTACTTGGAGGGGGTGAGATTAGCGTGACGTAACAAATGCGGAATTGAAAATATACCAATCTCACAAAATAAACAATCACACAAAGTATACAAAGATTTTTAGGTGGAAACCCAAACTGGGTGAAAACCACCACCTAATCCTCTCGAGTTAGGATTTTCCGATCAACCAAGTTGATCAAATCCACTAAACGAATCACTTAAACGAGGGTGATTCAACCTCAATTACAACCACGCTACTTTATATGAGGGTAGCGTACCTCAAACCCCTTCTCTTCACGAGAAGGATTTTGTCCCACGAAGGAGACGGGAATTCGCAAATCGAATACCCAACCAAATAACAAAGTAAAATAACAAATACAGTCCTATAGAGCCAACAAAGATTTAAACCTAGCTTCTATAGGAATTAGGAAACTCCCCTTTGATGGAAGTGCATCGAATCGATGACGCGGGTGCGTGAGCTACACGACGGCGCAACGTCACTCTTGTGAACTACGATGGGAGAGTGGGTGCGCAAATGCTTGATGCTCTCCAGATGAAGAACTTGAGCTTGGAGAGCAAGAGCCTTTCTTGGACACAAAAGAGTAGAAAGTATGTTGCTTGGGTGTGTCTTGTGTTCAAGAGGTTCTCCCTATTTATAGAGGCCTTAAGAAGGCTTTGGAAAGCTTCCATAGCCGTTGGGTGCAAAGCCCAAAAGAATAAGCCCGAAATCAGGAGCAATCATTGCACTGACAGGGTTATCAGATGTCTGATCCTAGCATCAGACGTCTGGAAAACCAGTTTAAGACGTCTGGGAACAAAGTCAGATGTCTGATTTTAGGCAGGTTTCTTCCTGACTCGGATCAGATCTAAACAAGGTTCTAGTGCAAGTCCATCAAATGACATACAGGACGTCTGGTACTAAGTCTGGATGTCTGGAAATCTACTTTTCTGCGGGAATGGATTTCCAAGAGAGTGCAATGGCTAGAAAATCTCTGAGAAGAGATTTTCGGGTCAGTCGAGGCAAAACGATCATATATCAGATGTCTGGAAATGCTTATGGACGTCTGATAAGGCTCTAACGGTCATATCCTTCAGTGTTTGCTAAGCAGCCAACGGTCCACTGATTGGATGTCTGGCAAAAACATCAGACGTCTTCTAAGACGTCTGGACTAAGGTCTGGACGTCTGATTTCATCAGACAGAACTAACTAAGTCCAGCCTAAATGTTATCGGACGTCTGAAACAACAATCAGACGTCTTAAAAGCTCATTATCAGACATCTTATTTTTAGATTAGATGTCTGAAAAGGTTGTTTGAATCCTATATTGGTTTTCTAAGTTTTCTACAAAAAATCTAAGTATCCTAGGGTTATGCAGGTGTTCCTAGGACTACTGTTAGGGTACTTTGAGGCTCTTTAACATGATGTTCTAAGGAACAAAAAGAGCAAGGAAATAAAGACAAAAGTACATGAAAGAAATAAACAAAATTCTATCCTATTCTTCTTGTCCTTCCATCTTCAAACTATCGCTCCTCGTGAATCTCCTCTGTTCTCCATCAAGCTCCTCCAATCCATCCTGGATGTGAGCTCGAACTCCGTCTAATCACGTCTCCATTTGCAATTTGACCTGAAATCTAAGTCTCCAAGTGCAAATATTAAATGACACGTGTTTTGTTATCATCAAAACAAATGATCGTGGTGCTCTAGCACCAACAGGTTGTACGACAAATTTTTCTTCAGGAATTCGAACTTAAAACGAAAAATCTAATCATCCGATCATAAAGACCATCTGATTGACAGGGCCTTTGCCTTGTCTGGCTTGGCTACATCAACCCAGGGGTTGGGTGGTGTATGCAAGGAAGGAAGTCACTCAGACCTCGACTGGTTGGACCTTGGGAGCCGCTCCCAAGGAGGCGAGTCACCTCGCCAGGACCATCTTCTCCCCCCACTTCTTCTACTCCCTTAGACGAGATGGTTAACCTTAATCCTGGACCTGGACCTAGACCGGGTTAGGATGCAGGTAATCTGGACCTGATGGCTCGTCTGGAGGCCCAATTAGTTGAATCAAAGGAGCGGCATCAGCAGAGTATGGACCGTAGCCTGACAACGCTTGACAGAATGCAGCATCCACTGCGAGGAGAACAACTTCAAGATTTCTATGATCCAACTGAACCGATCGTCGTACCCTTAGTCCGGATTTCTATAGGCGGAGACGCATTTGAGCTCAAGCCTAATGTGATTGGTTTGATCAATAGTCATTTCTATGGAAACTCAAGCGATGATCCATTCCAGCACTTAAGAGGACCTGAGTCGACTCGTAGAAACGGTTCGACCTAGGAATGTTGATCTTGGGATTGTTCTGATGAAGCTTTTCCCATTTTCTTTAAGGGACAAAGCTTCGTACCGGTTCAAGACCATTGAGAAGCCGATTGGAACCTGGCCAGAATTACGACATGAATTCCTGCAAAAGTTCTTCCCGATCGATCGAACGAATGCGATGAGACATGCGATCACAACTTTCTCGCAAGGAGCTAGGGAGAAGTTGCATGACGCCTAGGACCAATTTCATGACCTTCTCCGAAAATTCCCGCACCATGGTGTACCCAGATGACACCTAGCTCAGATCTTTTACCATGGGCTGGATGACACACAGCAGTATCTGGTAGATGCATCTAGTGGCGGGAATTTCCTTGCGAAAGATGAGAACAGCGCATTTGAGTTGTTCGAATCTTTGGCGGAGAACTCGATGAATGCCGTGTCCATGAACCAGTTCCAGCGGCCTGGTCAGCAGCGGGTTGGTGTCCATGAGGCTCACATCGAGTCTATTCGAGCCAACATCGATATCATCGTCAAGCAACTGGATGAAATGAACTTTATCAAAAAAAAGATTGACCAAATTAATCAGGGTCAATCTGACCTGAACTCTGCTGCTCCAAGACCCTCCTATGCACCCCGAGCCCCTCCTGCTCGAGTTAATCTACTCACTTGGGATGCATCCTCTCCTCATTTACGAGATCCTGCATTTCAGGATCCCCTAAACAATCTCGATCTGGCACCATATGACCAAGGTTACGCACCACTCGCTGACTATAATACGTATCCCCTTGATGGATATACGTCTCAGACGTCTTCGGCCTACGAGGACGTCAGTGCTATTCAAGGATATGGACATAATAACCCGCATTCAGAGACGTATAACCATGGTTGGTGCCAGCATCTGAACTTCTCCTGGTCAGGTAACTCACAAATACCACATCAAGATCCACACTACCAAACCAAGCAATATGGGTACCCTAGGCAGCAGCCATTCCCGTCTCAGCAGCAGCAACCCCATTCTATATACCAGCCGCTACACCAAGCTGCTAGTCACCCTCCAAAGCGGGCTGACCCTCTGGAGGCACTGAAAGAGGAGCTACAAGAATCGATGAGGAAGTCTACGTAGGATAGCTTGCAGATAATGAAGGCGACGCCTGAGCAAATACAGACTATATAGAACACGTAAAACCAGCTGTTGCAGGAGCATAGGACTCAGGGAGCCTTGCCCTCCCAACTTGTCTCAGACCCTCGGTATGTGTAGAACCAAGGAGCCCTGCCTAGGTTTTAGGCACCACAAGGATAGGCACACGCCATATTATAGGTGCCTCCTACACCACCACCACCTGGTTACGCTCAAGGCCAGCTGCCTTTGATGTAGAACCCCGCATACTCTACCCCTTCCGCTCCCCCACCACCTCATGGATAGCAAGCCGATGCAAATGTTGTCTTATTAAGGAGTGGAAGGAAGACATCCAACACACCACATAGGCAGGCGGGTCCTGATTTTTCTCACCCTTCACCGCAGGCAGGTTCGACTCCTTCATCTCAGGAGCCACCTATGGTATATAAGGGTAAGGGGCCACTTGACCCTGAGATTCCCGTCCCTTTTCTCGAGGCTCTGACGTGAAATGTAGTACGGAAGGACACATGGAATTTTGAGGACCTGAAGTCAATGTTCAAGGAAGTACATATTTAGGTCCCTCTCCTCTAAGCAATTGATTACATCCCCGCTGTCGCTAGGTTCTTCACCCCGAAGCGACAGCCTAGAATTGGATGACAGGAGGTACTGTCAAAAGAGGCTAGTGCTGTGATTCTAGCCGACTTACCACCGAAAAAGAAAGACCCTGGTACCCCACTCATATCCTGCTTCTTTTAGGATTCTCCATTTGATCAGGCCCTTCTAGATTTGGATTCATCCATCAACTTGACTCCCACTGCCGTATTTGATCTATTTTGATTTGGGGAGTTAAAGCGAACCTCGATCACGATTCAGCTAGCTGATAGATCAGTAAAAACATTGAGGGGGTGGTTGAGAACGTGATCATAAAAGTCCATAGATTCTACTTTCCCGCAGACTTTTTCGTTCTCGATATGGAAGTTCCTCCTAATCTCCGAGATGCACCAATCATTTTGGGTTGCCCATTTCTAGCGACAGCCTGAGCAAATATTGATTGTGCATCCAGGTGTATGGATATAGCCCTAGGTAATGAGCGACTTCGACTTGACATATTTAGGGCATCAAGGAATTTTGATTGTGATCGCATAGAGGAGGATGGTTAAGACAAAGATTCGGCATACTATGGTAACATTGGGCTCCTTTGTGACGACCCAATGTCTCATTCGTCTGCACTATCAGGGTTCTTGGACCTCAATCCACATGGGACTGAGACCACTGCATTGCACATATCTCCCCGAGGATCCGATTGTTTAGGGTGTGTTTCTGACCACAACACCACTGAATCTAGCTATCCTGATCTGTACACTACTGGATCGCCCTTATCGTTACAAGAAGCCGTGACCACAACTAACGGGTTTCCCGTTAACGTAGTCACAACTGATTATCCCACAGGTAGCGAATCAGTAGGAATTCACATGCATCCAGATCATCAGATTCCCACCTTCGAGTCTACTCCTCCTATTCCCATTTCTGACTCTGACCTACCTGTGATTGAATTGAATCCCTTACTTGACTCACTTAAGTATGTGTTCTTGGGCGAAAGTGAGACATACTCGGTCATTATTAGTGCTCACTTAACCCAAGAACAGGAGCATCGACTGATTTCGATTTTACAAGACCATAGGGTTGCTATAGGGTGGAGTGTTGCTGATCTTCGCGGTATTCGCCCCTCATATTGCACCCATCACATTTACATGGATAAGGGGGTGAAACCTTCGAGACAACCTCAAAGACGGCTAAACTCGAATATGCTAGAGGTTGTTAAGAAGGAGATCATCAAATGGCTGAATGCAGGTATTGTATACCCAATCTCTGACAGCCAATGGGTGAGTCCGATCCAGATAGTGCCCAAGAAAGTAGGACTCATTGTAGTGAAAAATGATCAAGGCGAATCCATCTCGACCTGCACTATGACATCATGGTAGGTCTACCTCGACTATAGGAAACTGAACATGGCTGCCCAGAAGGATCACTTTCCTTTGCCTTTCATTGATCAGATCTTGGAACGGTTAGCCGGACGCAGTTTCTTTTGCTTTCTGGATGGATACTTCGGGTATAATCAAGTAGTGATTAGCTCGGAAGATCAAGACAAGACCACATTCACATGCCCCTTCGGAGCATTTGCTTTCAAGCAAATGCCCTTTGGCCTCCGCAACGCACCAGCAACATTTCAGCATTGTATGATGGCCATCTTCTCTAACATGATTGGGGACTATGTGGAGGTGTTCATGGATGACTTCTCCATTTTTGGAGATTATTTTGCATGTTTTCTTGATAACTTCACCAAAATCTTGAAATGGTGTATTGAGGTAAACCTAGTACTATCTTGGGAGAAAAGCCATTTCATGGTGAGGGATGGCATAGTAGTAGGGCACAGGATCTCTAAAAATGGACTCGAGGTCGATCGAGGTAAATCTAAGATTATTTCCCACTTACCGCCACCTAGCTCAGTCAAGCAGATCAGATCATTCTTGGGTCATGTCAGCTTCTATCCGAGATTTATACATGATTTCTTGAAAATTGCACGACCTTTGACGAATCTCCTTGTTGCCGATGCCCCATTCGAATTCGACACCTCATATCTCAGTGCCTTTAAGACTTTACGAAGCACTGTCTCTGATTCCCAGATTCTCCAACCACCCGACTGGTCGCTTGATTTCGAGATGGTGTGCGACGCTTCTGATTGCCGTCGGTGCTATTTTAGGCCAGCATCGGGAGAAGCAACCTTTGTCATATACTATGCTAGCAAGATGTTGAATGAGGCTCAGTGCAATTATACTGTCACCAAAAAAGAACAGCTACCAGTAGTATTCGGGTTGGAGAAATTTAGATCTTATCTATTATGGTCCAAAGTTATCATCTTCACTGACCACTCTGCCCTCTGGCATTTGTTGGCAAAGAAGGATGCCAAACCCCGGCTCATTAGATGGATCCTTCTATTGCAAGAATTTGATATTGAAATCCGCAACAAAGCTGGAAAGCAGAATGTTGTGGGGGATCACCTATCCAGATTGGACCCAGCCCACATTCCTTATTCCCTGTCTATCCATGACCAATTTTCGGATGAATCCCCTTTGGCAGTTCACTCTATTGAGTTCCCTTGGTACGTGGATATCGCAAACTATCATGCCACAGGCAAGATTCCCGCGAACCTATCCAAGGACTAGAAACTCAAATTTACTGCGGAGGCCAAATTCTACCTCTGGGATGACCCACTGCTCTTTCGCATTGGAGCGGATCAGATTATTCGAAGATGGGTCGCAAATTTTGAGATCCCCAGTGTGTTATCTTTTTGCCACAACGATGCTTGTGGTGGTCATTTCTCGGGACGGAAAATCGCTGCAAAAATTTTGCAGTCAATATTTTTCTAGCCAACTATTTTCAGAGATACACATGAATACACCCAGCACTGTAAACGATGCCAGTCGATTAGTTCTATGACCAGGAGAGACATGACGCCACTCTAGCCCATCATGGTTATAGAAATGTTCGACGTCTGGGGCATCGATTTTATGGGCCCTTTTCCAAACTCGCATGGCTTCGAGTACATATTACTAGCTGTTGACTATGTCTCGAAGTGGGTCGAGGCCATCTCGACGAGATGGGCTGATCATAAGATCGTCATTTCTTTCGTACGGGAATACATCTTTGCGAGATTCGGAATACCCCGTGCTCTGATTAATGATGAGGGAAGCCACTTCATCCACGCCCACTTCAGGTCATTATTAAGGAAATACGGGGTACATCACCGTATAGCCACCCCGTATCACCCACAGACCAATTAGCAGGCTGAAGTGTCTAACCGTCTGATCAAGTTGATTCTCCAGAAGACGGTTAGACCAGATAGGAAGGACTGGTCCGATAAATTAGTTGATGCACTTTGGGCATATCAGACCGCATACAAGGCCCCACTCGAAATGTCACCATATCGTATGGTATATGGCAAGGCCTATCACCTTCCTGTAGAGCTGGAACACCGCGCCTTTTGGGCGGTGCAAAAATGTAACCTTGACCTCGATGCGGGAGGTCAAGAATGGAAACTCTTGCTCAACGAATTAGAAGAGATCCAGCGGGAGGCCTATGAGAATGCATTGATATACAAGGACAAGACCAAGGCCTTTCATGACCGCCACATCCGGAGAAAAGCATTCACGCCCACCAGCAAGTCTAGTTGTCTGATTCGCAACTGAAACTTTTTTCAGGGAAGCTCAAGTCCAAGTGGATTGGCCTATATGTTGTGATTCACCAATATCAAATCACTTAAGCAATTCAAGATTAAACACCCACCTGGGCGACAACTTGATACCTTGACATTGACTTTAATTCATTAATATAGGTTTGAAAGATGTTTGAGGGATCTAAATAAAGGTTTGGAACTAGATTTTGAGTGGTTTGAATACTTGATTTGATTTATTCTTCTCATGCTATATATATCAAAGGAGAAGAATCAATTAGGATTTTTATGGTTCACTAATCTTTGATCAGATTTCCTTTGGATTCCAGTCCTTCTTTTGCTTATTTGCAACATTAAAGTTTGATTAAAAGTTGATTAAGCTCAGATCTGGGATGTTGAGTTTCATCGCCCAAATCTGAGATGGCTTCTAGATATAAGCATTCAATCAATATTCTAATGAACAGATTTAGATTTGAAGATTAGTTTTCATGATTTTAGAGTACAATGAAGTGTTTTAATCAATGATTTGAGTCAGTAAAATCAGTATGATATCAATAACAATTGCAACAACAGCTACAACAGTTGTATTCTGGATAAGAATATGAAATTAATTTGGAATTGTGGATTAAATGTGATTTATGAACAAAGCATGAATATGTTGAGTTCTCTGAGAGGATTAAATCTGGATTTAAGACTTTCGTGATACTAAAACATGTCTTGGAATGATCAGAGCAAGCCTTGGGATGGCCTGATTCTTCTATTGTCAGTACCACAGCTGAAAGATTTCTCAAAATGTCTAAGTGTGTTTTAATGTAGTTCCTGACCTTATTTTGAAGTTCAAATGAGTTTATTTACATGATTTAATGTTGTAACAAGCATTCAACTACTTGTGTAAATTGTATACAACTTTGAAAATAGATTATAATTAATCTTAAATTAGATTGAAGTGTTTATCAGCAAAACTATGACTATAAACTATCCAATTTGGTTTTTTGATGTAATTCAATAATAAATCATATTCTCTGAGCTTGATTTTTTATGGAACAATTTTTGGAAGTCTCTTATGTTCAAATATTTGTTTCCAACTTCTTTGTTGAATTCTTAAGGCTTGTAATAATTTTCTAACCTTTAATAGGCCCATTTCAAGGTTTTTTTGTAGTAATTAGGGTGTTAATTAGTTAAATAATGTAAATAAATAAACAAAAGGTGTCTTGAGTGAGAATTAGGTATTTAGAAGGTGTGTGTGTTTAGTTTTAGATTTTAGTGTTTTTAGTTAGGAGAACATACCTATAGAAGTTCTAGACTTCTCAGGTTAGAAATAAAGAAACTCAAAAACAAAATCTCAAAAATACATCTCTCCCCTTCATTTTAGCTTTGTCTCCTATTTCCTTCTTCTTTTAAAACATAAAAAAATAAAAATCAGAAAAATCCTAAAAGCTCCAAAAGCCCTGATGGACATAATATATATACATAGTATAATATAGTGTACCATTGTAAATTATATGTACATATGCGTATAACTAATTATATAGACCCATATTTATATGTAAATAAAGTGTAATATATATAAGTAACTTAAGTAAACTTATCTTAATTACTAAACTATAATAATTAGTATACTACTTATGTAACTAGTATATATTGCATATATAATTTATATATATATATAACTATACGTGTACATTAGTATATTTATGTATATAACTTAATATCCTAATTAAAGTATGTGTTATGTAAAATAATCTATTTTTGTTATATAAATTTAGTTATGTATTGTATATATATTAATATAAGTTAATAAGGTATATTATTAAGTTAAGCTAATTTAAATTAGTAATTTAATTAACTAATAAACTAATTTATACTGCATTCTAATAAATTATAGTTTAACTTATTTTAAATATATTTTTTATCTTATTTATAATGTATAATACCATATATATAGTTTAATTTATGTGTAAACTATATAACCATGTAAAAACAATAGGTAAATGTACAAATAAATCTAATAAAATTATTTAAAAATTTTAACTAATCATGTAATTATATAAATAAACTAAATTAAGTCTCAATTGAGTAATTTATTCATTAATTTATAATGTATATAAGTCATTATAGTGATTTATAATGTGTAGAAATCCCTAAATTTTAACTAATTTAAAAATATACTTATATATTTAATTAACTTAAAATAATTATAAAAATAAATATACCTATATATTGGCTTCATAACCATATAATTTAATTATAAATTATATCCCTAATTACCCCCTAATTAAGGCCCTAAAATCTCTAATAATCAACACAGCAATGCACTAATTAAGGACGTTGGATAGTGTCACGTCGTTTAGCGCAGAACCACTTTAGTGGTATAAAAGGATCCTTCCCTAGAAGCTTATTGTCCAAATGGGGGATGGGATCTCGGGCGAGCGCTCCTCCAGGCGTGCTCCGATCTAATTATCACGTGACTTGTGTTGTGTTTGACCTGACCTATAGTCTCATATGACTAGGTCCTGGAGCCATTTTGGTTAAGGAGTAATGAGAGCGCAGCCCACTAGGGGTGGCATTGGGCATGCCTGTGGGCGAAAATTGTGCATATTGTGGCCTCGGTCCTCCCCCATAGGGGTCACCTTAGTAGTGGTATCGATTCAACCACTAAAGGAGCTGTTGATCTTGTGAAAAGGTGGCCCATTATATTTGGACTAAGTGTTAAGAGTTAAAAAAAAAGACAAAGTGTTAGAGTTCTAGAGACTTAAGTAAGTTAGGTTGTGTGTGCGTGTGTTTTATATATAATTATGTATAGTGCATATACTTATATATTAAGTAACATGTATTAAATAAGTATTACATATAATGTATACCATATTTATGGATTGTGTTAAGTATAAGTTATATATATATATATATATATATGTGTGTGTGTGTGTGTGTGTGTGTGAATATATATATATATGCATATATCTATATATATAAATATATATATATATATACATACATATATATATATATGTATATATATATATATATATACACTACTTAATTATATACACTCCACATATTAAAATATATATAAACCTAACTCTAACATATATATATATATATATATATATACACTACTTAATTATTTACACTCCACATACTAAAATATATATATAAACCTAACTCTAACACATGCACAACATCACACATACATACATACATATATATATATATATATATATATATATATATATATATATATATATATATATGTATGTATATACATATATATATATAAATATATGTAATGACCTATTACATTTTTAGCCATTTAAGATGTTTGGAGTTCCAATTAGATGTATGTCTAAATGTCTGACACGTTCCTGGACGTCTGAAAGCGAATTTTTCGTACTGCGCTTTGCGCTCTGCGCACGGGCGGCGTGCAGAGGCTGTTCCCCCTTTCTCTCCCTCACGCCCCGAACCCTAACCCTCTCCTATATAAACCCCCTCCCTTCTCTTCTCTCCTCCACACACCACTCAGCCACCACCACCTCCACCTTCTCCTGCCAGCCACATTCCCCTCCGCCTCTGCTGCAGCCACGGCAAGGAAGGAGATCCACCGGCGAGGGGAGAGTGGGGAGGAGCGAGAGCGAGAGAGTGCAAGGGAGTGAGAGCGGGGGAGGAGGAAGGCGACCGCGGGAGCTCATGAGCTCAAGGAGGAGCTCGTATGAGAGGAGAGGACATCGACGAGGAGCTGCCCAAGCTCTTGCAGTGGTTGGAGCTGCCGCTGCAGGCAAAGGTGCAAGCAGAGCGAGCTGCGAGGAGGTTCTGATACTGGAAGTTTTTCCAACATCAGACGTCTGGAGTGAAGACCAGACATCTAGCGAGGCACCTAGTGATTGCACCGCAAAAATACACCTGTAATTGTGTCGTCTTGTGCAATTTCCTAGCATTACCAGTGCATATTAGGTTTCCATAGTCGCATTTGTGAAAAATACATGCATGCATGCATTTAATTGAGAGGGGAGGAGAGTGAAATAAATGGCCTTGCAATTTACATTTTCTTCAAGTGCTGCTTCGCAAAAGTCCCATCTTTATTTTTATTTCTATTTGATTTTGAAATCTTCCCAGCAGCTGCAAAGCATGGCAGCTTCCTCCTCGCACCATTCCCTGCTCAGCTTGACCTGCACAGCCACTCCCTGCCGAGCCCCATGCAGAGCCATGCACAGCTAGGGCATGGCTATGCATGCTTTCTTCTTCTATAAATAGGGCACGGTTGCCTTCTTGCAAAAAGAGCCTGGTCCTCCATGCAGGAAACCCAACACACAACAGCTTCTTCTCCAGGCCACCATCTCCTCCCTCTCCCTCCATACGCAGGACCTCCTCCTCTGAGGAGACACTCTGCGGGCAGGAGTCCATCACTGTGGTGCACACCCACCACAGTGAGACCACCATCGCCCAGCTCATTAAAGAGCCGGTGGGTGTGGTGGCCTTCTTTCCCTGTTTCAACGTTCAAGCCATTTCAGCCATTGGTGCGGGAGCTTCAAGCTTTGAAGCTCTCAAGCTCCGCACAGCAGCAACAGCTCCACCGCGCACGGTAGCAGCATGGTGGTCTTCTCTTCACTGACTTCTTCATTTCCAGCACTTTCGCCATTGCCGCAGGCTTCAAGGTTTGAAGCTCCGCGGCAGCAGTAGCAAGGCGGCAGCAGGCGCGCAGGCCACCGAGCGCCCGCACGCAGGCTACCGCGAGTGCCTGCAGGCTGCCCTCGCCTCAGCTTCTTCACGCAAACACCACTTCTCCCCATAGACTAGCTGGCGCAGACCTTCTTTCGCACACGCCGAGCCACGTCCACACCACCCGCACTCACAGCACCGGGCGTACCCGGTCGCGCGACTCAGCCATACACTGTAGCCACTGTTCACGCCAGTCTGCGGAACACTGTGGCTACAGTGGGGTGACCGGTAAGCTTCTCACTTATCCGGTCACTCGACGTGCCGCAACCGGCCTTCGCCCGAGTGCGCGTCTCGCCCCACGTCCTGCTCCAGCGCCCTTTCCTACCAGCGTCGCCCGCTCCCTTTCAACCGCGTACGCCTCTCAGCGTAGCGCTGTGCGCTGCGGTCCTCTCCGCTCCCACTTCCCTCCAGCACGTGCCTCTTTGTGCGCATATGCGCCTGCGCACGCGCGTGGAACCATCAGACGACGCCTGAAGCTCCGGACGACTTAACTGCAGCCTTCTTCACTCCAACAGGACCGATCTATCTCTCTCTCTCTCTCTCTCTCACACAGCACTCTCTCCCTATCTCTCTACCGACACTTACACACACACACTCACACTCTCATACACACACACGCACCTATACTCTATTATATACTTATATATATATATTTATATACATACATATATATACATATACTTATATCTATACATATAGTAGTACCTATATACTTAAGTATTAGTATACATACATACATATATATATATCTATATACTTATATATACATATATATTTACATATATACATATACTTATATACATATATATATATATACATATCTATCTACATATATCTATATACATATATTACTATATATATATATATATATTTCCATCTATATAGTTAGATATACATACTTATACATATACTTATATATATATATATACACATATATATACACATATATAACTACGTATATATATACCTATATATTTATAACCATATATATATATACATATAGATATTTACATATATACATATATATATATATTTCACATTACTTACCATATGTGGTATCGCGGGAATATCTGCACCAGTTGCTGATATTCCCCGATACACGCATACAAAAAGCATGGTCACACACATCTTCCACCATCCATCCTACACTCCACGTGGCACCTCGTCCTGCTGGTTGCATCTTTCTAGATGATGACCGACTCGACACCGTGCTACACTCCATCTCCGCCTCCACCCCCACCCATTTATACATATATATCTATACTATATTTACTTTATTTCTATTTCTCTTGCATGCCAATAAAAAGATAAAAAATATATAAAAGAGAAAAGATAATCTTTGACTTTCAAGTACTCCGTCTTGCGAATAGCAAGACCCATTTTGGAACCCTGATTTGGCTCAAAGCCAAGAACCTAATTTTGATGGTGTGCCTCAAGGACAAGAATTATCAGGAAAAAATCTAAATAGAAAAATACCAAAAACACAATAAACGAACGGAAGAGACTCGTTGTAGGAAAGGCGTAGAAACTTCACTTCTAATCCCACTTCCCTGAGTTCGACCCTGGGCCTAAAAGTGACCAAGATAAAATCAAGTAGGCCAGGTAAAAAATTTTGTAAAGAGATGGTTAGGTCCGATTTAGGTTAACCACTATACAAACTTCAATGATAAAATCATCATATTAACACACCTATCCAGACCCGACCAACATCCTTTCTGGCGCCGTTGCCGAGGAAGTGCTCCTTCAAGTAAGTTTCTATTCCATTCTTTTCATTTTTCTCTTCTCTCTTCACGGGTGTCTCTGTTTTTGGTGTGCAGGTAAACCTGTTACAAGGAGAAGGCAGGCAGACAAAGTCAAAGACATGAGCAGATCCAAGGCGGGAACAAGAGTGTGAAGACGCCGACACTGCACTGGAGCTCCCCACATGTTGCTGAACAAGTAGGTTTTTCTTTCTTAGCAACCTAGGTTAACTTGTCACCTTAAAAAAAAAAAAAACTAAAAAAACTAAAAACTAGAAAAACTTCTTGGGATCTCTTGGGGCAAGTGGATTAGTATTCACTTATTTGATTGATTGTCTTCACTCCCACCGCCCCGGGATTTCTCGCCTTACTTCGCATAGCGAAAATCCAAGAATCTTGATTCTTAAATTTTTTGCCGTGGGAAGTATTCTCTGAGGCAAACATAAAAAGATTGATTGCACCCCTCTTTGCCTCACTTATCTGCAAATTCGGGATCACATTTTTGGTGGGGAGACTTGGAATTGAGTTGATTCCAACCCCACCACGACTTTTCAACTTGCCTAAGATTCGATCCCGAATACTTCAACCTCAACAATTTGATTTTCCTTATCTTTTGGTTGAGCCTTGTGTGTGGACATCTTTTTGGTGATTGGGAGCACTTGAATTGAAGTGCTTTGGCTTCCTTTCACACTAATCTAAAATTGATTCGTGCATCCACACATAGAAATCTCCATTTAGGGAAGCCCATTGCATTTTAGCATGCATTAACCAATTGACATTGAAGAAGGGTTTGTTGGGTTTAGAAAAAAACTTGTATTCTTGCAAAACCCGAAGATTGGTTGAATTGGTAATTCAGAGAAATCCTAAAATCCATACTACTTAAGGCTGAATTCTAAAAACCATTCACCAATTAAAACTTCAATTCGGGGAGATTTCCCCATTGCATGCTTTTTTACACACTTGAAAAATCAATCACTTGGGCATTACCCGTAAACAACGCCCTTCACATTCCAAAAGCACTTGATCCTAAGCCTCCAACTAAAATTGGTAGTAACTTGACCCTTATTAAGGATTGGAGGTCTAACTACCTGCGTGTAGTGCCTACGTGCTGGTGAGGGTTCCCGCGTGCTATCGGGTGTCTAAGACTGGGGCAAACGGCCTTTCAATCTGGCCCGGTGGTTCCGCGGTGCTCGCATTCGGTTCCGTAGTTCGCGATAGTAGGTAACTTAGATCTTTAGGTCTAAGGGCACACTGTAGAGGTTAGGAATTTGATTAAATTGATTTGTCATCAAGTGTACCTTTGCGATGTCATTTCTCTCATCTCTTTTCCCTTCTTATCCCCCCAATTTTTCCTACAGTAGTGCATGTTTGGGAGGAGGTCACAAAACCCTAAACTGTTTGAATTGCCTGATAAATCTAGAAAAGAAGCTGAATCGTCATCCTCCTCCACAAACATGGCTGCACGCCCACCCCCAAATCCCGAGGGAGGAAACCACCCTCAAAACCCACCAGGTGGTGGAGCCTTAGATCCCATAACCCGCCTCTAAGCCCAAATGGAAATGTATAATGAACAAATTGAAGCCATTAGGGAAACTTTGGAGGAAATGCCGAACCCTCCCAAACAGGAGTAGCCTAGGTCTCTTAGCTCTTATCAGAATCCCGCTGCTACAGAGACCATAGGACAAATTCGGGTCCCCATGGGCGGGGACGACTTTGAACTGAAACCTAACATTATTGGCCTAATAAATTTTCACTTCCATGGTCTTGCAAGTGAAGATCCTTTTCTCCACTTGGAAGACTTAACCCGGTTGGCTGAAAATGTTAAACCAAGAAATATCGGGTTACCTATAGTCCTCATGAAAATGTTCCCGTTTTCATTGCGGGATAAAGAGTCGCAGTGGTTATGCACCCTTGCGAGAACCATCCACTCTTAGGAAGAGATGCGAACAATGTTTCTCAAGAAGTTCTTCCCAATCGGGCGAACCAATGTGCTTCGCCATGCTATCACCTCTTTTACACAACAAAACGGCGAACAATTTCATGAGGGATGGGAGAGGTATAATGACCTCCTCAGGAAGTGTCCGCACCACAGTCTGCCTAAGTGGCATATAGCCCAGATTTTCTACTACGGGCTAAATGAGAGTTTGAAGCAGATTGCAGATGCTTCCTGCGGAGGGAACTTTATGAATAATGATGAGAATGGAGCATTTGAATTAATTGAAAATGAGTGAAAACTCAATGAACAATGCCTCCATTATTACCTTTAATCGTACCATCCTGCCCCGAAATGTCCACGAAGTTGACACGGGACCCTCCCATTCATCCACTGATCTTAGCCTTATCGCACAAAAATTGGATGATGTCTTCGTCGTGCACAAGAAGCTGGACGAGCTTATGGCCAACCCCGCCTGTTCTATGGCAAACACCCCTACCTCACCACTTCGTCACAATCCCAATTCTTCCAACACCAGGCTTATCGCGAGAAACCCCGTAAGACCTTCCTTACCGAGTGTCGCACTGAGCGACTTGGTAAGTCATGTGGATCTAGCTTCTGCGAGCTAGTATTTCGACACGGAGGACCAAGCCTCCATGTGCTCGGATACGTATTTACATGCGAACACATCTTCCGGTATTGAAGACACTTGCGCCCTGGGTAACAACCCATTCTCTACCACTTATAACCCAAGGTGGCAAAATCATCCAAATTTCGCATGGTCCAACAACCTGCAATGCCAAAACCCCACGGGTGGACCAATGCGACCATCCGCACGTGTCATCCCAAGGGCCTAGTCTAATCCTATGGCAAATCCGCCATCAGGCCCTTGCGTACCGCAAACTGGACACGCATCAAGTCCTCTTGACAAATTGATGAGAATGATGACGGAAATGTCAAAGTGCCATGAAGAGAACATGACCTCTCTTCAGCACCAATTGGCACAGCAGAATGCTGAGATCAGTCAACTACACATGGCGACTCGATCTCAGGGCACTCTTCCCACCCAACCTGTTCCAAACCCGCAAAATTTCGTACCCCGTGGTCCTCAACCACAGGTACCACCTTCTCAGGGGTAGGTTAATTAGATTCTGCAGGCTCCGAGCATTCCACCGGGATTTCAGGCTAATCCCGTTGCAGCACCGCACTCTTATGTCCCTATTGCGAACCCTCCTCCGCCGTATGATCCCACTAGACCCACATCGTCCAATGCTATCACTACAAGGAGTGGCAAGCAGATCGTCGATCCGCCTCGACCAGATCCTGGCCCATCTTCTTCATTGCCCTCTCATTCGGGATGTGCACCGCATTCGCGAGAGGACAATACACCCAAATTGGTGCTAGAATCAATCCTATTCCCTGAGGCTCTACTGAGGGAGCCAAAAGGCAAGAAAAAAGACACACAGGCCTTTGATAACCTGCGTAATTTGTTTAGGGATGTAGAAATCAAGGTACCCCTGCTCGAGGCTATCGACCACATACCTACTGTCGCCCGATTCTTCAAAGGCTACACAACACCCAGGCGACAGTCAAAGAAAACTAAGAATCCAGTGGTTCTCTCACCTCATGCGAGTTGTGCTATACCGTCAAATCTACCACCGAAGCAGAAAGATCCGGGCACACCGCTCATTTCCTGTAGCATCCAAGGCTGCAATTTCAATCATGCCCTGCTTGATCTAGGATCTACCATAAATCTTATACCAACCATCATGCTCTAAAAATTTTCCTTGCGAAATCTGAAACCCACCCCTGTCACGTTACAGTTGGCAGATCGTTCTGTCAAAATCCCAAAGGGTGTGGTAGAAGACGTGGTGGTTAGGGTCAACAGTCTCTGTTTTCCTGTTGACTTTCTTGTTTTAGATATGGAAGTTCCTAGCTCACTTTCTGATTGTCCGATCATCCTTGGTCGACCTTTCTTGGCCATAGCCCGCACCCATATTGACTGCGAGTCGGGCTGTATTGAGATTGCCGTTGGATCTGAGAAGCTCAGGCTTAACATCTTCAAGGCAGCCAAGAACTATGATTTCGATTGCATCGAGCATGACACGTCTGACGAGGACATGGCCGTCAACGCGTGTATCGAACCAATTGGGACCTATTCTGACTGCTGCGAATTACCTGAAAACATTAACGATTGCCTGACCAACACATATTGTGACGTTCCCCCATCCCTCCCTTGTCCCGTACCTTCTCCTGACTAGACTTCTGACGAGGTTTTCTCCGCTTCCCATACCTCGTGGTCTGAGTCATATCCGGTCTACTCACCGCCTGTTCACACTCTCGAAGACCGGATTACCCTTTCTTTCCCACCAAATCAGGAGGATTTGCAAATCCACACTGGGACCTTGAGCCCATATACTTCTCACTGGGGCTATTCCTTTTTGGATCCATCTATCCAAGAAACCCCTCTTCTTGGCCAATCTGAAGGCCAACTTCTTCTTCCTGACTTGTTCTTCGATCCGCCTGGGACACTCTCGTCCCATGAAGTGCCAGACCTTTCACCATCCACCATCACTTTTCACGCCACTATCACGATCACTTCACTTTTCACTTCACCACCCACCCTACTACCCTGCTGTATACCCTGCACCTCAGCTCTCGTTACCAGATCTTTTGTCCTTTCTCTACCTTTCCCTGCATGCATATGAGGACATAGCATTGTTTGGCATGGTGGGGTGGATAGGCATCCTTAGGATCTGGGTATTTTATGGTATCATGCAGTTTCCACCTATATATATATATAATGAAAAATGAAAATGGTGCTTAGTAATGATCTAAAGGCTGAAACAAAAATACAATAAGTGTTTGTGGATATTCAACCATTGTTTTGAAGACTTTCCAGGCCACAGAAGCTTGATTCGCTCAGGCTCGGCTTAATTCACTTGAGCATTGACAAGATAGATCAGAATCTCTCCTAACTAAGGACGTATTCTTGTACCTGAGACACCAGTACAAGATCCGTTGGTTTGCTTCTACTTGAGAGCCTAAGTAATCTTGGTTCACACTACACATATCAAGAAAGACCTAGTGAACATAAGATCCAACCCTAGTGTTCATTAGGGAAGGTAGAGTCCTTACCTGTGCGCGTAGGTAGACTTTTTATCTCAGGCTTTAGTCTTGTGTTTAGGAGTGACTCTTTTCACCAAGAAAGAACTCTCCCACCAAAAAGAAAAGTGTGCTCCTCCAAATAATGTTGTAAGAGATATATTGACATGTGTTTCAAAAAAAAATGCAAATAAGTCAGTATATCTCGCAAATGTCTGTAAAGTCTCTACCCTAAAAACGTTCTTCAGGGCAAGTCGCAAATACCCCATTTTCCTGTGAGCCACAAATGTCAGAAAATGGGAGTTGAGTTTTCCGTCATCTTCTTAAGGGTCAATCCGAAAACACGAGCTGAAACTGGGACTAACCTGTACTTAAAAATTCGTGAAACCCTGGGCTTGAGTCTTAATGTTCATCTGGTCAGTCTTGATCCTTCACTAAGCACAAGCCATAATCTCTTGAGCTCTCGAGTATGGCAAAAACCTCCTAGGTCCTGGAAATCATACTTAAGGTTTAAATATCAAGAGTCCTGGTTAGTAGATGATCTATGTCATGTGAGACTTAAAGTACTGCTAGTCTTCTCTGCAATTGGTTCTCACAATATCCAACAATAAACACACCTATATCGCCTCAGAAGAAAATCTTCAGCCTAAGATCATTTCTAAATACTATTTTGCTAGGGATTAGCAAAAGATAGGCATGGGGGTATGATTGCACAGCAAAAATACACCTGCAATTGTGCCGTCTTGTGCTATTTCCTAGCATTACCAGTGCATATTAGGTTTTCATAGTCGCATTTGTGAAACTACATGCATGCATTCATTTAATTGAGAGGGGAGGAGAGTGAAATAAATGGCCTTGCAATTTACATTTTCTTCAAGTGCTGCTTCGCAAAATTCCCATCTTTATTTTTATTTCTATTTGATTTTGAAATCTTCCCGATGGCTGCAAAGCATGGTAGCTTCCTCCTCGCACCATTCCCTGCTCAGCTTGACCTGCACAGCCACTCCCTGTCAAGCCCCATGCAGAGCCATGCACAGCTAGGGCATGGCTGTGCATACTTTTTTCTTCTATAAAACAGGGCATGGTTGCCTTCTTGCAAAAAGAGCTCGGTCCTCCACGCCAGAAACCCAACACACAACAGCTTCTTCTCCAGGCCACCATCTCCTCCCTCTCCCTCCATACGCAGGACCTCCTCCTCTGAGGAGACACTCTGCGGGCAGGAGTCCATCACTATGGTGCACACCCACCACAGTGAGACCACCACTGCCCAGCTCATCAAAGAGCTGGTGGGTGTGGTGGCCTTCTTTCCCTGTTTCAACGTTCAAGCCATTTCAACCATTGGAGTGGGAGCTTCAAGCTTTGAAGCTCTCAAGCTCCGCACAACAGCAGCAGCTCCACCGCGCACGCCAGCAGCATGGCGGTCTTCTCTTCCCTGACTTCTTCATTTCCAACACTTCCGCCATTGCCGCAGGCTTCAAGGTCTGAAGCTCCGCGGCAGCAGTAGCAGCAAGGTGGCAGTAGGCACGCAAGCCACCGCGTGCCTGCACGCAGGCCACCGCGAGCACCTGCAGGCTGCCCTCGCCTTAGCTTCTTCATGTAAACACCGCTTCTCCCCACAGCCTAGCCGGTGCAGACCTTCTTCCACGTCTGCCGAGCCACGTCCACGCCACCTGCACTCACAATATCGGGCGTACCCGGTCGCACGGCTCAGCCAAACACTGTAGCCACTGTTCACGCCAGTCTGCGGAACACTGTGGCTACAGTGGGGTGACCGTTAAGCTTCTCACTTATCTGGTCACCTGGCGCGCCGCAATCGGCCTTCGCCCGTGTGTGCGTCTCGCCCCGCGTCCTGCTCCAGCGCCCGGCCGCACATCTGCCAGCGCCTGTCCCGCCCGCGTCGCCCGCTCCCTTTGGCCCGCGTACGCCTCTCAGCGCAGCGCTGTGCACTGCGGTCCTCTCCGCGCCCACTTCCCTCCAGCGCGTGCCTCTTTGCGTGCATACGGGCCTGCGCACGCGTGTGGAACCATCAGACGATGCCTGAAGCTCCAGACGACTTAACTGCAGCCTTCTTCACTCCAGCAGGACCAATCTCTCTCTCTCTCTCTCTCTCCCTATCTCTCTGCCGACACTTACACACACACACTCATACTCTCATACACACACACACACACCTATACTCTATTATATACTTATATATATATATATACATATATATATTTATATCTATATATACATATATATATATACTTATATCTATACATATAGTAGTACCTATATACTTATGTATTAGTCTACATACATACATACATACATACATACATACATATATATATATATATATATATATATATATGTATGTATGTATGTATGTATGTGTGTGTGTATGTATATAGACTAATATATATACATATATCTATACATATATTAGTACTTATATAACTATGTATTAGTCTATATACATACACACATACATACATATACTTATACATACATACATACATATATATATATATATATAAATATACATACATATATACATATCTATCTATATAACTTTATACACACACACACATATATATATACATATCCATCTACATATATCTATATACATATATTACTATATATATATATATATTTACATCTATATAGTTATATATACATACTTATACATACATACATACATATATATATATATATACATATATTTATCTATACATATACTTATATATATATATATACATATTTATATATACACATATATAACTACATATATATCTACCTATATATTTATAACCATATATATATATACATATAGATATATTTATATATATACATATATATATTTTTTCATATTACTTACCATATGTGGTATCACGGGAATATCTGCACCAGTTGCTGATATTCCCCGATACACGCGTACAAAAAGCATGGTCACACACATCTTCCACCATCCATCCTACACTCCACACGACACCGTGCTACACTCCATCTCCGCCTCCACCCCCACCCCTTTATACATATATAGTATATACATATATATCTATGCTATATTTACATTATTTCTATTTCTCTTGCATGCCAATAAAAAGATAAAAAATATATAAAAGAGAAAAGATAATCTTTGACTTGCAGGTACTCCATCTTGCGAATAGCAAGACTCATTTTGGAACCCTGATTTGTCTCAAAGCCAAGAACCTAATTTTGAGGGTGTGCCTCAAGGACAAGAATTATCAGAAAAAAATCTAAATAGAAAAACACCAAAAACACAATAAACGAACAGAAGAGACTTGTTGTAGGAAAGGCGTAGAAACTTCACTTCTAATCCCACTTCCCTGAGTTTGACCTTGGGCCTAAAAGTGACCAAGATAAAATCAAGTAGGCCAGGTAAAAAAATTTTGTAAAGAGATGGTCAGGTCCGATTTAGGTTAATCACTATACACACTTCAATGATAAAATTATCATATTAACACACCTATCCGGGCCCGACCAACACCTGGACGTTCGGAGCTAAGGTTGGACGTCTGAGAGCACGTATCGCACGAGGTACGTACGTTCCTGCACTGATTTCCGCCATGCAGAAGATCTCAGCGCAGGAGTTGTTGTCAGATGATCGTGCCTACGTTTTCGTACGTAGGTGCAGCTTTGGGAAGGTGCGCGGTACACTTTCCCATGCACTTTCCAACATCTGATCACATCACCAGACATCCAGAGGTGCTTCCAGGCGATCAGAGACCTTGTCCGACGTCTGGAACTATCCCTAAACGGTCGCAGAAGAGGTCTGGATGTCTGATCAGCTGTAAGAAACACAAGGTGAGTTTTTGACATCTTTTAAGACGTCTGGAATTAGTCCCAGACATCTAATTTTTATTAGAAATCGCATTTTTGGCCTGTTTAAGGCCCAAACAGGATCGTATTTCCACGAAGGAAGTACCGTTGTTTTCCACTCGAGTTCCTCTACGTATTCATGTTAAGTATCTACTGTTTTGAGCTTGTCTCATGTATATTGGTTGTTGGTACAGGTTACCAACCAGTGGTGTATTCGGGGCCCACGAAGATGACGAGATCTTCGGCACAGGCCCCCATTCCTCCCGTGATACCCGATAGAGTGGTTTAACTCAGTTATTAATATTTAAATAAGAATGTGCTTGGTTAACATAGCCGGATGGAACTTTAGGATGTGGAATGAACCCTAGGGTAGAAAATGGATGAGCCTGTTTGAGCTGTACTGTTTACTTGAATGCATGGTTAAGATAAATTACTAGCAAATGCCTTTAATATAATTACGAGATGCATGTTAAAATGCGAGCTGCCTGTATATGAATGAGAAATTGCCTGTTAAACCACCAGTTGCATGTTTTTGAGAATCAAATTATGAAACATGAGATTTGGATCTAGATAAATGAGGTGAACATGAGCATGAACCCTACAATGAATTAGGAGTAGAACTCTTGTGGATAACCAGAATCTAGAATGTAGGCGGGAGGTGTGCTGGCCCTTGTGTACATTGTTCTAAGGAGAGAAACTATCCCCTTTTAGTGTAGAGCAGAGCTAGCCGCCCTTGGGTTGAGACCCAGGGTTAGGATTGACCACTCTACACCAACTCCTGTTGGCCCTCGTGTATGTGGTACCGAGGTGAGCTACTAGTGTACTGTTAAGACCTATGCTGTTTGAGCCTTTTAAGACGTCTGACTGTAGGCCAAACGTCTGGAAATCGAAATTTTTGAGTACGAGCTTGCGTCTGCACACAGATAGTACTCTCATTTTCCTCCCTTTCTTCTCTCTCTTTCTCCCTCCTCCAGCAAACCCTAAACCTCCAGCTTTATAAACCCCTCCCCTTTCTCGTTCTCCCCACACCAGCTCTTCCCTTCTTCTTCCCCACTCCAGCGAGAGCGGCAGCGTGAGCGAGAGAGCACACAGGCGGCGTCGAGGAGGAGCGACGTGAGGAGAGGAGGAGGAGAGTAAGCTCGTGAGCTCGCATGGGAGCTCACCGATGAGTGCACTGCTGGAGCGGCGAGTGCGCGAGGAGGAGGAGTGCGTCGGGGAGGTCCTCCCCGACACTACTACAGCTAGAGCAGTAGGCGAGGGGGTGCGGTGTGGCCACGCACGGCATGGGAGAGCGGAAGCAGGTTCTGGTTCTGGGCTTTTCCCAGAATCAAATGTTTGGAGTGATGTCCAGACGACGATTCGGACATCTGGTGGCGGTTCCAGACGTCTGGGGTGAGAGTTTTGCAAAGGTACATCTTCTTTCCAGATACGGCCATGCAAGCTACTCCACTAATACCCTGTTGCATGACTTTTTTAGGAGATTTGGTGGATTTCGTGCAGGAGTTGCTTCGGGAAGGCCTGGGACATGCCCTCCCACACATTTCAGATGTCTAGGCGACGTACCAGATAGCTGGAAGCACTTCCAGACGTCCGCAGAGGTGCTTGGACGACTGGAGCTGGGTCCAAACAGTCTAGAAGAGTTCTTGGATGTCTGGGGTGGATGCAGAGACTGAGGTACGATACTGGACACTTTTAAGACATCTGGAAGTTGTTCCAAACATCTGATTTTGCGTCAGTAACCCTATTTTGACCTGTTTAGGGTCCGTTTGAGGTCTGTTTTACGCAAATAAGATACCGATGTATTCCTTGTGAGTTCCTCTACTTGTTAGAAGGCTATCCATACTGTTCTGATATTTCCCTTGTGATTGTTCCTTGTTATAGCACTTCGTTCCGTTGTGGGTTCGAGGCTTGCTGAGGCACGTGAGCCTGTCATTCAAGCCCCCAATACTCCTGGGCTTACCGGTAGAGTGGTTTCCCCTAATTTAAATACAAATCGAAATGCATGTGTGGAATGAATGATTAGAACCTAGGGTATGGCATGAATCCTAGGACTAGAAATACTGGAATGTCTGCATTGATTGAATGAATTGCAGTCTTGAATGAGTAGATAGGATGATAGCAATTGCCTATAAATGAACAATAGAGGCCTGCGAAATATGTAGTACTTGTGCTAGTTAACTATTGTATGTAACTTTCCTGTTGTACACGTGAAATGACATAATATGAGCTGCATGTATATAATTTGAGAATGGTAATGTAAATGATGAAAATACGAGCTACCTGTGTATAACCTGAGTATGGAAATGTGAACGATAGAATTACAAGTTGCATGTGTATAACCTGAGAATGGAAATAGAAATGATGAAACCTGGTGTGGAATGGCATGAGGAATATGAGCATGAACCCTATAGGGAATTAAGAGTAGAGCTCCTAGAAATAAATGGAATGGATCTAGAAATGATAGTGGGCAAGTGGGGTAGCCCTTGAGTACATAGTACCAAGGAGAGTGATTGTCCCCCTATTTAGTGCAGAGCGGAGCTAGCCACCCTTGGGTTGGAACCCGAGGTTAGGATTGACCACTTTGTACCAACTTCTTGGCCCTCGCGTACACAGTACCAAGGAGAGCTATTGGTGTAGGGAGAGAGCTAGCCACCCCATGGGGCCCGAGGTTCAGCTAGCCACCCTACATTGACTTGTTAGGCCCACTAGGTAAACCAGGGTAGTCAGGCGAGGGTGCGTGGACTATGGAGGGGCGAGACCCCTGTTTGGTTACTGAGAGGGGCTAGACCCCTATTACTGAGAGGGCTAGGCCCTATACTGGTTCCCTGTTGTACTTTGGGCACACCCACTAACAGAAATGACTGACTGCGTGCCAGTAAGGGGTAGCTACCCATGCGCTTATCGCGTATGCAGTAGTCACCGTTACGTCTATCCGTGACCTTGGGGTGGTTGATTGGGTGTAGGATCACCACGAGGGACTCTCCTAGCTAGGAGAGAACCACGTATGCCTTCTACTCTTCGGAAAAGACTGCAATCAAGATCGTTCCCACAAGGAGCATTCGAGATCAAGAAAGAGATCTGATAAATAAACCAATGGGTGGAAAGAAATAAATTGTGAAATAATGTAATTGGAAAACAACAACTACCTGTCCACTTTTACTGCTTTAGTTAGTTGGTTGCCACTCTACTCAGCGTTCGCTGACTTCGTGTACTCGTAACCTTTTTCAGGTCTAGGTGTTGAGCAGCCAGAGCCTACAGTTACAGAGGGTGCTAGGCCCAGTAGAGCCCAATAGTTGTAGCACTTTTGTTGTACTTTTTGTAGTAGTGAGTAGACTCTTGTACCTTTACATTTTGCACTATTACGTTCTGTACTTTATATTCTTGTGCCTGGTTACTTTTCTTCTGTTGTGGTGGTGGTATGTACTGTAGTAGTTTTTTCTTCTTTACTGTTGTACCTTTTTACTACTAGTTGCTTAGCATAGTGAATGTGGTTTACTTTCCTGCTTTTTGGTTACTTTCTCATTGGATGACTGGGTCTTGGGATCAGTCGAGTAAGTCCGATCTCGTGTCTTGTAGGGATTTGGGAATCGAGTCGTAACAAGATGGTATCAGAGCAAGGTCGTCTCGAGAAGTGAATCAAGTAGCTTGAGAATAACCAATTCATATGCTTGTAACTAGAGTAACCACCACAACGTACCTTTTGACATCTGTTCTGGGGTTCATTTGCTGAATGTCTATTGGAATTGACTTCTTCTTGTCTATTGTTCGCGTCTCCTTGCAGGAGATGCCTCAATGTGGAGTCATTGAGGCGGGGCGGACGTGCTGAGCCCAACATTTCAGTGGACCAGCCACTTCTTCCAGGCGTTCAGGCCTAGGACCTCGCCCAGCTGATACGAGAGATTGTACGAGAGGAGCTCCACCCGCCTCCATGAGCACCTCTCCCTGGGGACGTGGAGGGGGAGTCCTCTATGGGACCACGTGACAAACGTAATGCTGGAAGTGGGGGAGGGGGTGGTCCTCCACCACCCCCACCGCACTCTGACACTTCCGAGCATGAGCCCCCCTACCTGGAGGCGTGCTTATTTCCCCACTTCAGTGGCATTACGATCTTTTCGGACAGTTTCGGAAAGCTGAAGCCCCCTCCTTCAAGGGGGATGAGGACCCGACTTAGGCGGAGAACTGGTTAAAGCAGATCGAGAAGGTGTTTGACACCCTTCGCCCCCTGCTGAGTGCCACGTGGCCTTTGCCATGTACCAGCAAGAGAACGCAGCACACACGTGGTGGAGGGCGGTCAAAGGCCAGGAGGGGGCAGAGCCGACATGGGACCAGTTTGTCACCCTCTTCTACGAGTAGTACTTCCCGCAAACGTGGCAGGATCAAAGGAGGCGGGAGTTCCACACTCTCCGCCAGGGGACGATGACTGTCAGCGCGTATCGTATGTGTTTTCTGGAGCTGTCTCGTTTCACCGCGACAGTTGTGGCTACTGAGGAGGAGCGCCTGTGGAGGTTCACTGAGGGTCTTCAGCCTGCCATTCGGGGGTATGCCAAACCCCTGAAGCTGCCCACGTTCTCGAGAGTGGTGGAGGCAACTATGACATATGAGGAGACCAACCCGGCCGCATGAGACAATGACAGCGGACGGAAGAGGCCCTACCAACCAGACTACTCATAGGGTCGGCAAGAAAGGAGGCACACGACGCTCGCGGGAGAGCCGTCACGCTTTGCAGGGCCGTCAGTGGCCTTTGGGGGCCCCCGACAGGGGCCAGCTACCAACACTAGACCCCCGCCCAACCGTCAGCAGGGACCTACTAAGGGCGGGAGTCGAGTTCCCCTTTGCTACCAGTATGGCCAGCTGGGCCACATTTGGAGGGACTGCCCGTCTAGGGCTGGAGGTTAGCAGTTGCTCCCCGCATTGAGCACTGGAGGACGAGCAGGAGGTCGTGGTTCCCAGGCACATGGGGGAGGTCAGCAGTCGTGGGGAGGGTACCGGCTAGTGGCTACCCGTCCGACACAGGGTGTGGCTGCTTCGTTCGCACCGAGAGTGAGGGCCATTGATGTGAACCTCATCATGAACCCTAACTAGCACAATTTAATCCAAATGAGTGTGAAAAAGCTCCTACAAAACCTAAGGAGAGGCTTAACTCAAAGAATTCTAAGTTAAAGAATAAGACAAATCGTAAGGGGTAAAACTACAATTTTACCAATGCAGTGTGCAAATAGGGTAATTAAGGGTCCAAACATAAGTCAAACGAGATTAATGAGGGAAGTGGGATGATCTGATCTGAAAAGGGTTATAGCAGCTTCTAGGAATTAAATGACATTCTATAATACTAAAACAAACCCACTTTAATTCACAAGGTTTGAGGTAGGATAAAAATCAGCTAAACCCTCTAAAAATCATGAAAAAATACTCCCTATGGTTTAGAACCTTCAATTTGCCCTTTGCAACCTATTTTGACCTAAAATGAGAACTATGCCCAATTAATGACTTAATTTGGATTTTTATGCAAATTGATTGGTCAAACATGGTCCAACCTAAAATAAAATTTTACCATTAAAATCCTTAGGTTCAAATTAGTCTGGTATAAAAATTTGTGCCTAAGAAAAGACCATCTTGACCGATTTTACAAATTGGTCCTCTTAATTTACTTTTTGACCCTTATCTTTTGAAACCCTTGCGATTAGCCCCCTATCTTCTCATCGTTCTTTGCAGAACGGTCCCCCCTACCATTTCTGTGCAGCACCATACCTCTAGCGACCTTGCGCGGATGATGGTGCCGAGTAGGGCAAGGCGGTTGTCCTCAAGAGCAGACGGGGGGTTCCCTACGTCGTCCTCTATCGTAGGGACCCTCCCCTGACCTCTGCAATCGGCCATGCCTCTCGTGCGAATGCACGAAAGGCATGGGTGTCCCCTGCCGGCCATCTCCGGTGAGGTAGGCACATCTCCTCCTCGGTCCCCTCTCCTCACCAAGGCCTTTATAAGGAGCGACAGGGCCTGCAGTCTCCTTCAAGCTAGCTTTGGCAGAGAGAAACCCTAGATTTCATCTCTCCCCTCTCCAGTCAGGTAGCCCGAGCTTCTGGCGATCTTCTCCTCCTCCTCCTCCTCGCTCTGCTGCCATACCTGCAGCAGAGACCACTCCGCCCTGTCTTCCCATGCCAGGCCGTATCAGCTGGCGTCCTCAAATCCCTTCCTTGTCGTCGATAACCCCCTCCTGGGCACCTTCGTCCCCAGCTCCGGCAGGCACAAGCCAGATGCTTTCCTCCCCCTCTTCGTTGACTAAGTAGGTAGAAATCTTCCTCTCTCTCTCTCTCTCTCTCTCTTATATTTTCCCCTTCCTAATTTGCCATTTTAACCGTCCGACCGCCACTGTCCATCACCACCTTCCCCATCTCCGGTCGCCTTCTCCGACGAGGTCACTCCACCTCCACAGACCACCTCACCCCTCGCCGACAATCCCAGAAGCTCCCCCTCACTCCACTCAAACGTTTCCCCCACTCCATTCGTAGCCATTCACCGCTCGACCATCCCTCGAACAAACCCATTTCCGCTCACACAGTCTGACCTAGGCGCACCTCCACAGGTGCTCTCATGCCTCGTCGACCCCCGCACCACCTTTGCCACACTCCGGCAAAGCTTGCTGCGTTGTCTGATGTGGCCGTGTGGCTATCCTTATGATTTCAAGTCTCCGCCTCCTCGCCGCCATTGATGAGCTGCTAAAGCTCCTTCGCAAGTAGCTCCAGGAAGCCTGCAACCCAGGCGTGTGCTCCAGGCAGTGCAGACTGCTTCTGCGAGTGCGCCTAGGCCTGCGATTTGGGTCGCGAGCCTCTGCTGCTGCCCCAATTAGCAGCGCTTCCTCGCCTACGGGCACGCAGTCTGGAGGTGGGACTTTAGTCCCACCTCGTAAGTGTGTGGCCTCGCACCCACACTTAAATTGAAAAAGTGTATTAGGCTGTTTGCCTTCGATACACAGGGGTCAGGTCCCTCGCCCACGCTCGCAGCGTGCCACGCACTCGCCCACCCTCGCCCGCGCTCACGCCCCGCAGGTCTGGGCCGAACCCGACTACTCAACCAAGCACTCCTCGCTCACCACCGCATGCCGGTGGGCCTGGTCCCGGGCGCGCTACCCGAACCCGATTACCTGGCTCTAGGAGAGCATTCCTAACAGAGATTCAGAGGAAGAGAGAGATGCGGGGAAGGGGTAGGGGTAGGTTTTGCACTGATGGGTGTGTATGCGCGCAGGGAAGAAGGAAAAAGAAGGAAGAGGCAGGCGAAGGCAGGAAAGGAACTGTAGCAAATGCACAGTTAAGCCGTCTAAGCATCGCATCAGACGTCGGAAGGGAAGAAGCCAGAGAAGAAAGAAGAAGTAGGCTGAAGAAGAAAGAAGGCAGAAGCCTCTGCAATCGCAAGAAAGAAAAGAAAAGAAAAGAAAGAAGAAGAAAGGAAGACTCGGCAGCTAAAAGAAAGAAGAAAGCAGAGAAGAAAGAAGAGAAAGAAAGGAGAAAGAAAGAAGGTCACCACAGCTGTAAAGAAGAAGAGAAGAAAGAAGAAGAAGAAAGAAGGCAGCAGCCTCTGTAGCCGCAAGGAAGAAGAGAAAGTAGAGAAAAAAAGAAGAAGAAGAAAGAAGAAGAGAAAGAAAGGAGAAAGAGAGAAGGTCACCATAGAAGCAAGGCTGAAGAAGAAAGAAAAAGAAGAAGAAAGAAGAAGTAAGGCTGAAGAAGAAAGAAGAAGAAGAAAGAAGGCAGCAGCCTCTGCAGCCGTAAGGAAGAAGAGAAAGCAGAGAAGAAAAGAGAGAAGAGGAAGAGAGAAGAAGAAGCCAACAAAAAAAGAGAACTTTTGCTCTCTCTCTCTCTCTTATTATTTTTGTAACATAATTATGAACCTTTATGCTTCTAGACTTATAGTTGCTCCCTGAGTTCGACCTCAGGAAACTTGTTATTCCGAGTAAAAGAAATTTGTATTAAATTGGTAGCTGTTTTGTCATATACCACAACGACCATAATAACCATAACGACGAAGGCAGTCACTAGGCGTATCAATGCCCTGACACACAGAGATGCCAGAGCTTCAGGTTCAGTGGTGGTAGGTATGGTTACAGCTTCAGGTAGACTAGTTTACACACTTTTTGACTCCAGCGCCACGCACTCATTTGTTGCTGCTATTTTTGCTTTCAATTTGGGACAGGACTGTGTGTTGTTAGAGGATCCTTTCATGATCAGAGGTCCGGGTGGTTAGCTGTTTGTAGCTGAGGAGGTTTACACAGACTGTGAGGTCGGTGTTGGGGGACACAGCCTCCCTGCTGACCTGATTATGATACTGATGGAGGGCTTTGGCGTGATTCTGGGGATGGACTGGCTGTCCTCTTACCACGCTTTGGTGGACTGTTTCGAGAGGAAGATCATCTTCTCCATGCCGGAGATGCCTTCTTTTGAGTTCCACGGACAGCCGGTGGACGGAGGCTTCAGGTGCATTTCTGCACTTCGGGAGGCGAGACTTTTGGGCCAGGGGTGTGAGGGCTTTCTGGCTTGTGTAGTGGCAGAGCCTAGCCCCGTGGAAGACTTTTAGAGCATCCTGGTGGTCAGAGAGTACCCCGACGTGTTTCCAGAGGAATTGCCAGGACTACCGCCTGAGCGTGAGATCGAGTTTGAGATCTCACTAATATCGGGGACCAGCCCCATTTCTATAGCACCCTACAGGATTGCACCACTTGTGCTGCGAGAGCTCAAGTCCCAGTTGCAAGACCTTTTGGAGAAGGGCTTTGTGAGGCCCAGTGCATTTCCATGGGGAGCCCCGGTGTTATTTGTGAAGAAGAAGGATGATACCCTACACCTTTGTGTGGACTACAGACAGCTGAATAGGGTCACCATCAAGAACAGGTATTCACTGCTGAGGATTGATGACTTGTTTGACCAGTTGCGAGGTGCCACGGTTTTCTCCAAGATAGATTTGAGATCTGGTTATCACCAGTTGAGGATCAGGGAGACCGACGTCTCCAAGATAGCTTTCTCACCTGGTACAGACACTACGAGTTTTTGGTCATGCCTTTTGGGCTGACCAACACCCTCGCTACTTTCATGGACTTGATGAATCGGGTGTTCAGACCGTATCTGGATCAGTTTTTGGTGGTGTTTATTGATGATGTGCTCATCTACTCGTGGGATTAGGCGCAGCACGGACAACACTTGCAAATGGTTTTGGACACGTTGAGATGACGTAGGCTGTATGCCAAATACAGCAAGTGCGAGTTCTGGTTGAGGCAGGTGACCTTTCTAGGTCATGTGATTTTAGGGGATGGCTTGGCTGTGGATCCAGCCAAGGTTGAGGTAGTGCTCAGGTGGGGGAGACCACGTACAGTGACAGAGATCCACAGTTTCTTGGGACTGGAAGGCTACTACCAATGGTTTATCAGGGGTTTCTCGCAGATTGCACATCCTATGACATAGTTGACCCAGAAGGACATGCCCCTTTCTTGGACAGACACTTGTGAGGCGTGTTTTCAAGAGTTGAAGGAGAGGTTGACTTCGACTCCTGTGCTTACCATCCCAGACAGTAGTGTAGTTTCATTGTGTACACGAACGCTTCTTTGCAGGGTTTAGGGGGTGTGCTCATGCAGCGGGGCCACGCTGTCGCTTACGCTTCATGGCAACTGAAGCCCCATGAGCATACCTACCCTACCCATGACTTAGAGCTGGCAATTATCATCTTCGTGCGGAAGACTTGGAGGCACTACATATACGGTGAGACTTTTGAGATATTCACGGATCATAAGAGCCTCAGATATTTGTCTGATCAGAAGGAGCCTAACATGAGATAGAGATGTTGGTTAGAGCTCCTGAAGGACTATGACTGCAGCATCTCCTACCATCCAGGGAAGGCCAACGTGGTGGTTGACGCCTTGAGCCGAAAGGCACCCGCCCACTTAGCCAGTTTACAGGCACAGAGTTGGAGACTCATGGAGGAGTTGGGTAGTTGGCAACCCCTTGAGTCACAGGGGCATTGCAGGTCAGTGACAGTGACACGATAGATGAGACCAGAGCTGATAGACTGCATCATTACAGGACAGATGACAGATCCGTACCTGCAATCATTAAGAGACAGGGTATTGTCAGGGGACCCAGGAGACTTCTCCTTTACAGATGAGGTGCTGCATATGAGGGGACGTTTGTGCGTTCCCAGAGATGAGGAGTTATTGAGAGAGCTCCTAACTGAGGCACACAGGTCCAAGTTCACCATACATCCCGGGAACACGAAGATGTATCATGATCTGAGACGTGACTTTTGGTGGAGGGGGATGAAGCGGGATGTAGGCAAGTTCGTGCAGTAGTGTTTAGTGTGTCAGTAGGTGAAGGCCGAGCATCAGAGGCTTGCAGAGCCGTTGTAGCCACTTCCAGTGCCAGAGTGGAAGTGGGAGAGCATCACCAAGGACTTGGTGGTGGGTTTGGCTGTTACCCAGCGAGGACACGATGCAGCCTGGGTGATTGTAGACAGACTGACGAAGATGGCACGTTTCTTGCCGATCCGAGTCACCTTGGGACCAGCACAGTTGGCAGAGAGGTATATTCGTGACGTGGTACATCTGCATGGAGTTCCATGAGAGATTGTATCCGACTAGGTTACCCATTTTACGTCCCAATTTTGGGCTGAGTTTCAGCAGGCCTTGGGGACACGGTTGAGGTTCAGCACGACATACCACCCCTAGACAGACGGACAGTCAGAGTGTACGATATAGACACTTGAGGACCTTTTATGTGCTTGTGTACTGGACTAAAGGGGCTCTTGGGAGGAGCACTTGCCCCTGGCAGAGTTTGCATATAATAATAGCTACCACTCGAGTATTGGCATGGCACCATACGAGGCTCTGTACGGACGGAGGTATACTGTGCCCTTGAGTTGGGTTGAGGAGGGGACCAAGTGGGAGGTTGGCCCCAGGCTGATCTGGAAAAGTCAGGAGGTGGTTGAGTAGATACACAGATGACTTCGCACTGTCAGGAGCAGACAGAAGAGTTATGCTGATTGAAAGCACAGGGAGGTGCAGTTCGAGGTTGGGGATCACGTCTTTCTTTGTGTTTCTCCCATGCAGGGCCTACAGCATTTTGGGGTGAAAAGGAAGCTCGCACCGAGGTTTGTGGGGCCCTTTGAGGTCCTGGAGTGGGTTGGACTCGTTGCTTACAGGCTTGCCCTTCCTCCCCAGCTTTCTGGTGTGCACGACGTGTTCCACGTGTCCAACTTCCGAAAGCACGTCGCCGATTCCAGTCACATTCTGAGCCACGAGAGTGTCGAGGTGGGTGACAACCTGACCTACCCCGAGAGACTTGTATAGATACTAGATAGAGCCGTCCGGAGTTTGAGACGAAAGCAGGTACCCCTGGCAAAAGTCTTGTGGAGGAGCTAGAGGTACGAGGAGGCTACCTGGGAGCCTGAGGCGGCGATGCGGGAGAGGTACCTGAAGCTTTTTGAGGGTATGCCTTTTCGGACCAGCTTCGGTCCTCTTTAAGTTTGTTATGCATTTTTGTTCTTTTTCGCACCCTAGCAAGCTCAAGTTTCGGGGATAAAACTTCCTTTAAGTTTGTTATGATGTTAGGACCTGTGCTATTTGAGCCTTTTAAGAAGTCTGGACTGTGGGTCAGACGTTTGGTCAGATGTCTGGATACCTTTCTAGACGTCTGGAAATTGAAAATTTTGAGTACGAGCTCGCGTCTGCACGCGGGCTGCACGCAGACAGTACTCTCATTTTTCCTCCCCTTCTTCTCTCTCTTTCTCCCCCCTCCAGTAAACCCTAAACACCCAGCTTAATAAACCCCTCCCCCCTCTCGTTCTCCCCACACCAGCTCTTCCTCTCTTCTTCCCCACTCCAGCGAGAGAGGTAGTGCGAGAGAGAGAGCACGCAGGCGGGGTCGAGGAGGAGCGGCGTGAGGAGAGGAGGAGAGCAAGCTCGTGAGCGCACGTGGGAGTTCACCGGTAAGTGCACGGCCGGAGTGGAGCGTGCGCGAGGAGGAGTGCGTCGGGGAGGTCCTCCCTGACATTGCTACAGCTGAAGCAGTAGGTGAGGGGGCATGGCACGGCCACGCACGACGCGGGAGAGCGGAAGCTGGTTCTGGTTCTGGGTTTTTCCCATAATCAGATGTCTGAAGTGACGTCCAGACGATGGTTCGGATGTCTGGAGGCGGCCCCGGACGTCTGGAAGTGTCTGGGGTGAGAGTTTCGCGAAGGTACATCTTCTTTGCGGATATGGCCATGCAGGCCGCTCTGCCGATACCTTGTTGCATGCCTTTTTGAGGAGTTACTTCAAGAAGGAGCGAAACAAGCCCTCCCACGCATTTCAGACATATGGTTACATACCAGATGGCTGGAAGCACTTCCAGACGTCTGGAGAGGTGGTTAGACGACTGGAGTTGGGTCCAGACGGTCCAGAAGAGTTCCTGGACATCTGGGGTGGACGCAGAGACTGAGGTACGATATTGGACACTTTTAAGACATCTAAAAGTTGTTCCAGACGTCTGATTTTGCGTCAGTAACCCTATTTTGACCAGTTTAGGGTCCGTTTTAGGTCTGTTTTACTCAAATAAGATACCGATGTATTCCTTGTGAGTTCCTCTACTTGTTAGAAGGCTATCCATATTATTTTGATTTTTCCCTTGTGATTGTTCCTTGTTATAGCACTTCGTTCTGTTGCGGGTTTGGGGCTTGCTGAGGTACGTGAGCCTGCTGTTCAAGCCCCCAATACTCTTGGGTTTACTGGTAGAGTGGTTTCCCCCAATTTAAATATAACTGGAATGCATGTGTGGAATGAATGATTAGAACCTAGGGTATGGCATGAATCCTAGGACTAGAAATACTCGAATGTCTGCATTGAATGAATGAATTGTAGTCTTGAATGAGTAGATAGAATGATAACAATTTCTTGTAAATGAATAACAGCTGCCTGCGAAATATGTAGTACTTGTGCTAGTTAACTGTTGTATGTAACTTTCCTGTGGTACACATGAAATGACATAATATGAGCTGCATGTATATAATTTGAGAATGGTAATGTAAATGATGGAAATACGAGCTACCTGTGTATAACCTGAGTATGGAAATGTGAACGATAGAATTACAAGTTGCATGTGTATAACCTGAGAATGGAAATAGAAATGATGAAACCTAGTATGGAATGGCATGAGGAATATGAGCATGAACCCTACGGGGAATTAGGAGTAGTGCTCCTGGAAATAAATGGGATGGATCTAGAAATGAGAGTGGGGAAGTGAGCTGGCCCTTGAGTACAGAGTACTAAGGAGAGCGACTGTCCCCCTATTTAGTGCAGAGCGGAGCTAGCTGCCCTTGGGTTGGGACCTGGGGTTAGGATTGGCCACTCTGTATCGACTTCTTGGCCCTTGCGTACACAGTACTGGGGAGAGCTACTAGTGTAGGGAGAGAGCTTGCCACCCCATGGGGCCCGGGGTTCAACTAGCCGCCCTACATCGACTTGTTAGACCCACTGGGCAAAGTAGGGTAGTCAGGTGAGAGTGCGTGGACTGTGGAGGGGCGAGACCCCTATTTGGTTACTGAGAGGGGCTAAACCCCTGTTACTGAAATGGCTAAGCCCTATATTGGTTCCGTGTTGTACTTTGGGCACACCCGCTAACGGAAACGACTTACCACATGACAATGCAGGGTAGCTACCCGTGCGCTTATCGCACATGCCGTAGTCATCGTTACATCTGTCCGTGACCTTGGGGTGGTTGATTGGGTGTAGGATCACCACGGGGGACTCTCCCGGCCAGGAGAGCGCCACGTGTGCCTTCTACTCTTTGGAAAAGACTGCAATCAAGATTGTTCCCACGAGGAGCATTTGAGATCAAGAAAGAGATCTGGTAAATAAACCAATGGGTGGAAAGAAATAAATTGTGAAAAATGTAATTGGAAAACAACAGCTATCTGTCCACTTTTACTGCTTTAGTTAGTTGGTTGCCACTCTACTCAGCGTTCGCTGACTTCGTGTACTCGTAACCCTTTTCAGGTCCAAATGTTGAGCAGCCAGAGCCTACGGCTGCAGAGGGTGCTGGGCTCAGTAAAGCCCAGTAGTTGTAGCTCTTTTGTTGTACTCTTTGTAGTAGTGAATAGACTCTTGTACCTTTACGTTTTGCACTCTTACGTTATGTACTTTATATTCTTGTACCTAGTTACTTTTCTTCTGTTGTGGTGGTGGTATGTACTGTAGCAGTTTTTACTTCTTTATTGTTGTACCTTTTTACTGTTAGTTGCTTAGCAAAGTGATTGTGGTTTACTTTCCTGCTTTTTGGTTACCTTCTCGTTAGACGACTGGGTTTTGGGATCAGTCGAGTTAGTCCGGTCTCATGTCCTGTAGGGATTCGGGAATCGGGTCGTAACATGTTGAGAGGGAGCTAGCCACCCCACGGGGCCCAGGGTTTAGCTAGCCACCCTACACCAACTTTGTTAGGCCTTCTTGGCAAACTGGGATAGTTAGATGAGGGTGCGCGGACTGTGGAGGGGCGAGACCCCTGTTTGGTTCTAAGGGGTGAGACCCCTGTTTGTTTCTAATGGGTGAACCCCTGTTCTGAGAGGGCAAGGCCCTGTACTATTCCATGTTGTACTTTGGACGTACCTGCTAGCGGAAATGACTGACCGCATGTCAGTGCGGGGTAGCTACTTGTGCGCTTATCACGCGTGCCGTAGTCATCGCTACGTCTCGACAGTGACCTCGGGGTGGTTGACTGGGTGTAGGACTACCACGGGGGACTCTCTCGGCCAGGAGAGCACCACGTGTACCTCATACTCTACGGAAAAGACTGCAATCAAGTTCGTTCCCACAAGGAACATGCAAGATCAAGAAATACCTGGATACTTTGAGAAATAGATGAAATAGAAACACATAATGAGATAAATAGAAATGAGAAATAAATCTGTTGCTGTTTTTATTGTACTTGTACTTAAATAATACAAACACCACTCTACTCAACATTTGCTGACACTATCTTTTGATAACACTGTTCAAGATCAGGAGTTGAGTAGTCCGAGTTTCCGGTTGCAGAGGGTGTTGGGCCAAGCCGAGCCCAGCCGTAGTCGTTCTTTCAGCTCTTTCTTTTTCTCTACTGTTCTAGTAAGTAATGGATACCTAGTTTGCTATTTCTGCTACTTTTGTTTCCTTTCTGCTTTCTGTTGTTGTTGTGGTGGCATGTACTGAGACAATTGTTCTACTTTCTTTACTGCTTTGTACATTTCTTTTGCTTAGTTATATTGCATGTGTGAATGTGGTTTATTTTCCTGCTTTCGGTTATTTCTTGTTGGATGACTAGGTCTTGGGATTAGTTGAGGCAAGCCGGTCTCGGGTCCTGTAGGGATCTATGAACTGGGTCGTAACAAGATGGTATCAGAGCAAGGTCGCCCTGAGAAATGAACCAATTGGCTTAAGAATAACCACTCACGTGCATATAACTAGGATAGCCACCACAACGTATCACTTTGATATTCGTTTCCAAATATTTTTCTCAATGTAATCTGGTATCGTTGACACTCTTGTTCTATCTTTCGTGTCTCCTTGCAGGAGATGCCTCATCGGGGAGTTCTCGAGGCAAGCCGTGGTCACAGTCGTGGACAAGGTCGGAGGGGCAGACGTGCCGAACCTGAGGTACCAGTTGACCCACCTCTTCTCCCAAGCATTTAGGCTCAGGATCTCGCCTAGCTGATCAGAGACATCGTACGAGATAAGCTCCACCAGCCTCCACGGGCACCTCTCCCTGAAGACGTGGAGGGGGAGTCCTCGGTGGGACAGAGAGATCGTCGCAGTGCTGGACGAGCAGGAGGGGGAAGGGGTGCTCCTCCACCACCCCCACCTCACTCTGACACTTCCGAGCATGAGCCCTCCTTGCTTGGAGGTGTGCCCGTTCCCCCATTGCAGCTACACCACGAGCTTTTTGGATAGTTCCAGAAGCTAAAGCCCCCTCCTTCAAGGGGGATGAGAACCCATCTGAAGCAGAGGACTGGCTAGAGCAGATAGAGAAGGTATTTGACACCCTTCGCCCTCCCGCGAAGTGCTACATGGCCTTTGCCACGTACCAACTAGTGAGCGCAACACAGGTGGTGGAGGGCAGTCAGAAACCAAGATGGGAGAGAGCCGACGTGAGACCAGTTCGTGGCTCTCTCTGCGAGCAGTACTTTCCGCAAACTTGGCAGGGCCAAAAGCAGCGGGAGTTCCACACTCTTTGTAAGGGGACAATGACGGTTAGCGCGTACCGCACGTGTTTTCTAGAGCTATCACCTTTTTCCTCGACAACTGTGTCTACAGAGGAGGAGCGCCTGTGGAGGTTTACTGAGGGGCTCTAACCTGCTATTCGGGGGTATGTCAAACCCCTGAAGCTGCCCACTTTCTCTTGTGTGGTTGAGGCAGCCATGACTTACGAGGAGACCAACTTGGCCACGCAAGACACGGGCAGCGGACGGAAGAGGCCCTACCAGCCATAGTACTCTCAGGGCCGTTGGGAGAAGAGGCACATGGCACCCTTAGGAGAGCCGTCTCATTTTGCAGGGCCATCAATGGCCTTTGGGAGCCCCAAACAGGGGCTAGTTGCCAGCACTGGACCCCCGCCCAGCCGCCAGCAGGGACCTAAGGAGGGAGGAGGTCATGTACCCCTCTGCTACCAATGTGGCCAGCCGGGCCACATCAGGAGGGACTGCTCATCTAGGGTCGAAGCACAGCAGATGCTCCCCGCACCGAGCACTAGAGGTTGAGCTGGTGGTCATGGTCACCAGGCATGTGGGGGAGGCAGCAGTCACGAGGAGGGTACTGGTTAACGGCTGCTCGCCCGACCCAGAGTGTAGTTGCTTCATCCACACCAAGGGTTGAGGGGCGTATCAACGCCCTGACACACAGAGACGCCAGGGCTTCGGGTTCAGTGGTGGCAGGTATGGTTACTGTTTTTGGCAAATTAGTGTACGTACTTTTTGATTCCGACGCCACGCACTCCTTCGTCGCTATGGGTTTTGCCGTCAGTTCGAGGTAGGACAGTGTACTGTTAGAGGATCCGTTTGTGATCAGAGGCCTAGGTGGCCAGTTGTTTGTAGCTGAGGAGGTCTACACGAACTGCGAGGTCAGTACAGGGGGACACAGCCTCCCCGCTGACCTAATTGTGATACAGATGGACGATTTTGGCGTGATCCTAGGGATGGACTGGCTGTCCTCCTATCATGCCTTGGTGGACTATTTCGGGAAGAAGATTGTCTTCTCCATACTGGAGTTGCCTCCCTTTGAGTTTCATGGACAACAGGTGGACGAAGGTTTCAGATGCATCTCCGTGGTTCGAGCAGCGAGGCTTTTGAGCTAAGGGTGTGAGGGCTTCTTGGCCTGTGTAGTGGCAGAGCCTGGCCTCGTGGCTGACTTTCAGAGTATCCCAGTGGTTTGCGATTACCCCGATATTTTCCCAGAGGAGCTGCCAAGACTACCGCCTAAGCGTGAGATTGAGTTTGAGATCTCACTGGTACCGGGGACCAGCCCAATTTCTACTGCACTATATCGGATGGCAACACTTGAAATGCGAGAGCTCAAGTCATAGCTACAAGACCTGTTGGAGAAGGGCTTTGTGAGGCCCAATGCATCCCCATGAGGTGCCCCTGTACTATTTGTAAAGAAGGACGGTACCCTGCGACTGTGTGTCGACTATTGACAGCTAAATAGGGTCACCATCAAGAACAAGTATCCTGCTGAGGATTGACGACCTCTTCGACCAGTTGCGAGATGCCACAATGTTCTCTAAGATAGATCTGAGGTCAGGCTACCACCAATTGAGGATCAGGGAGACCGATGTCTCCAAGACAGCCTTCTGTATCTGGTACAGGCACACGAGTTCTTGGTCATGCTGTTTAGGCTGACCAATGCCCCCGCTACCTTTATGGATTTGATGAACCGGGTTTTCAGGCCGTACTTAGACCAGTTTGTGGTGGTGTTCATCGACGTGCTCGTTTACTCATGGGATCAGGCGCAGCATGGACAACATTTACGTATGATCCTGGATACCTTGAGGCGACGTAGGCTGTATGCTAAGTACAGCAAGTGCGAGTTTTGGTTGAGGTAGGTGTCTTTCTTGGGCCACGTGATTTCAAGAGATGGTTTGGCTGTGGATCCAGCCAAGGTTGAGGCCATACTCAGGTGGGAGTGGCCACACACAATGATAGAGATACGCAGCTTTTTGGGACTGGCAGGTTACTATCGGCGGTTTAACAGAGGATTCTCTCATATTGCACGTCCTATGACCCAGCTGACCCGGAAGGACGCGCCCTTTGCCTGGACGGATAAGTGCGAGGCGTGTTTTCAGGAGTTGAAGGAGAGACTGACTTCAACTCATGTGCTTACCATTCCAGACAGCAATGGCGGTTTTGTGGTTTACACCGACGCTTCGTTGCAGGGGTTAGGGGGTGTGCTCATGCAGAAGGGTCACGTTGTCGCTTACGCTTCGTGGCAACTGAAGCTCCATGAGTATAGCTACCCTACCCATGACTTAGAGCTGGCAACTGTTGTCTTCGCGTTGAAGACATAGAGGCACTACCTTTACGGCGAGACTTTCGAGATTTTCATGAATCATAAGAGCCTCAAGTACTTGTTTGACCAGAAAGAGCTTAACATGAGATAGAAATGTTGGTTAGAGCTCCTGAAGGACTACGACTGTAGCATCTCCTACTACCCAGGGAAGGCCAATGTGGTGGCTGACACCTTAAGCCAGAAGGCGCCCTCCCACTTGTCCAGTTTACAGGCATAGAGTTGGAGACTCATGGAGGAGTTGGGCAGTTGCGACCCTAGGAGTCACAGGGGTATTGTGGGATAGTGACAGTAATGCGGCAGACACGACCTGAGCTAATAGATCTCATCATCGCAGGACAGATGAGATATCCATACCTACAGACATTGCGAGAGAGGGTGTTGACAGGGGACCCAGGAGACTTTTCCTTTTCAAACGAGATACTGCGCATGAGGGGACGCTTATGTGTTCCTAGGGACGAGGAGTTGTTGAGAGAGCTCTTGGTTGAGGCGCACGAGTCCAGGTTCACCATACATCCCGGGAACACAAAGATGTAGCATGATTTGAGACGTGACTTTTGGTGAAGAGGGATGAAGCAGGATGTTGGTGAATTTGTGTAGCAGTGTTTGGTGTGCCAGCAAGTGAAGGCCGAGCATCAGAGGCTTGCAGGGCCGTTGCAACCACTTCCTGTGCCAGAGTGGAAGTGGGAGAGCATCACTATGGACTTGGTGGTGGGTCTATCAGTTACCTAGCGGGGACACAATGCAGTTTGGGTTATAGTAGACAGGTTGGCAAAGACGGCATGCTTCCTGCCGATCCGAGTCACCTTTAGACCAGCACAGTTAGCAGAGAGATACATCCAAGATGTGGTGTGCCTGCACGAAGTCCCACATGAGATTGTATCCGATAGGGATACTCGTTTTACTTCCCAGTTTTGAGCTGAGTTTTAGCAGGCCTTGGGGACACATTTGATGTTCAGTACCGCTTATCACCCCCAGACGGACGAACAGTCAGAGCGCACCTTATAGACACTTGAGGACCTTTTGTGTGCTTGTGTACTAGACTGAAGAGGCTCCTGGGATGAGCATTTGCTCCTGGCAGAGTTTGCATACAATAATAGTTACCACTCGAGCATCTGCATGGCACCTTACGAGGCTCTGTACGGACGGAGGTGTATTGCACCATTGAGTTGGGCCGAGGTGGGGACCAAGTGGGAGGTTGGTCCCAGGCTGATTCGGTAGAGTCTGGAGGTGATAGAGCAGATTCACAGAAGACTCCGCACTGTCAAGAGCAGGTAGAAGAGTTACGCTGACCGGAAATGCAGAGAGGTGCAGTTCAAGGTTGGGGAACACGTCTTTCTCCGTGTTTCACCCATGAAGGGCCTGCAGTGTTTTGTGGTGAAAGGGAAGCTTGTGCCAAGGTTTGTGGGTCCCTTTGAGGTCTTGGAGCGAGTAGGACCCGTTGCTTACCGGCTTGCCCTTCCTCCCCAACTTTCTGGAGTACATGACATGTTCCACGTGTCCAACCTTAGGAAGTACGTCGCCGATCCCAGTCACGCTCTGAGCCACGAGAGCATTGAGGTGGGTGACGACCTGACCTACCCTGAGAGACCAGTACAAATACTAGACAGGGCCGTCCGGAGTCTAAGACGGAAGTAGGTACCACTGGTGAAGGTCCTATGGAGAAGGTAGCGGTATGAGGAGGTGACTTGGGAGCCTAAGGCGGCGATGCAAGAGCGGTACCCAGAGCTTTTTGAGGGTACGTCTTTTCAGACCTACTTCAGTCCTCTTTAAGTTTGTTATGCACTTCTACGTTCCTTTTCCCGCACCCTAGCTAGCTCAAGTTTTGGGGACGAAACTTCCTTTAAGTTTGTTATGATGTAATGACCCGTTACATTTTTAGCTATTTAAGACGTTTGGAGTTCCAATTAGACGTTTGTCCAGATGTTTGGACACGTTCCCGGACGTCTGAAAGCGAATTTTTCGTACTGCACTTTGAGCTCTACATGCGGGTGATGCGCAGAGGCCGTTCCCCCTCTCTCTCCCTCACCCCCTGAACCCTAACCCTCTCCTATATAAACCTCCTCCCTTCTCCTCTCCTCTCCTCCACACACCACTCAGCCACCACCACCTCCACCTTCTCCTACCAGCCACGTTCCCCTCCGTCTTTACTGCAGCTGTAGCAAGGAAGGAGATCCACTAGCGAGGGGAGAGCGGGGAGGAGCGGAAGCGAGAGAGTGCGAGGGAGTAAGAGAGGGGGAGGAGGAAGGTGACCACGGGAGCTCGTGGAGCTCAAGGAGGAGCTCGTAGGAAAGGAGAGGACGTCAACGAGGAGCTGCGCAAGCTCCTGCAACGGCTGGAGCTACCGCCGCAAGAGGAGGTGCGAACGGAGTGAGCTACGAGGAGGTTTTGATACTGGAAGTTTTTCCAGTATCAGAAGTTTGGAGTGAAGACCAGACATCTGGAGAGGCATCTGGACGTCCGGAGCTAAGGCCGGATGTCTGAGAGCATGTATCGCGTGAGGTACGCACGTTCCTACGTTGATTTTTGCCATGCAGAAGATCTCAGAGCAGGAGTTGTTGTCGGCTGACTGTGCCTGCATTTTCGTATGCAGATGCAGCTTTGGGAAGGCACGCGGTACTCTTTCCCACGCACTTTCGGACGTTTGAACACATCACCAGACGTGCAGATGTGCTTCCAGATGACTGGAGACCTCGTCTGACATCTGGAACTATCCCCAGATGGTCGCAGAGGAGGTCTAGACATCTGATCAGCCGCAAGAAACACAAAGTGAGTTTTTGACGTCTTTTAAGACGTCTGGAATTAGTCCCATACATCTGATTTTGATCAGAAACCACGTTTTTGGCCTATTTAAGGCCCAAACGGAATTGGATTTCCACGAACGAAGTACCATTGTTTGCTAGTCGAGTTCCTCTACGTATTCATGTTGAGTATCTACTGTTTTGAGCTTGTCTAATGTACATTGGTCACTGGTACAAGTTACCAGCCAGTGGTGTGTTCGGGGCTCGCGAAGACAACGAGATCTACAGCACAGGCCCCCATTCCTCCCGTGATACCTGGTAGAGTGGTTTAACTTAGTTATTAATATTTAAATAAGAATGTGCTTGGTTGACATAGCCGGATGGAACTCTAAGATGTGGAATGAACCTTAGGGTAGAAAATGGATGAGCCTGTTTGAGATGTACTGTTTACTTGAATGCATGGTTAAGATAAATTTTTAGCAAATTCCTTTAATATAATTACGAGATGCATGTTAAAATACGTGCTGCCTGTATATAAATGAGAAATTGCCTGGGAAACCACCAGTTGCTTGTTTTTTAGAATAGAATTATGAAACATGAGATCTGGATCTGGATAAATGAGGTGAACATGAGCATGAACCCTACGGGGAATTAGG